>CANTFK010000054.1:0-518428 GCA_947646735.1 Peronospora farinosa | reverse complement strand
TGAGGACGAAGATGAATGTTTGATATAAACGGGACGAATGCTAATGAGACGGTGGCTGATATGCCTATGGAGACATTAGCAGAAGAAAGTGAAGTTCGAGGCGAGGAGAAAAGCAATTCCCAGACGCGATTCTTTCCGCTCGACATGGGATCTTCCGTGAATCTGACCCGCACATCAATTTGATTCAGGATTATCCATCAGGAATGGATACAAATTACCAGGCTTTTTGGCAGGTGAACGCCAGTATTTCTACCTGGAGTTACTTCGTAATTGACAGCTCGTACTAGCGCGAGGTAGAGAGATGCTCTCTACCGCTCATGATATTCAGATACTACGTCAGTATGTGTTGGAGCGCGCTGATATCGGAAAAGAACATAGTGGGTGCCGAATTGATTACGTATACTGGGGACTTGTTTTAACCTCTCTTCTCTTCTGTCAGATTTAAACCTGCCGATCAGCGAGTTGGGAGTGTTTGAGTCCCTCACGCTGCCATAAAGCCTTGAGCTGGCGAGTTGCAGGACAAAGGTCGCTGGCTTTGCATTCACTGGCTCGGTAACCTATACGTGCTGGAAAGTACTACCCGGGCGACAAGTGGTTGAAGAAGTTACCGTGAAGACCAACGCCAGAGCACCAGCCGCGATAACCTTTGATGAAAGTACGCTGAAAATCTGATCTGGTTTACGTACATTCTACGCCTGATCCGATCTTCTGCAGAATTGAGTCCAGTTCATTTGACTACAAGCGCTTAATTTTGTTAGTGCGCGAAACCATTGAGCAGCGTCCTGAGGGCCTGAACTATGCGTTCCAGTGAAGCGCTGCGATGACGTGGCGAATACCTTAATGAGATTAATCCGTGACGCTCCGGTTGGTGATGGGCATTTACCGGCAAGTGGACAGCAAGTGCATCCTTAAGGCAGGAATTCTACTTAAGGAACCTGTTGTTTGCTATTTACGTGCTTATGTGGTGGGATCTGGATGGCACTATAAAAGCTCTACAGTCTTACACTGAAAGAGACATGACTGATGCCGCTTTTCTTTTCACAAATGTAATGTTATTCACACTAAATGGCAATAAGAATGTATCATCATGCATGTGAATCTGTTTGAAAAATGTTACAGCACATAGAGCAGCAGCAAACACTTAGTTTGAAGCTTTCAAGGTGATCCTCAATTTGGAGAACTCATGTAAAGGGAGCCAGATCCAGACAGTGTTGATAAAATGAACTATTATGGGTCGTAAGCCAGATAAGTTTATGCCTTTCAAGATGCCTTGTGCATTTGACACAATCATAAATTTCGTAATGCCAATCTTGGCATTGATTTTGTGGACCTAATCGTTTGAAGATCTCCGCATATGAATCAAACTTAGGGCACTACAGGCCACTGCTAATACACAGTTGCCTTGTGGCTGTGACTCATTTGCCATGATGCCTGAGGAGGCTCAGCCCTACGTCTATTCCACGATGAAGGCGGGGCCACCGACCCAATTGACTTCCGAGAAATTGCAGTGACGAGAACAAAAACCATCCATTTACGGCCGAAGAGGCAGAAAATGTATTATGACGCCATGATTGAAGAAAATGGGTGCGCTCAATCAGAGGAACTGCCAGTAAGTACCTGAGATTTAACTAACGAGTTGGGCTACCTGGTCCTATGCTTAAACATACTAAGGACCCTGAACAGCTAAAAATAAGAACTGGCTAAAAATTAGCGATCCATAAAAGTAGAAGGACTTGCAATGACACAGCATTTGAAGTATCAAGAAACTTATAACCACCACATTTCCAAGATGCAAGCTCAGACCAAGAGTACGAAGAGAAGACTGGCCTTTGAGGAACGCTAACAGCTGCCGCAAGGTGAGCCGACCGCTGAAAGTGGTAGTGACGCAGCATCGATGGCGAATGATTGGACTGGTGTATTTGATCCTGAGAAGAATGCCCAAGACATTATTGAGATGAAAAAGCTTCGACATGAAATTATTTTGTGTAAATGACCAACTTCTGCTGCGATATCTGCCGTGACGGCAAGAATGGATGTGTGTAACGTTACAGTCATCTTTACTTAATGGCTACCAGAAGGCACTGGTGGAAGAATGTAAGGGGCGAAAGGTCTTGCATGCAGGCACTGGGCAAATTTTTGGGTATGGAGGAGACTTGTGAGACGGCCACGGCACCGGTCCAGAAAAAACACACACGATCCACACCGAAAGCTATCCGACCTAGAAGCAAGCGTCCCACTGCGGCTGCTAGGTGACAAGACCACCTTTTCGACGTCTACCAGACGGCAGACGCATGGATCGAAGAAAGCAAGTGGGCGCTTTTGAGAAGCGGTCTAGGAAGCAGAAGTCGACGAAGCGAGTCTGTTCGCGTGGCAAAGGCTCTAGCAGCGTCAACGTCATGGCTAATTTCTTTGCTTCCTCTTGCGCGATCATCTGGGTCAAGGACGTCATCGTCGAGAGTGATGTCAGTACGCAACATTGGCGGTAGTTGCGACCTACGTTCCGAAGACAGCCCGCCACGCTTACAATGGGGTGTCAGGCAGCCGTGACTTGCCACGCCGTTGTAGGGCTGTTCCGGCTGCTGTCTTCATTGCGTATGTGTGAGTTGCGGGTGCCGCATGTTCTTCTCATCTCGGCTTTCTGCTGTCCAGAAAACGATGACTCAGATGCTGGATGTGATTGAGGTTAATGAGTCCTGTAAGTGGATGAGCAATGCGTCGGCAGGGAGTGAGGGACATCCTGTGGTATGATGTTCTTCTGTCAACAATGTCATTCTTGTGAAGATCACTGTCCAGGCTAGTTGACCCGGTCTGCTTCTGAGCCTGCGGCTGGATCTACAACCGCGGCGCGGCCGACTGCTGATGCAACATAGAGCTCTACCCGATCCTCGACTGAGGTTATAGCCCTCTCATCCGATGCTGCCCCAAGAGATACGGCTTCGTCGGCATTCTCTCGTAGACAACGGCGCTTCAGGATTAATGCCATAGCAGCTCAACGCCGTAGTCCTAATGCGCCCATGGATGACACCGTCGATAATACGAGTCAGCTTCCCCCAGATCAGATCAATGATCCGAGTGGGAACCGCGGTCCAGCTCGTACATGTGGTGGTCGTGGTCCACTGCCAACCTTCGACTATAGCATTGACGACGCCTTCGGTAAACGGGCCGATAGCTCCACCAGGCAATGTCGCACGTGGCGGCCAGCAACATCCGACAAGAACGAACAGGAAGATCTATTTCGTGCGGCTCGCGTGCGCACTGAAGCTGGGCGTTCAGCATATGCTAAACCTGAGGATCTGATCATCAGGCTCCTGTTGGTTTGATGGGGAAGCTAGGAGAACCAGAGCGAATCCGAATGATGTGGGAGCGTCGGGACTTTCATGGTGTGTTGGGGCTACCGGCGCGACGCCTCTGTCCAGCAGATCAGCCGCCAGTACCGTAAACCCTGCATAAGCTTTAATCCTGACAAAGCATCTGATGCTTGCGCCTCGCTGGAATCTACCGTCGCTGAAGCTGGACGAAACGCTTGAAGCAAGTACTCTCAGCAAGCGCGTGGATACCTTTGTTGCTGCCACGCACTCGGATAAAATTCTGCTTGGGGACGTTTTAGGCCAGCCATGCACGGGCTTAGGCAGGTTGAAGAAATACGAACGAGCTCGTTTTACCAAGCGAGGCCTTGTAGTCTCATTCAGTATTCAGCATCTCGGTGGATATGAATCGTTTCTTTCTCGGATGAGCTGCCGGTGATGAAGGAGGTCATTCCACACACGTGCGGCTTGTGCGCAGTGCAGACATGGCGGCTCGCTGAAAGCTACAGAAACGCGATCCCTTGGATGCAGAACATATTCGAGAGCTACGATGCGGTCGACCAAGACCGGACCAGGGGATTCCGGGCAAGTTTTTAGGCGAAAAATGACAAGGATGATACCTTCCAAACTAGCTGAGGACCTCGTGTTGGAACTAGACTCGAACAAGTTAACTAAAGGCCTCTAACTCGTTTTCTGCTGCAATATTGCAAGCTTACCTGTCTGTTTTATCCTTATCGCGTAATGTGTAAATTGTTCGCATGCTGCGCGCCATCTCCTCAACGTTGCTTGATTTTCCACAGTCAATCACCGTTGCTATTTTCAACTCGAACTCCCAATTGTGTCTGCAATGGGACGTCGCACGCAGACTTGGAATCATTCATGCCAGATTCGAATGGTGCCATCTTCTGAACCGTCAAGCAAATGAATTTCCTGACGGTGAGTATCGCAAATATCTCACTGGTCCATGATGTCCCTTGTATGCGTTCCTCAAGCAATTGTCCTGATTCAAAATCAAAAACTCTGTCAACCCACGTATCGGATCCACCTGCAACAAACTTGTTTTCAGTCGGATGCAATGATGCTCCTCCTTCCTCTGCAAAAATGATATCGGCATTGGAAAGGAACGCAGCAGTTCAAAATTCTTGTCCACATCATAGAAATACACCTATTACAAGAATAAAAAATAGCATCGGTGACTTGTCAACAAAGCAAAAAATAGTAAAAAAAATAACACAAACTCTGCTCTCTCAATGTTTCTTGCCTCTTTTCCAGCTGCAACCGTCAACACTTTTCCATCTCTTGAAGCTTCCATATCCATTACATCTGCATGCACTCCTGAAGTTGATAAATCTATCGATACGCGTTCAAATCCCAGACCGTAATTGTTCCATTTACTTCGCCGGTGACCGCCATATTCGCACTAAGTACGACAATTTTTCGAATGGGCTGAGCTGTTTCCATTTCCACCAATGGGAGCGGTGGTACCACCACGATTCCCGTCCGACCATCTGTTTTGTACGTTTCTAATTGGTCTTTAATCTGTCCCATCTCAAACACCCGCAGGACTTTTTCGTGTCCGCCAGTCAAGAGTCGCATTCCGTCCAGTGTAAACGTCACACTCTTGACCACGTGTTTGTGGTCCAATGTTGTCACAAGGTCGCCCGTAAGGGCGTCCCAAATTTTGACAGAAAAATCGGCACTGCCGGTCGGGCGCCAAAAGTTGCGTCCGGGTCTAATTTCGCACTCCAGACCGCCCCTTTATGTCCTTCAAATGTCCCAATCCAATCGCCCGATTCACCATGTCGTAGCATTGGGAGCTTGTCATGACAGGCAGAAATAAGTAAATTACTACGACTGTAATATACTTCCGTTAAAGGACGAGAATGACCGGGACAGACGACGGGAGAATTTGACCGTAAAGCCGACGAAGGTGAAGCCGATGGTGAAGTCATGGGGTGGGTGATAATAGTGAGGATGATCTTATGGAAGATTGGGGAAAGCTGATTGGGTAAAAATGAAGAAGAATACGAACATGAATTGAAAAGGGACTTTGTACCTTAAATTAGGATGCGTATCAGATGTGAAAGGATACAAAAGGAGGACTATTTCTTTTTGGGTAAAGTACGTGAAACAAATGTGATACATTGATTTTACTTGTTTAGGTAAAATATGTATGCAAAGGAGAACTATATTTATGTAGAATACATATTTGTGAAAATATAAAAAATATACAGCGAGCAGAAAAAATAGTACAAGTATACCAAGGCGTAAACTATACATATAGCATGTACGTATAGTAGACGCCGTGAAATATAAACAGAAACAAGGGTGTCTCCAAGACAAGAAATCGATTATTTGTGTATTGTCGAACGGTAAACAGGCACATGAAAAACCCAAATTCTTTTGCAGAGGCCATCATATAGAAGTCCGTCGTTTTTGTAGGGGATAATAGAAAGAAGGAATGATTTACGAGACTCTGTGTCATTTTTCACTACTTCACCATAGAGGGCATATTATCGTTGTGCGAGACGAACAACAAGTAGTCGTTTGATAAGGTGCTTGCTCGTATTCAAACTCGTAAAAGAACTACATGCTTGAGCCAACTTTAGCAAATATTTTGCAAATATTATGCAAATGATCAAATATTTGGCTTGGAATTACATATTTCTGTCATGCTATACATATCGACTATATGTAAATCAAATACGTAATGGTTTACTTATTTTTGATTCTAAAATATCTTAAAGTATAGTATACGCCTTGGTAAATACTCCCTTATTTTCTTTTTTATTTTCAGCATTATTTTGTATATAATTTATAATTTTATTCTTTTCAAATATCGTCATTTTTACACGAAATAATGGTATTATAAATAATGGAACAAGACCTTCGAGATGCTTACGCGGCACTAAAGCTACTACGTGCTGATCTGGTGAAGACGCGTCGTGACAAGCAGGTTCTTGAAGCTTCTCTTAGGCATGTACAGACGCACGGACTGCCACCAAGTGCTGCACACATTCGTGAGAGTCGTGAGACGCAATTGATGCAACAGGAAGATGCAAATTCCCCAATTATGGCGATTGGCAATTAAATTTAACAATAAATTATTGAAAATGGAGAAAATGAAAATGGACAATAATTGTCAAAAAAAGGACAATTTACACGACATTGGAGATAAACAGCACAAAAATGAAGACCAAATGGAGACACAGACACTTTATAAGAAGCTTCAGAGCTTGACAATCACTGTAGAAGAGCAGACAGAGACCATATCGACCCAACGAGCAGCTTTTTTGCTGCAGAAAAAAGAGCTAAAGACGATGTTAAAGGAGATGCAACAAATGTTGCACAAGGAGAAGAATAAAGTGCTGGATGCAGTGTTAGAACAACAACAAATCAAGGAAAAATACGAGCTCCTAGAAACTCAAGTGGATATGTTAAAAGAGAAAAAATCATACTTGGAAAAAGAGATGAAGGAGATGGAGATACAATTGGAGACTCAGGCACGGACAAGCAGTACTTTGACACAACAATTGAAGGAGAAAGAGGAGGACATATTGAAGTGGAAGCGTGAAGAAATGTTACAGTTTGATGAAAAGAGAAATGAGTTGATGGAAGAAGTAAATGTTCGATTGAGACGGGAGAAGGAAGTAAGGGAGAAGGAATTGTACGATACCTATGAGCAAAAGATGCTCGAATTGCAAGGGGAGAATGAACTTTTAAAGGTGGAATTGAATTGTGAGAAGGAGAAGAAGTTTCGAGATGAAGATGAGATACGAGAACGACACGAGAGAGCGTTGAATGAGCTGGAGCGAAACTGTGCCGAGCTGAAGGCACATATTGCAGACATGGAGTCCGAGCGAACTGCTGATGTGAAGAAGTACGAAGAAGCATTGAAAGAGGCCGAGGAGCAGCACGCAACGACGGTGAAGAGCCTGGAAGTGAAGTTGGTGGAAGTGCAGAAACAACTTGCAGCATCGAAGGCAAACCGATCAACAGAGAGACAGGAGTACGAGGAAAATCTTGCTGAAGTTTTGAAAAAGCTGCAGGATCAGCGAGAGGATCGAGACCAACATGTGTCGACGATACGTAGGTTGCAAAGTGACTTGGAAGTAGCGCAAACACAATTGGAGATGTCTAAAGCGGAATTGGCTAAGGAAGTAAAGAACAACCAGGAAAGGCTTAATGGTATGCTGCAACAATTGCGTGATCAGCAACATAATGAAGAGCGAAATGCGATGATTGTGCGCGACCTAGAAAGCAAGTTGTCAGAAGCTCAGTTGCAGTTTGGCGACAAAGAGACTAATCTTCTCGCACGACTGAACGAGTACGAGAAAAAGCTGATTAAAACATCACAAATTGCTGCACAGCATGAGGATACTACTCGAATGTTGGCTTTGAAGAACAAGACGCTTCAGCAGGAAACTTGTGAAGCTCGGCACACGTTGAAGCTCATGACTGAAGAATTACAGTCTCCCAATCGGTGTGCGAGGAGAAAACTCAGGAGCATATGCGGTGTATGAACCAGATTCAAGTGCAATGTGAGTCTCTTGAGACCCAGCTCTTATCAGCTGAAGATCAGAGGGAACCGTCTTATGCGACGAAGTCTGTCCATGATTCGTCTACGCTGGACGCATTCCATGGTCGTACAGATGACGAAATCACTGGCATGTCTCCATGGAGGTCTTGGGACTTGTTGCGTTCTGGGATCAAGGAGATAGATGGTTTCTTGCCGCAACTTCAGACGTTATTGGGTGCGATGAACGATGCGCTCATATTGTGCGATACTCACGCAGATGCACTTCCTGTATTGTGTGAGCGTCTTGAACGTGAAGCGGCGAGCGAGAAAGAGCAGCTACCAATTTTGACTACCGCGTTGCGCTTGCTGCGTTTTGCGGGA
Organism: Peronospora farinosa; assembly: GCA_947646735.1. NCBI lineage: Eukaryota > Oomycota > Peronosporomycetes > Peronosporales > Peronosporaceae > Peronospora > Peronospora farinosa. The sequence continues at coordinate 510,223 of CANTFK010000054.1, read as the reverse complement.
ATGTTGAAGGCTCGAACGCAAGAAGAAGAAGAAGTCAGTGTAACTGCAGACTTTGTGCAGTCGTTTCGTAAACGCGTGCTGAATGCTCTTGCACAGTGGTATGAGTGTGACGCTGGCGACAACGACCAAGGCGAGATAAAGCCAATGCCGACGCCAACGTTTACTACTACATCGCGTGAAACTGCGCTTATCCTGCAAAATTGGACTGACGACCGAACAAAACAGCTTGGAGTGAGAAGATGGCTAGCACGGATGGAAGCTTACCCAGGCGTCCCTCCACTGCGAGGGGCATCATCCAACAGAGTGCTCGAGCTCCCGCCTGAAGGATGCACACTGGAGCTAGACGACATGACATCGGAGGTAAAGGATGCTTTTCTGCTCCTGGTGATTCCTATCCTCAAGCAAAATCGAGCGCTACACGTGCGCGTCTTCATTCGGTACGTATGTAACAAGGAAGCGATGCTGAAGCAGCAAGAGGGCGATGAAGAAGTTGGTATCGAGAAAGTATGGAGTATGCGGATCCACGCACAAAGCACAGTCACCCGACCCCGCCCTTCCTCTCTCAAGTTGTCGCCGAGTTCTCGCGGTTCACCGAGTCCTTTAGCGCCTACATCTCCTGCCTCGTCAGTGTCGTCACTTTCTAGTACTGCAAGTTCACGACTGCAGATTATCCAAGAAAGGTTGCAATACCTACACCACAACGTTTAAATACACGACGCTAGCCACAAATCACAAGATATACACGCAAATGAAGCCCGTCATCCGATTATCAATCATCATTTTCTTTCTTGCATCGTCACCGTTTACCTTGTGCTTCACTCCTGCGACTGCCAAATTCAGCTTACTCCGCCTTCTTCTTGGCTTCAGCAAACATGAAATCATAGTCCTGAATCTGCGCCTTCAATGAATCACGTTCTTCCGTCAACTTGGTAATCTCTTCATGTTGACGCTTCAATTTCTCCTCCTGAGATTTGGTCGTTTCCAATTGCTTGTCCACCTCATTCTTCTCATCCATAAGTTTCATAAACGCCGAGCTTTGTCCTTCCGCTTGTTTCGTCACCACCCCAACTTGTTCGTGTGCTTTTTCCAATTTCTCAGCCAAATTTTTCACCTCTTCTTCCAACTCGGCATTTTCCTGCACCAATCGAGCCAACGCATCAATTTTCTTCTTCTTCTTCTCATCACCTTCTTCACCGTCCAAAAAGCTCATGAAATTTCTCCGTCTGTTTCTTCAAACTAGCATTTTCAGCCAATAAGACTTTATATCCAGCTGCTGCTCCTTCTGCTTGTTTGGTCATGGCTTCCAGACTTTTTTCCAAGTGAATATTTGTCGCCAATGTGATATAGACAAGACGTAGCAGCAAGAACAGAAAGAGACAAAATCCTGTAATGTACATGTCTCGTTGGGCTGTAAGAAGTCGAATCCGCATGCCATCACCAAGTACTTCTTCGGAAGAATGATGCTTGTAAAGTGTCGTAACGTCCGCTATAATATCATGACAATTTAGAAATGCACATTAGAAACATACAGTTAGAGAGAGTTTGGACGGCATTAACTTCATGTACGACAGTTAACGAGCTTTTTTTGCACGAACCATGTCACACATGTACGTACAGATAAAGAGAATCGAGACCAAGGCGAGAATAATAGTCGCAACGGTATTTGCAGGTGAATCTTTTCCAAAATATCGCATTAGAAATGAAATAACGGCATAGGATAATCGCTGGCCAAAGGGAAGACTCAGTATGAGACATATAAGAGCCTCAGTTACCATCATCCAGAACATGAATTGATTCAATAACATCTTGAGAGAGAAAAGAAAAAGAGAAGAGAGAGAGGAGAAGAGAAGAGAGATCAAGTTGTTCTCTTTATAAAGATCGAATTAGAAATAGATTTTGAGAAATGGAAGGGAAAAAATAGGATGGTGTGGACTACATAAAAAGCTGACATTGGATTCTGTGATTATCTTTCTAGATATTTTACGGATCCCTCCCTGCCTTATTGTAAGTAATTTTTATGCGTTAAATAGAAGTCTTAACTGTAAGCTATTTTTCTTATTGTTGTCACTAGTTCTTATTGCATGCTTAACTACATAATATAGAAGAATGACAATGGTTCTTTTTCTTTACTAGTGTTGATAACCCATCATATGTTAAGACAACACTTTGCAAATAAAAAAATCAAATAAACATGCAATTCTTACACGTTCTTCATCTCTGCAACGTATTTACCTGATACAATCACAATTTTCTGCTGTCAAATGTCTTCATTCTCTCTTTCAATGCGGTTTCCAGACTTGTAAGTTGAGCACGAGATTTATGCGACTTGCAACGATAACGCCCGCTTGATACTCGAGATAAGTCGTTGCGAAAGCACCGAGTCACGCATAACGACTAGAATTTGTCCCTTGCCACTTTGAAGCTGAATTTCCAGTCCAATCAAAACATTTTCAGCGCTAGCAACTCCACTGCGAAAACGTCCAGCAAACTTGCACTTGCCAATGACACCATCCATGTTATCGATTTCATAGAGTTGTGCAACATTGCAATCGGTTAAAACGGCCTGCACCACAGTATTTAGCGTTACTGGGGTTGACACGGTCAATTCCCTCGTGTGTAGAGATGTCGAATCCGTCATTGAGATACGACGTTCGAAATCATCCAAACTCATCTGTTGTGGAACGAAAAGCTCTCCCACCACAGGTGAGAGATCCACATCGTACGTGTCTGCACTTGTGACAATCTTAAGAGGTACATTGTCGAGACGACCCGTGAAATCCACATGCAACTGGACCATCGATGTCGATCCACCAGGAAACAACACAGGTAGAGCAGGGAACGGAACAACTTGCTGAGGGTTTTTGCCAACGACTTGAACGCACGAAATGGGCTCGCTTGAATTGTTTGCTAGCCACAGCTGGATGACATTCATACCAGGAGAGTGCGTCGACGGTTGGCGCAGAAACGCATAGTGAACGTCCAACCCATTACCAGCAAGCGAGGACAATAGTTCACGACGTGGAGGCGGTGACGTCGATGAGGAGACACTTAGGCTCATCAAATCACCTAAGAGGTTCGAATGGAGGCCTGTCGAAGAAGTCGTCGGCGCAAACGCCTGGCTTGTCGGAGTCATCCCCGATGGTGACCCCAAAAAATCGACCGAATCAAAAGCTTTTGCTGGCTTTGACTTCTTAGCCTGTGAACGCTTCTGTGGCGACTTTACCTTTCCACCTTTTTGCTGACGGCGCGTGCGATCTTCCTCCTCCGAAGATTCGTCAGCATCATTTTCTTCTGAGGAGGCTTCACTTTCTGAACCTGAGCTAGAAGATGCTGACTCGGAACGAGATCGACTACCTTCGCTGCTGCTGTTTTCGGAGTCGTTGTCCGAGCCACTGCCAGAGTACGAATCCGACCCTGACCCCGACGCCGGTTCTGACTCTGACCAAGAATCATCAGATGAATTATCGTCACTGTAGAATGCCTTTGCGTCACCTTTGCTTTCTTTCTTTTTCGTAGCCTTAACACTAGGACGGGACAGATCACCCCGGTTGGTATCAACAATAGAGGATTCATCACGCAGCGATCGGTCCGGCCTGGTCGAACGCCACTTCGGCAAAAAAAGATATCCAGGAACACTGTGGCGCACAACATTCGATAGTGAACCTAGCGTAAAGCGTGTCTTGGCTTCATCATCGTACCCAATCAATGGTGCTGGCTTCTTGCTCGCAAACAACTTGTGTGGGTTTACAATACTTGCATCTCCAGACAACGCAGCACGTATCAAACGGGCACGGTCACGCACATCGTAGTCCATGTCGAACTTGCACAACTCAATCACATACTGGAGCAGAAGCTGAATGGTACGCTTGTGGGGTTCGCGAAGTCCAAGCTTTACTGCAAGATTCAAAAGCTGGAGACGCACCTCAGTCGATTCATCAGAAAAGTCTTTCACTAGCAAACGTAGCGATTCAGCCGCGCACGTAGTTCCATTTTCATCGTCATTGAACTCGCCAAGCATCCAAACAATCGAAGCACGAGCTAATGGACTAGTCACACGACCACTCACCATCATAGCAGCCAGAGAGCGCACGACAAGAAGGCGGTCCTTCTTGATTGCCTGCTGCTGAAGCAACTGGCGAATCACCACCACGCTTTCAGCAACAACTTGCTCGTTTGAAGAGCGAACAAGGCGCATCAGTCCGTTTAAACAGCGCTCCGCAACCACCGCCATGGCATCCGCCACGCGTCCAAGAGCGCGGACTGTCATGGTCACAAAGGACTTGTCTACATGGCGGACATACGCCTGAAACTCTCGCAGGATAATGCTCACGTTGTCGTCCGTAACCAGAGAGGTCAGAATCTCGAGCTTGAGTTTCCTGGCATAAGCCGGGTCCGTCGCACGTACAAAAAACTCCTGCAAGAACGGGCGAAACATGTCTGGACGGGATGTTGCCATTGACGAAATGACCGATAACACAACGTACTGGATCTCACGCTGGTTGCGCATGATACGTACCAGCGACTTGCCAATGAGCGTAGACGTCGCCATGCTATGCGTGCCACAGTAGTAATGCAGCGTAGCTACTGCAAGCACCACAGCACTATTTCTCGACTTAAGAAGCGGAATCGACGAGCGTAGTAACAGTCGATGGTCTTCATCCAGCTCGTCTCCACCTTCAATTCCACTTGCAAGTACATCACCACGGAACACGGAGCCAATTGACGGAAGCATTTCTCCTCTCACACTCTTTCCTCCAAGTAAAAATGGTGACTGCTTCATACTACTATGTCCATGATTCTTGTTCGTAGACTTGTTAATTTCATCCACTTCATGTTTTCGATCATCATCTTGTTCTTCATCTTCATCAGAATAAAAGTCTCGTTTTGTCCTTTTTTCTTCCAACCTCCATCCATCTCATTTGTAGCTCTTTCAACCATCTGAAATTGTTCTCGACAGTACCGTATCAAGATATTCAACGTCACTGTTTGTCCCCATTCATCAATATCTGCCAACAAATGACATAATTTTCGAAATGGTCGATGTAATAAATCCAATCGATCAGGACACACTTCACTAAGAGCTTGTACCGCACTTCCCAAGACCATCGTACTCGAATCATTCAATAAAGTTCCAATAATATCCGCCAGCACGTGTTTCTGATCCGGATCGAGACCAAATACTTTACTAATTGCATTAGTTGCACATTTTCGTACATAAGCGGATTCATCCGCCGCACATTTGCGAATTGCTAAAATTTGAAGTTGTAAAATATCACAAACTCGAATATTTGTCATAACACGAAGAGCTAAAGCTCGTATCAATTGATTTGGATCGGCCAAATCCTTTTGAAAACTATTGATACTCAAGAGCGCAAGTTCTCGACACTGGGCATTTGCATCTGCATAATGAACCAAGTACATATACACTAATTTCTTAACTTCCACGCTTGCAACAATGACATTTTTAACCACATCGGCAAAAAACATTGACACGTCTTCTCCTTTAGAAATACTTGCAAGTAAGGCTTTCATGGCTTCTAATTTTTCCCCATGACCTGCAACACCGAGTTTATTATCCAATAATTTACGAATTCGATCCCCACTTAGAGTCTCATCAAAGAAATGAGCATCGCCCGTCATGCTCTTGATTCCCATGGTCATGGCCATTTTTGGGATGAGTTTTGGAGTTATGTAAACACACACAAAATTACGAAAAATGAGAGGACGGATGGCGTTGTGACAAAAGGTGGCTGTATATTGTTGATTTCGATGGAAAGCTGGGTATTCTATTTGGTAGGATCGGCCGATTGGCTTTTGCCACTAAATTTTTATCCTGTTGTTTGGTGGTGCATGCGGCTGAACTCTGTCCAGTCAATTTGATTGATTATCTAGTGACTGTATCACTTCTTCATTGCTGCTCCGCGTCGACTCTGTGGATATAAACATGGTCGTAGCAAGTGATGTGTTACCATTAATACACACATTGTTGATTGGTGCTGGTTTGAAGAAAACAGCATCAGTATTGACCAAGGAAGCGAAATTACAGAGTAAAGCTTTTCAAAGTGAACATGATTTACTGGACGTGTATGAATTCTATTTGATGCACTATATAAATACGACCAAGGAGAAGGAGAAGAAGGAGAAGAAGGAGAAGATTGTGTCGTCCAGTACTAATGAGAAAGAGAAGAAAAAGTCCAAGAAGAATACAACAAAAACTGTGATTGTTCAAAAGGAAGAATCTTCGAGCTCGGATTCAGACGAAGAATCAGAAGAAGAGAAGAACAAAGTTATTGACAAGAATGCTGTTGGTAAGAAGGAAGAATCTAGTAGCTCAGATGATTCATCTGATAGTTCCTCGGATGAGGAGATTGAGAAATCTACCAAGAAGTCTGGACATGTTAATAAAAAGAAGACCAAGACTGCCGTAAAGGACCTCTCGGATGACGAGAAGCTGAAGTCTAATAAGCGTAAGGCTAAGACTTTTGCTGCTGAAAAGACATCCAAGAAAGCCAAGTGTGAAGCAGACTCTAGCTCTGACAGCAGTGACAGCTCATCGTCGGATGATAGTTCCTCAGACTCTTCGGATTCCGATTCGGATTCGGACACTTCGGATCATGAGGAGGCTCAGATGAAGGAGGCGGTACGTCGTAAAGAGGCCGCAAAGGCCGCACTAGAGTGGCAGCCCAAGAAAGTTGAAAAGGTGGTTACGAAAACAAAGTCGGCGGGCACACCGTTCCAGCGTGTGGATGGCGAGTTTTGGTCACAGAAGATTGTGGACGACACGCTGCGTGACAACAGCTACGAAGGCACTTTTGGTATTGACGGCGTCGGTGTCAAGGCCAATAATAAGCTCTTGAAAACGCGTGGTAAGGATTTTACGAAGGGCAAAAACAAACTCAAACGCTCGACGTACATGTGCGGTGCCATCAGCATGGCTTCGAACTCGTTCAAGTTTGAAGAGTAACTAGATTGATCAGCCCAATTAGTGAATGCAGAGATAGAGGAGCTGCTTCCAACTATAAGTTGCGATTGTAAAACGTATAGAATATACCTTACTTGTTTACCTTTCATGTCTGTAGTTCGAGTAACTAGCTGTCCAGCCTCGCAATCAGTGTTTGCAGTTCGTTGAGTCCTCGAGTAGAAGGTTTCCACGTGCTAAAACATTGAAAGTCATCACGTGACGACGTTGCAGCCAGGTCAGAAGTCTTTGACAAATTGAGGGTCATTGCACTGCCATGAGGATCACGAAACCCCGGAACATCTCCATCCGTAACGCCTTCTGACACCTTCATCTTGTCACCAAACATCGCACTCGATACCTGTTTTGTCCGCAACTTGTATGCGAGCATTTTCGCCTGCAGCAATTTCTTCTCTTGCATCAAAACTGAATCTAGCAGCATATTCTCTGCTTTTGACAATTGTATTGCACGCGCGATGTCTTCTTGTGCCAGATGAAACTCGTCCTTGAACCTATAAGCTTGTGCACGACGATAAAGTGCCTTTATATTCTCCTGATCAATTTCAAGTGCTTGATTCGCGTGATGCACAGCATCATCAAGATGCATGGTCTTGAGTCTACAAGCTGCAAAATTGAGCAGCAATTTAAGCTTCAAATTATCCGCTTGTGCTTCTTCTTCATCTGTATCTGCAAACACGTACTCAAAGTACACGAGTGCTTTATGATAATGATATGCAGCTCTCTGGTACTGACCGTGCTTGAAAAAGAGGTTCCCCAATACTCGAAACTCGTTACAAAGTGTTAATTTTGCTTGTGTTGTCATGTCCATAAGTTTTTGTTCCTACAAATGCACATTATCATAAAAATTAGACGAAAACTCATAATAATCCCTACATTTTATCCGATTGTAGTATTGCAATATTGCAATATTACAATATCACATTATCTTACAGCCGAATGGTCATGGTTACAGCCCATTTGAGCTTTAGTTGCATGTTCACTGCGATCACGAGCGTCTTGTTCCTGTCTTGCAAGTTCTTCGGGATCTTCCCATCCGTCCCATTTTTCATACGTTTTAGTCCAGTCGTAGCTATTTTGGTCCAACTTTTGATCTTTTACTAATACCAATTTTGACTTATTTTGAGCAAGATGCTCCTCTGTCTGTACTACATTTTGCTTGTCTTCTACCGCGTGATGTTCTTTATCCACAATTAGTTGATCTAGCATACGAGATAAAGCAGGTGTAGACATCGTAGGACTAAATAACTATTTTTTACTACAAATTAGTTTGAAAATGTTATTATTATTTGTTTCATAGCGTTAAAACCATGACCTATTTTAATTCACCATACACTTTAATTTTAGTATACTAAATCGATAGACTGCATGTACTACAGTATACTAAATAAAATCTAAGTAGTGATTAAAAAAAATAGAGTCGCTGTCATTTAGCAAGAATGTTTTTTTAACACGTTGTAGCACTGTCATGTTGCTGGCGTCCTTTCGAACGCACAAACATCATCATACCAATCGCCGTAGCCACCATCAAAACGTACATGCCAACAATACTTCCAATGACCAATGATTCGGACGGTTCCGAAACCTGTTCATTGGCATTTTTCATTTTGGCGAGCGCAGTTTCTTCGGTTTCGGCAAGCTCATTATCTTCTGTTTCGGCAAGCTCATTATCTTCTGTTTCAGCGAGCGCCGTTTCTTCCGACTTGGTTACCACCTTGTGTAGTTTATTCGTAGAATGAGTCCTAGTTTTTAGCTCCACTTCTCCTGGAGAATAGTTGCTTTTGTCTGGAAAGGACTCGGACGAGAACTTTGGCGATAAGGCCTGTTCTTCTGAGGTCGCTGATGGGGACGCCGCGTCCGTACCGGTTGATTCACTTATCGGTTTATTGGCCAGCTCTCGAGCAGAAGTTATAAGCAGTGTATGCATCTGCGCCACAAAAGCCGGGTATACTTGATATGTCCACTGTCCTTCCGGAATCGATGCAATCTGATTGTTGGCTTCATCCCCTTTTGTAATGCACAGTCCATGTTCTGCTTCCATTCCATCGGGGCATTCGGACCCTTGAACTCCATGCTTGTACCATGCAGACTTTCCATCATTTCCTGGTGGCGAGTAGACACACACGACTATATCTCCACCTGAACAACTCGCCGTTGCACAACCGACACTGGTCGTTGATGCCCAAACTACTTGAGAGTACGAGTTGTAAATCCCTACACCGACATGATGACCCGTGGAACCTGGTTGTGACATCTTCTTAATCGTTGCCATTGCAGTTTCAACCACCCACTCCTGAATTGCTTCATCAATAATTGACGGAGAGTTGGTGGACGATGACTGATGAATATTTATACCTCTTTCTGTAGTAGCCGAACACTTGGACGCTGTGGAAGAAGCTTTCGTTGCCAAGTCGCCATCCCAATTGATGCGGCACATGTTGGCGGCTGCCGATGGTAAGGCTGTACTACGAAAAAAATTGTGACGATCAATCAAAATGGCTTGTTCCACTTTGCTAAAGCTTTTGGCATTGACAGCAGCTACAATAGCCGCTGCCGAGAAAAAAGAGAAGGACGTAGAGACCTTCATTGTCTTTAGATAACAATTCAATAAACTGTAGAGCAAAAGAATGCAAAAGTGGCCATCTCGTCAAGCTTTCGCTAACTAGTATCACGTTGCGACACGGTTCTATTGATCAGACTGGCTTGTAATCAATCCGGTTCCCAGCTGGGCTAAAAATCGAAGATGTACATGCCAAACAAAAACGGCACGATTGGAATCTACAAAATGTACAAGACAATTAGTATATGCTTAGGACAATACTCAGCATGTTGTTAATGTAGCACAACAGACAAATGTTTTTGTGCGATAATTCTACATTTGTTGCAAAGGTTTCTACATCACTTTTGTTAGTTTTTGACAATAATGGTCTTCCTTCTTTTGCACTCACTTGATCGACCTTCTTATTGACATTTTTTTCGCAGAGTGGTAGTATTAAAGTTTTTAAAGCGTGCACATCTCTTCTAATATTCAACAGCAAAATTCAGATAGTGTTAAAATGGACAAGGCGGGAGAGATACATTATGGGATTGTACTTTATTAGCAAAAAAGAGAGTGTCGATTGTGCGTCGTCTAGTCTTAAAACACGATATGACCAGTGTGCAACAGCATGAGGAGGCTATTGGTGCGAGTGCTGTACAAAGCTTTTCATGTGAGGGCTATAATTGAGGTACGAATCACTTGTAAGTAAGTAAGTGGTAAACGAAGATAGCGCACTCTAGATACAACCTCTAGTTTCTAAAGACAGATCTGTGACAAGAAGAAAAATTTGCAGTGCTCACGTGGTTGTAGGCAAAGAGCGATGATGCGTTCGTCTAAAAAAACCTGGCAGACCAGTAGTAGAAATACGCAAGCTCAAGATATGATTGTTCATAATGATCTCATTGCATTGGCTGAGGTCGTAAATGGACTGGATACGCTGAGACATTACCATGCCTCCTCCCATGCACGTCATGACTGACGACTACATCCCTTTCTACGTCAGATGTGACGGAAAAAGGAGCGTAGTCAGTCCACCGAAAAAAGAGACAGTGTGCGGCTTGTGGTGGTAGTCCGACTACATGTATTCGGACGGACGAGGTTTTTGACTGGCGACAACAGCTGCATCTATAGTTTAATCTGCCTCTGAGCCTACCAGCAATGTCAATCCTATCGTCTTTAGATACTACTTACTATACAATGAGGAAAATCTTTGCGTATACCTTTTGAGTTTTTAGAGCAGTTGGCCACATTTATTGTATCATTTCATGCGGAACAAACGCCACATACATTCTTCTTTACACGTATCCAACTAATTTTACCTCGTAGGTCAAACCAAGTCGTAATTTACAACTGCCACCCCTTCGTTTCTAACAAATAACGCTTAAGACTTGAACTGACTGTTGTAGCTTAATCAACCCGAATACCGCCATCCCGCATAATTTCCCGTTGACGTCGCTGGTTCCTCTTATAGCTCATGACCACACCAAAAGCCGCAATACAAACGATAACAAGCACGGATATTCCAGTTATACCAGCAACCGAGATGTTCGATTCAACGCCCTTATGCTGAGTGGCAGTCATTGTGCTCGGTGCAGGACTTGAGCCAGACATTGGGGTGGTAGGTGGTAAACTCTCATCATTATCTGGTTTGCTTGAAGTGCTGGTAGGGCTGCTCGAAGTCGGATTCTTTGTCGACGGTTTCTCATTTGTAAAGGTCGAGCCTTTGTCAGAGCTCGCCTTGACCGTTCCAGGTACCAAGTCTTCCTCTTGTTCCGTTGAGGTCTCCATAGAAGAATGCGTACTAGTTTTGTCGGGTTTTTTGATGTAGACGTCGACTCCTTACCGGTTTTCGTTGAAGGTGAAGGAGTCTCATCCATTGCACTAGTCTTGGTATCACCAACATCCTCATCCGAGCTAACCGAATGCGTCTTTGAAGACGACGGAGTCTTCTCCGTTGCACTTTTCTTGGTATCACCAACATCCTCATCCGAGCTAACTGAATGCGTCTTTGAAGACGACGGAGTCTTCTCCGTTGCACTTTTCTTAGTATCACCAACATCCTCATCCGAGCTAACCGAATGCGTCTTTGACGACGACGGAGTCTTCTCCGTTGCACTTTTCTTGGTATCACCAACATCCTCATTCGAGCTAACTGAATGCGTCTTTGACGACGACGGAGTCTTCATCCGTTGCACTTTTCTTGGTATCACCAACATCCTCATTAGAGCAAACCGAAGGCGTTTTCGAAGGTGTCTTCAAAGATGAGGAGGTCGGCGTTGCTGTCGTAGCAGCAGGCGGAACCGTCGGTGGCTTTTCACCATTGGCAATCCCACGTGCCGCCTCAACCAATACAGTCTGCATGTTAGCTACATAGTCTGGGTATACTTCATACGTCAACTTGCCAGCCGGAATAAGAGCAATCTGTTTGTTAGCTGCATCTTCCTTCTCACCACATAGTCCCTGTGATGCCGTCGTCCCCGACGGGCATTTCGATGCCGGCTCGGCATGAACGTACCAGGCTGAAGACCCGTCGTTTCCTGGTGGTGAAAATTCGCACACGACCATTTTACCCCCTGAACAACTGGCCAATGCACACCCAACACTAGTCGTTGATGCCCAGAGAATCTGAGAGTAAGCATTGTACGTTCCTTTTCCAATTTCAACACCCAAAGCACCTGGTTGTGCAAGTGTCCTGAGTGTTTTCATGGACGTCTCAACCACCCATTCCTGAATAGCTTCGTCAATAATAGACAATGACGTAGATGATAATGATGATGACTGGTATACATTCACACCTGGTCCTGTCGTAGCTGAACACTTGGCTGCACTAGAAGCAGCAGTCTTTGCCAAGTCATTCTTCCATCCAATTCGTTGCATATTTGCTGCTGACCAAGGTAAGCCCGTGGTACGAAAATAATTGAGACGGTCAAGCCAAATTGCCTCGTCTACTGGACTAAAGCTGTTGTTATCGGCATATACGATCACTATCGTTACAATTAATAAGGTTATAATAAATGGCATGTACATGAGGTCTTGCTTCACGCTGATAATCAAATTAAAATATGAAAGAATGAAAGCACAAGGTACTACTGACTCGGTAATTTATGTCTGACGTAACCTTTTTTTTCTGCTGCGCTTTTACAGTTGCAAATTGTAAGACACACACGTCGAAACGATAGCCTCATAGAATTAATAATAGTACTGTAATATTTGAGCTACCAAAAGAACTACAAGGAACCTTTCATACAAATTGATTTGAAAAAGGGGCGACTTGACGAATTCAATCAAATCAGTACATTTTTGTCACCCTGAATACCTACCCACCTCATTCATATGACTTTGAAGAATTAGAATGTCTCAGTGTGTGAATATGCATCGTCAAGTTGAATAGCACAAGGTGCTTGTTTATATCATGCACGAACTTTTTTACATTCAAATCATGCCATCATGGCTGTAGAAGTAAAAGAAAAAAAACAATTGACTTTATCGTTGGTTTTTCTGATCACCAATGCTTGTCCTCACCGCTATGGTAGCACTCAATCACTCAATCACCCTTGCAATATCCCTACAATGTGGGCTCGAACTTGATGGTCGCGAAATTATTCCTTGGACTTAAACACCACCGTCTTGCATAATATCACGCTGTCGCTGCTGATTCTTACGATAGCTTATGAAGACAGCCACGACGGCAACGGCCACGACACCCGCCACAACTATACCGGCGATAGCTGCTGGCGACGGTCCACCACCGTTACTAGTGATAATGGACGACTGGGTGTTCGCCATGGCTGTAGCTTTCAAATCCGAGTTCGAGGAGGTACCCAGCTCAGCCGATTCTTGTTTGGTAGGGTCACCCAGCTCAGCCGATTCTTGTTTGGCAGGGTCACCCAGCTCAGCCGATTCTTGTTTAGTAGGGTCACCCAGCTCAGCCGATTCTTCTTTGGTAGGGTCACCCAGCTCTGCCGATTCTTGTTTAGTAGGGTCACCCAGCTCTGCCGATTCTTCTTTGGTAGGGTCACCCAGCTCAGCCGACTCGGTTGGCGTTTCATTGTCCCCACCACTTTCCGAGCTAGGCTTCACTGTACCTGAAGATTTTTCTCCAGAGGACGTGGATGGACTGGTCTCCGAGCTCTCACCTAAATCCTTAAACATATCAAGCGACTTGCTCTTTTGCGGCAGGGAGCCCGTCAAAGTGGACAAATCCGAGGTTGAGAGGTCTTCACTGGTGGCCTCCTTTCCTTCACCGGTCGCTTCGGTTTTGTCATCAGTTAAGGGATCTGGTGATGCTTCCGTATCGGAGGCACTCGGTTCTTTAGTCAATTCGGATACTGATCCATCCGGAGAAACTACAGCTACGGGATCGGCTCCAGGCGCATCTCTCGCCTTTGCTGCTTTCAGAATTGTTGCCATGATGTCGGCTATGAACGTTGAATAAACCTCGAGACTCGATTTTCCTTTGGGGATTGGCGCAATAAGTTTATTGGCCGGGTCTCCTTCAACAACGCAAAGCCCGAGAACAGCTGTGGTTCCTGTCGGACAAAGCTTCGCCTGTGCAGCGTGGACAAACCATGGCGACTTGCCGTCGTTCCCTGCCGGCGAGTATTTACACACGACCATCGATCCGCCAGAGCAACTGGCCATCGCACATCCGACGCTAGTCGTTTCAGCCCAGATCACTTGTGTGTATGAGTTGTAAAGTCCCGCGCCAACGGAATCGCCTTCCTTTGCCGGCGGAACGACTGATCCGATATTAGACAGTGCAGGCTTGACAGCCCAATCATTGAGCGCTTCGTCAATCACCGATGATGAGTCCGTTGACGTGGCCTTAAAGACGTTAAGACCGGCAGTTGTTTCAGCAGTGCAACTTTCAGCCGTCGATGCGGCTTCCTTGGCCAACTCATCGTCCCAATTCATTCGTTTCATATTACCTGCTGCCCAGGGCAAAGCTGCTACTCGGAAATAGTTGTGACGCTCGATCCAGATCGCTTTTTCTTCATCAGTAAAGCCGCCAATTTGGTCCGGATCCGATGCGCAAGAAGGCGAGCTGAAATCGTAGAGCGGGGTCGAGCTATCTTCGTCAGATTGTTCGTCCGTGAGACCTCCCTTCGTGTCTCCTCCATCCGGTTCACAAGGTGCATCGAAATCGTATAGCGGGGTCGAGCTATCTTCTTCAGATTGTTCCCCCGTGAGGCCTTTCTTCGTGTCTCCGTCATCCGATGCACAAGGTGCATCGAAATCGTATAGATCTTCAGGTGGGTCGCCCGTGGCGTCTTTCGTATCGACCAGAGATTTCGAGTTATCTTTGTCCGATTGTTCGGCCGTGGACTCCGAGCTCAACGATAGTTCCTCGGTGGGATCACTATCTGATGGCTCTGATGCAAAGACGGATGTGCTCGCCGTCTTGGCGTTTACGCTCGTGCTCAATGCAACCAAGACAGCTGCCACAACGAGACTTGTTGATACTTTCATTCTGTTGCTGACAAGTGCTTGCAACCTAGAATTATTTACACTGCGAGACAAGAGTGGATTTGTCGATCGATGCGCGGCCACAGAAAAAAAATACTAACGTTTACACGTAAAAGCAGATCCCTTTCACGTGCTCGGTGGAACGACGCAAGGTCTTGCCACAACCTCAGCTGTCAAACCTGTATTATACACGATGGTACAGTCCCCTATGGTTCCAGCTGGTGAATAGAATAGCCTTGCGTGCCGGGGTACATTTGACTTGAATTACTACAGTATGGGGATGATTGCAGCCTATTAGGGGAGCACCTAACAATGCTAAGACTTGAAAATGGTCATCGTGTCGTAGAGCGTGCTGGCTTTTCATGACTGACCTGGTTCTGGGTCCGAAGCAAATACATTCAGCCTTCCCTCATCAGCAGCTGAATACTTGAATGTTGTGACGGGATTTGACTGTGAACGCATCGGTTGAAAAAGCTACAGCTGTGACAACAGCTTGGACCGGAAAATGCGAATGCTTTGCCCATTGGCAGGCGACAGGCGCTGGTCGGGCGTTTCTGGATGTCTAATGCAGCTTCATATTGAGTCTGGAACTTTTTTGACGCGGATGAATGGTATGAACTGTCTCAACTACTAGCTGCTAGTAGTTGAGAATCAACTGGTTCTGTCTGACCTTCAAGCAATACATGTCGGATTATGGTTTGAGGATCAGGTAGTTGATGTCCTGCATTTAACGAGATCTGAAAGGCCTGAAGGCTCAACAATTTATTGCCATGCAACGTTTTGCTGTCGGAACATCATAGTGTAGATCACTACGAGGTCGCTAGTATGGACTGGCTCGTTGACCTCCCGGGGACAGATGTATACATCCTGTCGTACATGCACGGAAACACATTCTTCAACACCACGCTTTTCCTCTTTGTCTCTTTATGTAAAAGAGATTGATCAAAAGGATGGAATGCTTACGAGGCATATCTAGTCGTAGACGTATGACGTGAATATAGTTAGGCTCTCATTTAGATGTTAGTTCGCAGATCGTGCTTCTTTGACAAACGGCGTCAGCACCTGTAGCTGCGGCACTCGCTCATGCGATCGGGTTCGAGTGTCTTGACCACCTTCGGTTTGTGGGTGCCAGTCGCATAGACTTTTGTCGTGGTAGGTACTGCATGGCGTAGCGTTAATCGTGGAACGAACAAGTGGTAGAAAGACTCGATGTCGATGATACGATCTCACGACGGTCTGCTAACCGGGCGCGCAGTCTCCATCAGCATTTTTACGATCCTGTCTTTGACTTCTGTGGAGCTCGATGTTTGCACAAAAAGACGACGTTCACGATGAATGTCGTTCCTCTTGTATGTTTCCCAGATGATGGCGTCCTGATTGATGCTTTGCTGGAAGTTTGAGGCATGAAAACGATTGGGTTGGATCTTGCAGGCCTGTTAAGTTAGGAATATGTTGGGTAGAAGATGTAAGGGGTATGTGACGCTGGCAGGTTTTCGACATCCATGTCACTCGACTATGAGACGATGATGCTGGTCACCTTGAACTCGACGTTTGCTCGCACTTGCAAGCATGGAGAGGTAAAGAGCAGGAACATCGTTGGGTCGTAGCTATATTCCGCTATTACTGCGGAATATGCTGCAGTAACCTACTCCTGTCGGATAGGTCCTGTCTTGAGGAACTTGGCGCAAAAGAAGCCCATGGTATCTAGCTCAATGTTCGATGGGTCAAAGCGTTGTACGAGGGACGCTTCGTGCTCGTTGAGGCCCTGACCTGGCAGCCCGCGGTCGCCGAGGTGAGCTTTGCCTTGAGAAACAAGTTTCAGCGGATAATTTTCGAGCGCGTGATGCACCATCTGCTCGTTCTCTTTCGGATTGATCGTGCATGTCGAGTACACGAGCGTGCCGCCAGGTTTAAGTAGGAATGCTGCAACCCACAAAAAGTTGCGCTGCATCTTGACAAACTCGTCCAAGTTGTCCGTATCACTAGCGTGAAGCAACCGTGGACGCAAGCCTAGCGCTGAGCAAGGCGGGTCTAGCAAGATACGGTCGAAAGTTTCAGGAAAGAATCCCTCCACCTGCAACAAGCGCGCTTGGCCTGGAGTGTTCTCCTTTGCGCGAGCTACAACCTGCGCCACACTCGTGAAGTCCTTTTCTTGCGTGGCAGCCAGCATTGTGTCGACCTTCTCTTTAGGTAGCACAGCATGTGTTGAATCCATCTTAAGCGGTACGACACACTCGAGTTGAAGATCTTCGCACAATGTACGTAGCTCCAGTGCTTTCCGCTTCGAGCGATCGCAAGCTATTAGTGCGCCTTTATTTCGCATCAAAGTAGCCACGTGGGAAGTTTTTCCTCCGGGCGCTGCACACATGTCTAGAATCACATCGCCCTCTTGCGGATCCAATGCATGTGCAACCACCGAACACGGCAAATTCTGCACGTAGATCTGGCCCCGTAATACACCGTTCATCGGTGGTGCATCAGGACAAACTCGGACCAATTGAGTCACTGCCTGTCCTCTCACAGCACGAAATATCTCCGTTCTTGCCATCTTGGTCACGCCACGAGCAATCAAAAGCTTGCGTCCCCTGTGTGTTGCAAAGTCAC
The DNA here is from genome assembly GCA_947646735.1 of Peronospora farinosa. Lineage (NCBI taxonomy): Eukaryota > Oomycota > Peronosporomycetes > Peronosporales > Peronosporaceae > Peronospora > Peronospora farinosa. The sequence goes on along the minus strand of CANTFK010000054.1, from coordinate 492,638 downwards.
TTCCACGCGTGTGGTTGTGGTCAAGATCAACAAAGACATTGACCTGATCTTCAGCATTAATGCCACTGCTGGCACTCATAACTCCTCGAGCAAAAATGTCGCTCCCACGTAGCACTGCTTCGCCACAAAGTCGATCCACAACGATACTCTTGAGTTCCGAATTAAACTCGACAATGGCTTGTCCACTGGGTGATGAAGGAATCATTATCACGTCCGGTAACGATGGATGGACAAAGGCTTCAATTGGCTGACGACTGGTATCGAGCTCTACTAATTCAGTATTAAACTTGTCCAAATGAGGTTTAAGAGCTTGCAATGCTTCATCACGTGACAATTTCAATGTATTTACTCGAACAGCAGTAAACGCAGGTCTGATTACATTGTATTCAATAAAAAAAATATTAGTTGAATGTGTAAGGGGGACTTTGACATGGTTTTTACAATAATACTTACGGTCGAGCAAGAGCACGCTTGATATTGGTCCAATGAGGTTCACTATATGCAGCACGTAGATTCTTTTCGACTTGGTCAGGAAAACATACGGAAAAAGCAGCTAACGTCGTGATGTCCAGTGATGCCATGATGGCCAATTATTCATACGTGGTGTCAAACTGGTAGTATATGATAGTAATGCAAAGTACTATTGTAAGAGCTACATTGGTTTTGTACTACACCAATTGTAATACTTTCGATGTTAATATTTTTGCGACGTGCGATGCTCCGTTGTTCAGATACCCATACTGAATCCAAGTCATTACTTATCAGTGGTGGCCAATCCACTTCAAATTGATATCTATCATGGCGGCCACCCCAACTAAAGCTGCCGTGTTTGTGGCTTCTGCCCCGTGCTTCGAAGCCTTCCGCGATGTACTAGTAATGTCACAAACTGCAAGTACTTCTACAAAGCTCATTGGTACGCACAATGGCACGTTCCATTGTGATGAGGCATTGGCTGTATCAATGCTCAAACTTTTGCCCAAATTTGCGGCCCACGACGTACTGCGCACACGTGACGAGGCAAAACTTGCTCAATGTGAGGTGGTTGTAGACGTGGGTGGTACCTACGACCCAGAGACGCTCCGTTTTGACCATCACCAGCGCAGCTTCACGGATACTTTTGACCACTGCGACATTAAATTGTCAAGTGCTGGTCTCGTGTACAAGCATTTCGGTCGTGAGATCATTCAAGAAGCTGGCTGATCCCACAAAGTTGGACGACGAGACGCTGGATATTCTGTATCGAAAAGCATACAAGAACTTTATCGAGCACATTGATGGCATCGATAATGGTGTCGAGGTGGCAAGTGCTGGTGATGCTAAGCTCAAATATAACTATCAGGTGTCGACAACTCTTAGCAGTCGTGTGAGTTATTTGAACCCTCGCTGGAATGAATCCCAGGATGAGCAGGGGATGAGCAGACAATTCAAGCAAGCCATGTACATGACAATCACCGAGTTTACGGATGCTATCCACGATCTCGTGTACTCGTGGCTACCGGCTCGCGAGATCGTTGAAAAAGCGGTTGCCAATCGCTTTGAGACCCACAAGTCCGGTGAAATTGTCCATTTTCCTAAATTCTGTCCATGGAAGTCTCATTTATACGACCTGGAAGAGAAACTCCTGATCCAAGGCCAAATCAAGTTTGTGCTTTACAATGACCCAACGGGTAATATGACTCGTGTGCAGGCACTCAATGTTGAGCCAGGATCGTTTGCACTGCGCAAAGGACTGCTGCCACTTTGGCGCAGTCTGCGTAATGAAGAATTGTCGCGTGTGTCTGGTATTGAAGGATGTACGTTTGTACACAACGCTGGATTCATAGGGGGTAATCGCACATTCAAAGGTGCACTTGAAATGGCTGTCAAGTCGATTGAAGCTACGGATGAAGAGACCAAGTAAACGCATGACAGAAGCCTTTCGCTAAACGTAAAAGCATATTTTTCGACGTTGAAACTGATTTTATGTTGCTTGTATAATTGTGATTATTGTTTCTATATTTATGTTGCTGGAAGAAAATAGAGAAAATACCACCCATTTTGAGACTTTTCGGGTGCCGAAAAAAGTTTGGTAGACATTATGTCAGAAGAAGGAAGTGAACCGACGAGCACCGGTACGACCTTATATACCTTACAAATAGAGCGGGGCAATGAGCTCGATAGGCTGCGTGTGTCACACAAAAGCTTCGTATGCGGTCCTTACTGTTTCTAATACAGAGCGACAAGATTTACGAATATATTATAACCTCTCATACTTTATATTTTTATGTAACCCATTCAATTATTGCAGGTAGAAGCACAGGTACCATCCCAGAAGCCCATAGTACGTGGTAGATACGCCAAATTTAATGGAGCAATGGACGTGATGTTACTAGAGGCGTTACAAGTCAATAATCCGTTCACGGCTAAGCACGGGACGAGACTTCAGATGTGGCAAAATGTGGCTGAATCCGTGGGAGTCCAAGGGTTTAAAAACCCAGCAGCTTTTTCATGGCACACATGTCGGTGGGTTTTTTGATTTAAATTCTAGTGTTGTTTGAAATTTATGATTTTTCGTGCTGGTTAATACTGATGTGTTAATAACCTGTCATATCTTATATATACCTACTCTTGTAGTGATCGCGTGACGGCGCTTATGAAAATGTATACTGATGGTAAACACGACAAACTATTTAAACACGGGACAATGGAAGAAAACTCTCGAAAAGAGGCTATTTTACGTGAGATCAACGACACATTGATTAGAAAGAATCACAAGATGGCAGGACAGATGACGGTTGATGGTAATGGCAAAGAGACGACTATTGGGACTAAAAGTGAAAGTGGAGAGCTCCATCCTTCGTCTACTTCATCATCTCCGACATTACCGCAGAAACGGCAGAAATTGGACACTCCTTTGGATGTCAAAACCATTTCTGTTGCATCATCCGATGTCCAATCCAGTAGTAATAGTGATAACTTCCGCACACGAATTTTAGAGCTGATTGAGAGAAAGATTCAATTTGATATGGATCAGCGTCAGAAGGAGACGGAACTTCGGGAACAGGAAATTGAGTTGCAGAAGCGGTTACTCGAGTATTTACAGTCGAAATTGGGTGGCGAGAATGGGTTTCAAGGTGATATCGAGCGATGAAGCTTAAGCGGCAAAAATGGACGAAAAGGAGCTGACAAGTCGCTGGAATCTCGATGCATGCCTTCGTACTGAAGGGTAACGCAGCAGAGATGGATCGCTTTTTCAATGAAAAATCTGTTTATTTGTGGCATTAGGTTTTTAGATACTGCTGCTATAATGCGTGTCTAGTCGACAGCTTTGCAGCCTCCTGATTGTCATGTAGAGTCACCTTTACGTCATGAAGAATGCAAGTTGTAATCAATATCTTCATCTTCACTTGTCAGCTATTGTAGCCATCTATATATTCCCATCCTGTGGTGTACATTCACTGCACAGCATTTGAATAATCGAGACAATGGCAGAACTACCCGTGATTACTATGGCATACGACTGCAACGTGTACGAACCAGCTGAAGACACTTTTCTATTCGTGGATGCATTGCAAGATGAATTGCCTCAATTAGTGGCACTAGACCCTACAATCTGCGTCGAAATTGGGTGCGTGATGGACACAAATCTTATATCGGATGGCTGCAAATGCATTGATAAACAACTCCTTCCATACAGATGTGGTAGTGGTGCAGTGTTTGTGTATTTGGCGACACAATTGCAGCAATGGGGGACACAGTCGCTGTTTTTAGCAACCGATATTAATCCATTGGCGGCGCATGTTGCGCAACAAACGGCAATGAACAACCAAACTCAAATGTTTGATATTGTACGCACAGACTTGTTGCAATGCTACGAGCCACGGATAGAGGTAGTAAGCATAGTCGACAGCAATAGCTCTGCCTTTTTACTAGCAACTTACTAAATGCTGTTGTGAGGTAGGGCTTAGTTGATGTTCTATTGTTCAACCCACCGTACGTGCCGACTCCGTCGGAGGAAGTCGGATCGATGTACGTTTTGCTTAAACTACTTCGTTAAGGCAATGAAGTGACATAGAGATTGTTTTACAGAGGCATTGAAGCTGCGTGGGCGGGAGGTCTTCATGGACGTGAAGTGATTGATCGTTTGCTGCCGAAACTCAAGACTTTGTTGTCTCCTCGTGGTGTATTCTACATGGTTGTAGTTGAAGAGAACAGACCCAACGAGATCGCTGCAATTCTGTCCATGGACGGATTCGAAATGACGGTGCGTTCTATTGCTCTTATTAATACATTTATTGTATGCAACAGCTTCACCAATATTTATGAATGTCGACCTGTATGTCTTACAAGGTTCTTCGCTCAACTAAAGCTAAGAATGAGCGGCTATCGATTCTAAAGTTTACAAGACCGCTGATGTAATCACAAAGGAGCAAAACCCATTCGAAAGTTCGTTCATATAATAAATATCGTTAAGTAGGAGAATACACGAGGTCGTCCGATATGGAATACTTCGTTTCTATCCTCTAGTATACATATTTTCGAAACTTATGTTGTGTAGTTGCGAAAAACTACGACGTTTCTATACTGACCATCTGGTCCAAATTACGTGTCCCCATTGGCCGTATACTAGTCAAAATCCACGTTAGATACTACTTGCTGAGCGTAAAATTTTTACCTAACGCTGTCGCTAAACGTAGCATCTAATATACTTTCACAATACATATTTCTTTGTCGTTCCTCTACACGATTCCATACTACAACTCGTTACTTCATCCCTACATATCCCCATCATCTCTTATATCCCTCTGCTTCTTTATATTCTCACATGTAACCGCACATTATATGCACAGAGCGAAAAAAACAAGGGGAAGGGCCCGGGAGGGGGGGGGGGGGGATAACGCACAAAGTGAAAAGAAGAAGCGCTCCGTCTCTTCGTGACACCCCACCCCATCTCACCCCATCCCCCCCCCTCTCATGTCGAGCAGTGGTGGCAGTACACGTAGTCCTAGTGAACGTCAACCGATAACAAAACGCTTTGCAAAGGCACGACGACGTGGGAATAGTCAAGGCGAGACTTTACCTTCAAGTACCAACGCTTTTGGAGGAATGAGTCCGGTGAATAGTTTTACCAGTAGTGGAAACGGGTTAAGTGCACGCAACACTATAAGTTTTGGGAAACCCATTACAACAACATTCGTGTCGTCTCCTGCAACGACCTTGGGACAACATTTGTCCTCTCTCAAAGATGATACGTCGTCCGGGTTTGTATCAAGTAAAACAGGGTTTTTAACCAAACGGGCCATGTCGAGTATGGATGCCTTTGCCAATTGGAAAGAACGGTTTTTTGTACTGGCAGAAGGTCATTTGTCCTACTATAAACAAGGTGGTGGGTTTTTCAATACTGGAAAAGAAGATATTGTCCATTTAAAGGGAGAATTGGAATTAACGCCCGATACGATTGTAAAAAAAAGCACGATTGATGACAAGGCCAATTGTTTTGAAGTGGCGACACCGACCAAGAAAATGTTTTGTCAAGCCAGTACAGCCCGAGAAATGGAAGATTGGGTCAAGTCGGTTCGAGCACATATTAATGCACTTAAGAAAACACAAATTCGAGGGAGTTTTCATGATGCAGCTCCTGTAAACCTTGGAGCATCGGGAGGACCTGGTGTGACTGCAGGTATTGGAGCGATGGTTCAAGCTGGAGCTATGGAGACGGATTATTCTCGTCCTAGTATGCTCGAAGACCATGAAATTGTTCGTGGAGCTGACAAGTCCTCGGATCCCAAGGATGTTGTTATCAAGCAGCTATTGGAAGAAAACAGAGCGTTACGAGAGCAATTGACAATGAAGGATCAAGTGATTCATGAATTGGAAATGAATGGCGGACGTATGCTTGATGGTCCGTCCGGTGGGGCAGGCAAATTAAGATCTACCGCTCCGCAGATGATTTTGGATTTGAGAGATGTCAAGAAGAAACAATTTCAGCTTTTTGATGCTGCCGAAGTGGGCAATTGGCACCTTATTGCAACGCTACTGCGTGATAATGTGGTTGATGTGAATGGCGTGGGGATTAACCAGACGTCGGCGTTACACCTTGCAGCGCGTAACAATCATCCAAATGCAGTCAAGGAATTGCTTACGCGTGGTGCTGACCCGTCTGCACGGACGGGCGACAGTTACTCAGCACTGCACATTGCTGTCCAGGCTGGAAATGTAGAGTAAGTATCGAGTAGTGAATTTTTTGTCGACGGATGTGGATTTGTGCTGATATACTGTGCTTTTTGTAGATGTGTGAAGGAACTGCTAGATGCAGGAGCGGACCCAAACGTGACGGACTACCAGGGCAATGCTGCCATTCACATGGCAGCTGAAACGGGCGATATTTCTGCGGCAAAATTATTGGTAGCACGAGGTGCACGCATTGATGCTCCCAATGCTAGTGGCAGTCTTCCAGTTCACTTGTCGCCGATTGGCCATCCGATTCGTGTGCTGCTTGGCAGTGGATCAAACCTAGCAGCTACAAACCCGTCTCAGCCGCCGAGCGCTGCGAGCAGACATCTCGCTGCGAGGGCGGTACTTGTAGTTTGGGGTTTGATTCATTCGCCAGCGCGGCCACCGGCGACAAGCGAACCGGGAAGTTAGACACGTGCGCACCTCGTGCTCACTGGTTTGATGCTCGTTTCAGCGCCATGTGAATGGCAGTATTAGTAACCCGTCACGCTTATTCACTTATTTGCGAAATTTCACATCTACAAAAAAGACAGAGACAGCATTGTTCCATTGAATTTGACGACTGTAATGTCCACTACTCGATACTTACTCTTACATTTCCAGCTCCGACAGCAATGTGTAGCTGACCCGTCTGCACGGACGGGCGACAGTTACTCAGCACTGCACATTGCTGTCCAGGCTGGAAATGTAGAGTAAGTATCGAGTAGTGAATTTTTTGTCGACGGATGTGGATTTGTGCTGATATACTGTGCTTTTTGTAGATGTGTGAAGGAACTGCTAGATGCAGGAGCGGACCCAAACGTGACGGACTACCAGGGCAATGCTGCCATTCACATGGCAGCTGAAACGGGCGATATTTCTGCGGCAAAATTATTGGTAGCACGAGGTGCACGCATTGATGCTCCCAATGCTAGTGGCAGTCTTCCAGTTCACTTGTCGCCGATTGGCCATCCGATTCGTGTGCTGCTTGGCAGTGGATCAAACCTAGCAGCTACAAACCCGTCTCAGCCGCCGAAACCTCGCAACGAGATGTCTGCTCGCGAGGGTAACTCAACGCAGGTTAGTCACTTGGCATTCAAGAACAAGTACCAGAAAGACCTTGCTCTGGGTCCTCGTGATTTCGAGTTTGTCAAGGTGCTTGGTCGCGGCGCATTTGCCAAGGTGTACTTGGTTCGTGGTAAGGGTTCGAACCGTGACAAGTGGTACGCACTTAAGGCGTACAATAAGCAGGCCATTGTGCAAAAAAACCAAGCGCAGTATATTCATACAGAGAAGGCAGCACTTCAGGCGTGCTCAGATCATCCGTACATTGTGACCTTGTACTTCGCGTTTCAGTCGCAGGATCGCCTGTTCTTGGTCATGGAGTACTGCGGTGGTGGTGACTTGCTTTCGGCACTTACCCGACGGAAGGCTTTTACCGAGAATGAGGCCGCCTTTTACATTGGAGAAATTGCGCTGGCGCTGTCGCACCTTCACTCCAAAAATATTGTGTTTCGTGATCTCAAGCCCGAGAACGTGGTGATGGACCTGGATGGCCACTGCTTGCTGACTGACTTTGGTATCTCTAAGGAGGGCATAAAGGATCACACGTCGGCCAATACTTTTTGTGGCTCGCCCATGTACCTTGCACCAGAAATGCTGTCGCGTTCTGGTCACGGTTTTGCTTTGGATTGGTATTCGGTGGGTGCTCTATTGTTCGAGCTGCTAACTGGTCTACCACCATTCTACACGAACGACAAAAAGCAGCTTTTCCACAACATTCTTCGTGGCCACCTGGTTATTCCGGAGTACTTGTCGTCGAACGCTCGCGACCTTATTCAGAGATTACTGCATCGTGACCCGAAGCAACGACTGGGTTCTGGCCCGACCGGCGACCGGGAGATCTTCGATCACCCGTTCTTCTCGAGTGTCAACTGGGAGAAGCTCAAGGCGCGCGAGTTGGCGCCTCCATTCACGCCTAAGATCAAAAAGGACCCGTCTGGAGTGCCCGACACATCAAACTTTCCGCAGGCATTCACGGATCAGGAAATTTCAGAGATGGAGCGAGGTTTTGACTTTATGGACCCAAATGCTGCCCAGGTGCAGCGCCCGAACCCGAACGGACACAAAGATGACAAGCGCTTGTTCAAGGATTTTGACTTTACACCAGAGCTTCAGTTGGATAACGAAGCCAAACAATTTGAGCAACTCGCTCTGCAGCAGAACAGTTTTAAGAACCTGCCGGCACCGGCTCTGCTCGAGACAGATGAGTACAGCATCTAAATGCTGCTAGAGTTTGTGATGGTCAGCCCCAAGGAAGGCCGACCACTACGGAGGAAGTTGTCCCAGTGTGAATACGAGCAGGTGGAAGAAATGAGTACATGTGGATCGAAAATATGCACGAAAATGGAGAATAAAATGAGGAGGAGGAGTGATGCTGCAGATTCGCGAGGGTAGCCAGACACTTGATCGAGTAGTTTGAGTGTACGTGAATGTAGGAGAAAGGAGCTCAATTTGGATTGCAGGTTCGAGTGGACAGCTAACGAAATGACAAAACAAACGGAGGCATTGTTGAGTCTGTAGATCAAGTAAAAAAAACTGAAATTGGGGCGTTATGAGATCATCGTCTTTCGAGTTCTCGTTGTTGATAGCCGTCCTTTGCGGCTACTATAGACTACTGCAATGGCTGTAGATGAGATGTTTGCAGTCAGCATTTGATAAGGCCATTGACGATGAAGACGTTTGTTGTGGTCTTGATGTTCCTTGTCGACCAAGGGCATATCTCTAATGTACAATTGATGGTCTTATAGTTCTAAGGATGAATTACATACAGCACAAAGGTTCTTAGCTCTTACAGCGCAGCAACTTGACATGCTTTCCTTATTAGATTGAATCTGAAGAATGACGGACGAAAGAAGTACCGACGGAATGAAGTAGACAACGGAATGAGGTTATCAGCCACATAACCAATTAGCACGTTTATTGTTCCTCCAAGCCCATTCCTTCCATCAGTCTCAAAAAAGTAATGAGCTGCATTCGTTGGCAGCTTGAAACACTTGCAAGTACTTGATTGTCACCAAACAAATACCAGGTACCACTTCTCTCTCGAGTTCTGACCAACGAGGCATTTAGTTCTTGCGGGCAGCAGCAACAGCTTTCTTGATCAAAGAGCTCTTTTGCTTACGGACAATCATGGCCTTGAAGCGGTCAAAGTCGTTGAGCTCCGCACGCGTCTTCTTATTCTGCATTTTCTTGGCCCACGTCGAGTTTTCCCACTTGGCAAGCGTATCGGCCTTGGCCAGTGCCTTCTTCAGCGTCTTTTCACGTGCCTGAAGAGGAATGTCCACCGTCAGATCCGTAAGTGAGAGACGTTTAAAGTTAATCACGTGACGGTTCACGCCTGTGACACTAAAAGGTCCATCAACAAGAGCCTTGTTCTCATCGACAACATCAATGATTGTAGCAATCTTGCCCGCGTCCGGGCCGTAGTTAATGAGCACGACACGTCCAATTGAAACAAAGCGAGTAAACGTCTAGCAATATAGATTTTTTTAGTCGAATTTTAATGACAATCAATAACAATTGAATACTAAAAGTTAACACGATCCATCCGTAACCATAGAAAAAAGACATACAAAAGAGAGACGTACCATAATGGTGCGAAGAAGAGAGATAAAACGCCAAACGAACTAATAAGCTTTGGACTCGTCTTCAGGTCTTTGACTCCGTCACGTAGAACCAGTCATCTAAACCCTATTCGTTCTTATATCCTATCCACCAATCATATAGTATTCATCATCCATTACTACACGTTGATTGGTTCATAAACAATTAAAAAATCTAGAAATACCGACGGATGTTCCCATCGTCCTCTTCTCCGCATATTAATCTTTGTAAGCTGAAAAGCAAACACTCCCAACCAACCAATTTTTGCTGGTATTAAACAATTTAGCATCAGTTTGAATATTTTCATCGAGGAAGAATGCCGTTTGTGAAAGTTTTGAAAAATAAGGCGTATTTTAAACGGTACCAGGTCAAGTATCGTCGTCGTCGAGAAGGCAAGACGGATTACCGTGCTCGGAAGCGTCTGATTACGCAGGACAAGAACAAGTACAATTCTCCCAAGTATCGTCTTGTTGTTCGTATTACCAATACAAAAGTGATTTGTCAAATTGCTTACGCTGAAATTGATGGCGACAAGATTTTGGCTCAAGCGACATCGACAGAACTTCCTCGTTATGGGCTTACTGTAGGACTGAAAAACTATGCTGCGGCATATGCAACGGGTCTACTTGTTGGTCGTCGGGTGCTTCAGAAACTTGGTCTTGACTCGGATTACGAGGGCAACACGGAAGTTGATGGAGAAATTGTCAAGACGGAGAGTAACGGACGGACGTACTTTGTGGATGAAGTTGCCGATGAAAAGCGTCCTTTCCGTTGTTACCTTGATTGTGGTCTTCGTACCACTACGACGGGTAACCGTGTGTTTGGTGCTCTTAAAGGTGCTGCTGATGCTGGCTTGGATATTCCACACAGTGAAAAGCGTTTCCCTGGCTACAGTCGGGATGACAAGAGCTATGATGCTGAGGTTCACCGGGACCGTATCTTTGCTGTCCACATTTCGGACCACATGAAGGAACTGGAAGAGGATGACCCTGAAATGCTTGCTGCTCATTATGCCGAGTACGTTAAAGCAGGAGTGAACCCCGATGAGCTAGAAGACTTGATTACGAAGGTGCATGAGGCTATTCGTGCTGATCCGTCCCCTGCTCCTAAGAAGGATCACTCTTTCGACAAGAAGTACAAACGTCAAGCCAAGCGTTCGCGTCAACAACGCCAGGCTCGTGTTGCTCAGAAGAAAGCCCACGCTGCTTCGAAGAAGGAATAGTGTGGTCAGGACGCTATGAAAAGTCTACTAACTGTTATGGTAAGCAGCAAAGTTCGACACGATGAAAATTCAAACACTTTCCACCATTTTGTTGTTTAAATGTGAGTTTTAATGTTTAAATTGTTTATGATGGGCTAGTAACAACAATAAAAAAGTTAAAACGTGTTTTTAACAAATCTATTTATATAAATGCAATAAGCATGTTATTGTTATAATTGTTCTTACAAATTATAAAACAGTTTCGTTTTGTTATAATCGATTTAATATGGTGAAAATGCCGCTTGGTAAGGATAAAACGATGCCGTTGGCTACGTCGTTACCATCCGGAACCAAGCAATATGGACTTGTTCTACCAAAGAAGAGCTCTATCAAGAAGAAGGTCAGTCGATACAAATTGCATAAATTTCAACTCTTTATGTCTTGCTATCGATATCTCTCTTTGAACGTATTTGAATGATTCTCGTAGGAACTTTCGTCTTCTTTCAATGCATTTGCTGCTGCAGCTAAGAAAAATCACAAGCAAAAGGAAGCGGAAGATGAGACGGATGTCCGACGTCGTGTTGGGGCTGAAGCGGCTCGTAGTTTGCAGCAGAACCAAGTAGATCGAGTCCGAGCTCAAGCATTAGCGGAAGATGCGGCGGTTTTTGAATACGATGCAGTATACGACGATATTAAAAGTGCAAGAGAGAATGAAGCTATGAAACATGCAGCTAAGCGAGAAATGGAGAAGAAGAAGCCCAAGTACATTCGTACACTCTTACAACAAGCCAAGATTCGAGAAGTAGAGAACGAACGTATTCGTGAACGACGACTGCTTCATGAGCGACATGCTGATGATGCACAGTATGGAGATAAGGAAAAGCTTGTGTCGGCATCGTATAAAAGAAAATTACAAGAGATGCAGAAATGGGATGCCGAGGATGCACGACTTGCTGCTATGGAGGAGCACGAAGACGTGACGAAGCAGGGCGAACATGCAATGGCTGGATTTTACGTCAATCTCAACAAGAATATTGCCATGGGCGGCACGACAGCGAATGCACGCAGTGCTTACACGCCAAAGGAGACACAATCTGTGAAAGATAGAAGTGTAGAACCGGCTAGAGCTGAACGAGGCCACGAAAATGACGGTGCAATCGAACTCGAATCAAAGACTCATGACGACGGAGCGACCAAGAAGGCGAGAAGCGTTGAGCGATCAGATGAACATCTCTCTTCATCCGTTCGCGACATCGTAGAGGATGTTCACGTCAAGACAAACGCTACAATGCGTCAAACAGAAGAAGTTAAGGAACCGAAAGCGAGCAAAGAAGACGCGATTGCTGCCGCCCGAGCGCGCTTTTTGGCTCGCAAGGCCCAGCAAAAGTCTTCTACTACTTAGCAAAACTTTCAACACGTAAACGTGTTTCAATCAAAAGACCTGAACAATTGGGTTGTTGAATGATTCATCTTAGTAAGTGCTGAAAATACTGTTCATCTATTAGCTGTACTTCCGCTTCAACTATCTACATACACATGAATAAAATAAATATCAAAGGTTTGTTCGAGCTGCTCAGTGCACATTAATGCACCGACTGGTTCAAGTGGTGCAGCTTGAGTAGTGACGTCGCTGCAAGCAGCTCCAAGTCGTAAAGTTGTGGAAGGCGATCCTTGTCCCACGAAGCAGTGGTCAATTTCGAACGTTTGCGCGTGGCAAAGTTTTTTTTGTGCTTCGTTTCATCCAGTGGAGATGTGGTAGAAACCGTGGAAAGCGACGAACTAGCTGACCACGAGCGTTTACGAGGCGAACTTGGTGGACTGGGTACAGGTGATGGTGATACCAGCTGATGCAGATTAGCTGGTACATCCAATTTATTGCCACGCGGACCACCTCGTCCCGTTGATAGAAAATTCTTGACTTCAACCCCCGATTGTCGCAAAACAGGCTGCCATAGCCGCTTCCGAGCGTTTGTAAACCAGTTTGAGAGCTGCTTCACTTCAATACCAGCTTCCGTAGCCAATTCTTCCTTCTCTTCTTCACTTGGATAGGGGTGAGCAAAATGTTCCGGTGAAAACATCCAAGCCTTCAGTACATTCTTGGCTTCCGGATGAAGCGTTCCTCGACGTGTTCCCTTTTTCCGTCTTTGAGCTGACGTCTTATCCATTGTCAATCGGTCGACCTCTCCTTCATCGGCACTGCTAACTGCAGGTGTGTCATTTTCTTGCTCATACAAAGCACTCGAGAACGACGGGAGCCGAAGCTCACGACTTGGTGCACGTTGTGCGGATATGGCAAATTGTAGACCTGGAAGTGAGCTTTTGGCTAGATTAGGCGATGTAACAGGTACCGACTTGCTAGTCAGTACAGGTGATGCCATGGCACTGGATATGGAATCTTCACTAGGATCAGTAGGGGATAGACAATGTTGAGTCGATTTTGTCGGATGTTGTTTCTCAGACGAGTCCGAAGCATTCAGAAAGCGCATGGCCACTTGACGTGCGTGATTCGACGGTTTCATGATGAAAAACTTGCAACGGCTTTTACTTGTTGCGCGTGGTACAGCAGCTTGAGTAATGACGTCAGCGAAGAAACTTGCCTGTTTCGTCTGGACGGGACTATTAACGATACCCAGAAAGTTACCAAACCAATCAGAGTGTCGTGTGCGACGCGGCGATACAACACGAGACAGGGGGACAAGATGTTGTCGGGTGGATTCTGGCTCCTTGTCGAGGGTTCAATGCTATGAAAGCTGTGGTCGTGCAGTCGTAGATACTTTCGATCCCTATCAACTAACTTTGAAATGGATGCAGTTTTTTTTCTGATGCAATGGGACTTGTTGTTATTCTAGCAAAGGTGTGCAAGTTACTGCAGATTGCAAAGTGAAAGGCTCTATTGATTCTAATGCTATAAGGTCTTGGTCGGTTTCTCTCTCTCTCCTGGCGCCAGCGCTGAAAGGCCAAGCGACCACCTGGGCCGATCTGTACGTCTCTTGGCGATGCCGCGACAAAGAGACTGACCTTTTTGACCTAGTTTTAGTCTTCGTAACGGTTTCAGATGAGAACCATGTACTTGATGCACCCAATTTCAATCTTTAACATTGTAAGAAGGAACATATAGAGGCGTGAAAATGGGCAATCCCATGATGGTCATCAAAAGGAAAAATCTCGAGCTGTTTCTCAGCGAAAGCACTGCACTGGCGTTTGCCCGAGTCAGCGCACGACATTGCGAAGAGACGAAAATCTTTCTATTTGCGCTTGACGACCAGCAAATTTGCTTATCATATCATCGCATTGACCTCAAAGCCGTAATGTTGTCGTGAACAAACACTTTTGACATCTCGAGATGTCCATCAAGCTGCCTTTGGTACAAGATGCCCACCCACTCTACCAAGCAAAAACGGACGAGACGTGAAAGGGCGTTGACGACGATCCTATTGAATGGCAGTTACGCCTACTTGACCGGCAGAGGTGTATAAAATATACCCAAAGGTTTGCTTGCGACTACTACAGTATGCTGCCACCAAAAAAAGGGAATCAAAGAACATCGTTCCAAAGAAGAAACGTAGAGGGCCTTCATTCCACTGTGATTCTCTTCTTGTTCGCTGCTGAAAACAAAACTCAGCGACCAATGCTCGATATTTTGCATAACCCATCAATTGATATGCCTCCATCGTATCTTTGTCCTTGTTGTTCTCGGCGAACGCGTGGCGCTTGGCGCTTTTTCACACTGCAACGTTACCGAGTAGTTGCTACCCCGTCAGCCACTGCCGGTGAGCCGCAGGGTAAACTTAGTAACATTTCTAGACGACCGGTTCGATGCCCAAACTCACTGCAGAGCCAGCAACCAAATTTGTATATAAGGCATAGCATTAAACTTGATGGTCAGGATACAAGTCATGTAACTACGGCGAGCAACAACTTGCGACTGCGTCATATCTCATTCAACGCTTTGTGACGTGGAATCTGACACGATCTGAGGCGGAAAACTCTAAGGTAGTGATTCTATTTGTTCTAGGAATGGATTGGGTCTGCTTATTATACATTCAACAACGTGTACGCACAGGTCAATCAATACATGTATCGAGGAAATAAATGCTGTATGTACAGGAGGAAAGACGAATCGTAGTGCGCTTACTAACTGGTGATTGACCGCTATCGTCTTTTATCCCACCTATTCTTTACTTAAAGCCCACAGGGAAAAATGTTTGCTATGCAAGCTTCGTCATCTGTAGCGCTATAGATGCGCCTTCCAGCCGTTTCGTGGTGGCTTTGATTCAGCTCGGTACTTGTTACGAGAGCGCAGTAGTTTAATTCTCATTGTCAGTATAGCAAAAGACGTAGGATGCCAGCAAATTGCAAAACAATGCCAGGCCTTAGATACTTTACATTGGTCTTCTACATTGAACATATGCGATAGTACTATCAACTGAATCAAGAAAGAAGTTGAACGGCCACAGACACACAAGAAACAAGTTGGGCCAGATCACAATTGCATGACGTGGTACAGCAGTTGGATTTTCTTCACTGATTCCTCTAAGGAAGCGGTCACTACTACCACTGCCAAAGAAATACAATTGACCATACTGTTGTGATATGATGCAACACACACGACGATGGCCGAGGTGAGGCCTTCCGTGAGTGAAAGCAAAAATAAGCTGGCTAGTTGAGTCGTAGATCAGCAAGATGCGCCCACTCTACTGTAAAGGTAACTATGATACCGTATTTTCTAGTCGTTGCTGTCTTGAAGTATTTTGCTACAAAACAACGAGACGAGGGAGCTGCAGCAAACGAACATGATTCGATGGTACGTTAATAGTTTAAAGCTACCACGTAGTACAAACGTCAGACGTAGCGAGTTTTCACTTTATAGTGCTTGCCTGTGCCTCAATGATTCGCTTTTGTAGGCCGCTATGGCATGACATTCAAATTCAAGCATCAAAGTGGACATCTTATACGTTCTTATTTACCGTTAGTAGCTGGCTATCTATTGTATCCTGTGTAAAAATGGTTATAGCTGTTGTCTCGAGATTGCGCTTCAATCAGGTGATCATGCTGAATTCCAATCTTTGGTGGCGGCTGGGATTTAGTCGACTGGATCAAAGATCTCGACATAAGAGCATTGGTCGTGACTATACCTGTCATCAACATCGGCAATTACAATCACTTGACTGCACCTTATAAAACAGTATTCTTATGAAAACGTCGTTAAAGATGTTGAATAACGGGAATGTGTTACTTATTGCTACGCGGATTCGACAAGTATACGCCGAGTTGATTCAACTCAGCGCGAGAAGACCACAGAATGTCTTTATGCGATCAGGTAACATCTGCAGCTAAAGCATAAATCTGTTCAATAATGGCATTGACCACTACCCTGCAAAAATCAAAAAGTGGTTCCCGGATTGAGTTGAGCTTTGCTTGTAGCACGTTTGCCTTCAAACGTCATCATTGCATAATGTAAAACGTTCCGTTATGGATCAACTCCAATGGGAGCCCATTGCCTTTGCGATGAAAAATGTTGTCGAAGGAGTTTGTACGTTAGTTACGGTAGGTAATGCACGAGATGCACGAAATGTCGACAAAAGACTGCAACGTTCACAATGACGTGTGTCGATATATTGGTGCTGGCAAAGTGCCATAGAGGTCACCTCATTGCCGACAGATTTTGCCCCATCAAACTGGAGGTACCGTTTTAGGCATCATTCCAAGACTTGCACACACGATCAAATTAATCTAGTGTCTTGCTCATGTTCGTGATTCCAGTCGCAGCACTAAGTCCAACTGACTATCATTGTCGAACGATTGCCAGACGTACAAGTAACGACCAGGCAGGACCAAACAAAGATACGCATCTTTCATTTCAGACATAGGAAGCTGCACAAGCCTCATGGTCAATCGCTGGACAAGTAGAATTTGATTCGACCATATCTGCTATCTTCCTTTGCGCTGGAATACGCCGCAGCATCTAGTCAACCGTTCTCTGACGACAAGGCCCGGTATAAATGTGGCAGCAGTGACGTCGGCTCCTTTTCGTGCATGAGGTCGCCAATGTCGAGCCGGCCAACGCGCCACATGCAGTAGCGGCCACCAGTATAATTATCATTAGACCGTAGAGGTGAAGGACGTGGCGTTTGGCGCCGTAGCTAATACCATAAGTCGGTGGTTCGTATGCAATTTGTACGTCGAGAACAAAGTTTCGAGATCGCAGACGTTGTGCACCATTAGCCGCAGTGCCGAATCCTTCTCGCTGTTGAAACACGGTGTGCTGATTAAGGTGAAGCTGCGGCATCTGCTACCAGTCCAAAGCAACTTGGAAGTCTCGTTCGACCGTCTGGTTGTCTGGTTTGCCACAATGTAAGGTGCAGCAAGTGCAGCGTTCAGTAGGAGCATTAAAACTAAGCTTCGCCGCTGTCAGTCGTGTGTTATCGAGGCTAAGGAACTATCGGCGTGGGAGGTCGCCCAGCACGTTGCCTTCGAAGCTGAAAACGCGGACACATACATACCTGAATAAGCCGTGCAATCAGCATCACCACCAACCTCGTCAAAAATCACCGAGCGGGTGATCTCTTCGATGAGCCATTGCGTTGCACACTCGAATGGTTGCTATGCTGTAAGCCAGGCGTTGCATCGTCGTCTCAAGGACAGAATCGACGAGGACCCCCATGCTCGTTCTTGGTCCGTGTCGTGACAACCGTATACTCGTCTACTGCAAACACGAAAAGTAGTGAGCTCCACCCTTCGTCATTCCTGCCGAAGCGGCCATGACGGTTGATAGTTAAAGGCACCGTCGTCTATCGGGTGACCACGGCTAACTGTAATATATTATGCAGATCAATGAAGCAGCTCTATGACTGTAATTTGCTTTGCGCGTGCATCGAACATGTGACTGGTGCAGGCTGTCTGCCAAGCGGTTTCAAAGCCCAGGCATCGGAAAGACAGGCTATTTGATGTTTCTGATCGAGACACTCCCACTCCAGCAACTAAGTCCCCGTTTAGGAGCTCATTCAAGTCGACTCTGTTATCGGAGACTTTGGAGCATAAAGAGTTTTACGGTAATGGACGCGGCTCTGCCAAAATGCTTGATTATCATGCCGGAGGCAAAGCAGACATTAACCGACTTGACTGATCGGATCGTATCGGAGACTTTGCAGACGAACGAAAATTTGTACATCGACGACCGCGGTCTTATCGGGAAGAAAGTCAAGTTTCATGAACAAGCCCACTTGAAGTTCGCGTGGACCAGGTAGCAAGACACGAGTAAAAGTAGTAACTTGAATGAGAGAGATCTGAGTCGGCTAAAATTGCTGTCGAACAACGCCGTAAAGCAGCACCAACGCAATCCAATTGCAGTAGGTTCCCACTTGCTATTGTCGATGACGACCACACCAATGCACAGTGAGGGCAAATCTTTGCGATTATGTAAAGGCAGTGGTCTAGCCAAGATGAAGCCGTTTATCGCAGCGATGAGCGCCATGGACGGGTCCGTCGAAGACGTCTCATTTGGCGGCCCTTACTAGGAATTGCGCTACGTGGATACAGTCTACACATATCGATCCAGTTAGCACACGTTCCTCGACTACTTGACCAATTTAGCATGATTTGTATATATCCCTCGAGCTGCTACATCATGCGAAAGCTCATAGAACACAAGATCGAAGCAAATTGTGGACACGGGCAGTCAGAATGCCCAAGCAATTCAGCGTAAGCTTTCTTTTCGCTGCTTTCTCCGGGATCCGTACCTCAAGAAACTGACATGGTCTATAAGTTAGCATGGAGAGGGTGGATTGTAGGCACTTCGTTCTGCAACACTGCGTTTTTATGCGGCAAGAGCGGCATCAAGCTTCGAGTCTAGTGCAGATCTTCTGTCTGTCTTTATGCAGCAAACGGTATTTTCAGTCAAAGTTGTCCATTGTGTCGCCCGAAGAACGTCCCGATCATCTTTTACTTTTCATCGTGTGTCTCTAAACGCACGAAGTTGGTTGGCCATGACATCGTGATTGAAGAGACCAACGTGATAAGAGTCCAATCGTGATCGTGATAACAACGGACATTAGAGACCTAGCATGTAGTAACACAATCTCAAGTAAAGTCATTGACGACGCGTATAACGTGTCCGTACAAATCATATGAATTGAAGTGTTTTAGAAAACCCGTGATTGACTAGAGAGTATCAAGTATAGAGTTCTCTTCCTCATGTTCAAGTCCAGCGCACTTCGTTGGTAATTCATGGATACGAAACCAAGGCCTTGACCAAATTTTCTCTGCTTTCTTTTGCTTCCTTGTTGTCGTGTTGCTGCGAAATGTAGGATTCAATCAGCAGAGAGTTTCAAGTAATCCCTGCTGGAATTGGCAACAAGTTTTACACAACCACCATTGAGCTGCTATGTGATGGCTTGATTCAAGGAGTCAAATGGCTGTATAAACGTGAAGGGTGTTGCCATCCTTTCCATGTTTATTCGTGTTACATGCATGTGAATACATTAAATGGTAGATCAGCTTCGGGTCGTCCTCGACATCAAAAGTTCACTTCTATTCACAGCATTTGCTTGTCAATGTGGCGAGCAGGAATAATTAGAGAAGAGAATATTTGTCGCAGTGTTCCATTTCTGCTCCCTAGGCACCGCGTGACCAGCATGAGGTTAATGTCTCTTCTTGCTAAAGTGGGTTCTGGTCCAAGATTTGTTAGCGTGACGAACGACATGTATGCTTGTGGCCAATCTCCCGAGAACGAGTGCCCTGTCTTTCAAGTCTCCTGCGGACCGTACGATGCATCGATCGTCAACAGCATTGGCCACTTCAAGACTTACTCTGTAACGACTAGTGTCCGTCCAAAAAGGATGGTTTTTAAGGACTCGGACACATTCATACCGGATCAAATCAACCTCCCTAAAGAACGCCAACAAGCATTGACCGAGATGGCCGATCGCGTAGTGGCCGAGACGCTTTGTGCGTACGAACATTTCATTGCGAACAATCGGCAGTTGGACTCTCGTCTGTGGAAACATGTCAAGTCCCGTGAAAAGGTTCACGTGTATCGCACCCGTCGTTCTGGTTCCAAGCGACTTAATCTCATGAACGAGAAACGACCAAGTAGACCACGGTTGTTGTCAATTAATACGATAGAGCAGCAACAACATCAAGCGAATATGGCAGGACGGCCACACGGGTTCACCCCCGACGAGGAAGATGAAGAACCCGAGCAAGCTGTGGAAAATTCTTCCAGCAATCATTCGCAGACGCAGCAATCTACATATACACAGAGCTCATCAAGTGATTGCGGTTCCTTCTCGGTTTTTCCTGATGAGAGTGTTCTTGAAAAAGTCAAGCCGACAAATATTCCGTTAGTTGCAGCGGTCGGCAGTATTGACGGGTCCGTGGAAGACGTGGCATTTGGAGCGCTTGCACACACAGACGAAGCTTGGTTTGAGCGCAATGCGTACGTGAAAAACGACGGCTTTGTGTGCCGCAAAGTGCTCGCTTCGTTCCAGTCACCGAGTGAGGAAGACCCGTTCCGGTATGTCGGCATCAAATGGGCTGCTCTTGACATTACCACCTTTGCCTCTCGACGCGATGTCGTGTTCTTAGAGTCGTCGGGGATTGCGTTGGACTCGGATGGCGAGCGAGTGTACTACACTCTTGCTCACTCGATCGAGTTGGACGAGTGCCCCGTGCCCCCTGATCGGTTTAATATCGTTCGTTTAAATTTGTCAATCTGCTACATTATGCGTCAGATCTCCGACACTAAAATCGACGCGTATGCTCGAGGGTATGCAGACATGGGCGGTAACCTACCAGCAGTCATTGGTTTGAATGTGTTCTCACAGGGCGTAGTTGACGTCGTAGGGATTGTCGAGGCCTCGTACCTCAAGAAACTTGCGTGGCAGCTGTCCCGCCGTGGTCCGAGCGACACATCATCCCACCAGACCAAGGAGTGCTCTGTGTGCGGCAAAAACGCCAAGAAAATTGCCAGCCTCATCCAAAGAGCCATCTGCGCAATATGCCGACATACAATCTGTCAGAAGTGCAGCGTGCACAAGAAGCTGCTCATGAAAGCTGAAGAAGACCTCCAACGTCAATTTACTTTCTGTGTCCCGTGTGTGATTGAAGCCAGAAGGATGTCGGCTTGGGACGTTGCTACTGCGCAGCTCAAGTGTAGTAGCAACGTCCAAAGGAAGGAATGAGATAGTAGCGAGGGAAACGTACATCGATCTGACTAGTGACTAATGCAGCCGTAAATTTAATCAATCTAGACAACAGCACATGTACGAAAAAGCTGATGCCGTCTTACCCTACTTAGCTTCATGGAGGATACAACGATATGGTCCTTTCTTCGTAGTGGCTGGCAAAGCCTTAACTGCAAGATAAAGCGAAGCAAGGGCCCTCTTTTTCACAAAGGTGGGCACCGATTTACGAGCGTCGCGCAAGACACATCAAGGAGAGACGATGCTGATTAGTAATTACACAGAGCGCAAGGCTAATGAGATGAATCCTCTTCATCTGGACACGAGGCGCATTACACCTAACGACCATCTCAAACTATGCTCCCGCTGTTAGATTCTTATGTCGGCTGTTGTGCGTAAAAGTTGTCGCGACCAAAGCGTCACCATATCCCTGCTGCATCTACCTCCATTGCTTCTGTACGAGTGCAACCTACAAATTATATCGAAAGCAGAGGTGCCGCAGAGGAATCACCACGCCGTTGTACGCTAGCTACAGTTTGTATCAAAGCGTACTTCGTAAACCGTACTGGTTCACAATGGTATCTGCTGGACACAATCTCGACGGCACCAAATATTTTGTCGGCAGTCCACGACTTGGCGACCGCCTCGGCTTTAGCCTTTGCATCATAAAGCACTCAACACAGGTGTTGATATGCTCACTTGTCCCAGAGCAATAGAGAGCACGTGGCAGATAGCCTATTCATACAAGCCTCCTTGTCAATGACCTCCGATTCGATAGACCGCTCTTTGTTTGTAGGCGGGGTTTCGTCTGACGCAGCACTGCGGCAGCGTGGTTATGCAAAGAATCCTTTCATCGAAATGCTCTGCAATACAAGTCATGGACGGGAAGTTGGAATTTTCCAGTGCTTAATCGCAATGGTGACAGCCGAGGCAAAGCGCACAGCAGTCAGCACACCTGGCGGATCACTCGATGCTATAGAATAGCTATTTTTGATCCACACGGCCTGACTCTTCCACGACGTACCTCGTGCTGCTGACGGTGTGCTAAATTTATCGACGCTGTGGGCTACTAGCTTTCGAGGTCCCAGTCACCCGACGACCGATTTTCCATCTATATCTTAGCGACGCGACGAGGCGACAAAGCTATTCATATGTGACGTTAGCACAGGAGCTTTTCCCAGCTGCTGAAGTCGGTCGCTGCAGTAACAATCAGTCATTTCGCAAAGCACTCTTGCTCGATTACTCACTACTTGATTCAAGTTGTGGGAGTAATGCGATTTCTAAATTCGTGGGATGCCGGCCATCTCTTTCCACCTCAGGAGTTAGTGCTCACACGCACCGACACGGAGCAATTTGAAGCAATGAGCGACCAACTTGTCGCTGAAACGTTGCAAGCCAGCGAGGACTTTATAGCCGACGGTAGGTCCGTTGACTTGGACCGATGGAAAATTGTAATGGAAAAAGGAAGCATGACGGCTTATCGATCACGGTCCCGCGGTCAGCGACGCGGCCGACATGACACGGAAGAAGCGGTCGAATCGTCGTTTGTGCATCGTCCCAAATTATTATCAGCCGACAGCTCCTTGAGCGACTTGATGGGACGTAGCAACACGCACTTGTCGTACGGCTCGTCACAAGACGACGGGTCGTCATTCGATAGTGTGCACTACTATGAGGACAGCCGCATTGACACGGAATCACTGGAACAAAGTGTTCTTGGCAAGTCACGCCCTTCAAATACACCTATAATTTTTGGTGGTGGTGTGATTTCAGGCTCAGTGGATGATGCAGGACTCGGCTTTCTAGCAAATACCAAAGACCGCAGCGTCATGCGTGCCGCGACCAGCATGGATGTGAACTTGAAAGACAGTCGCATCTTGGCGCAAATTCGTGGGCCAATACAGCAAGATCCGTTTCGATTCTTGGGTATCAAGTGGAACTCCTACTCGTCAACTAAAGCAGGAAGTATCGTGTCAAAGCCAAGAGATGTCGTGGTGCTTGAGTCCATAGGTATGACACTGGACTCGACTGGAGAACGAGTGTGTTACTTTCTAAACCATTCGATAGAAATTGAGGAAGTTCCGGAATTCCGCAAGAATGGGCTAGTACGTTTTCGCATGTCAAGCTGTCGAATTATGCGGCCATCCAATAGTCAAGGCGAGCTGGAGGTTTATTTTCGAGGGTATTGCAATACTAGTGACCACTTTAGCATCGGGTCATCGACACATTTTTTCTGTCAGACCTTGCTAGACACTGTACAAGTTGTCGAGGAGTCATATCTTAAGAAACTCGCGTGGTTTGTGCATGTGTATCCCCAACGTCGAAGTAGCCACGAAAACGCTGAGAAACACGAAGGGTGCGCGTGCTGCCGCAAGCTACCTAATATAGGGTTCAAGAAGCTGCTGGAGAGCAGCAAAACGTGTTTCTTGTGTCGACGTAAGGTTTGCAAGAAGTGCATTGTCAAGAAGTACTTGTACATCGTCTCGACAAGCAAAAAGCAGCGTCTGGAATTCTGTTTAACTTGCTACTTGAAGGCAAAGAAATTGTCGGCGTGTACAGTTGCGGTAGCAACACTCCCTAGGTCGTAAGAAGATTCATCGATACCTTTTGCATAAACCCCACCAGATAGTGAAATAGTAGTTTGTTGAGTTTTCTTGTCCACCAAAGCAGTCGCTTTCCTTGCTATAGATATTTTCTCAAGCATAGCTTTTGGAGTATTGCTACTACTAGGCTATTGCATTGCTCAACTGCCACTATTGCACAAAACTTCATCGATCAAAGTTCGACAACGCTTTTGTCTATATGCGTAAAAGCGCTACATTTCTTACACTGAAGCCTTCTTTGATAAGTGAAGCCCATTCAAGATTCTAGTCTGTGCCAGTCGACACGCTTACAGCAACGAGCGACACTCCTAGCGAACCGATTTTAAAGGACGTAGGTAAAGCCAAACGTGTCTGGACGCAACTTATGGCGCGTCCTCGCGACGATATGTCAAACACGTATCTGAATAGACACAGGAATGCAGCCGTCTACAAGGCTGTCACTCTTTACCTTCCCAGCAGCATCGCCACCTATTGGCTTACGTGCAATTGCGTAAAGAGAGCATCGAATAATTGCTTCAGTCATACATGGTGATGTGCTTTATGCATGCGTCGAGTTGCTAGAGTGCGCCTCTAGGACCACCAAGTGCAACGGTGACCAGCCACGATATACCAATTGTCTGTGGCCTTAGTATTAATGGCTGTGGTCATAGCGGTTTCCCTAGTTTTATCTACCATGATGCAATCTTCGTACGCCAGCGAGCTATCATGACGTAATTCTGGCCTTCACCTCGTAGTCGACTTGCTCTGATTTTTGGTCGGATCTTAGGGTCCAACAGGCTCGGATGAACAACATGATAATACGTAGGGAACCGTTGTCTTCCCTCGACGTACTCATCTACTTAAATTGACACTTACAGTGCCCGAATTTCGTTTACCATTCCTTGAAACACAAAACTGTTCTAAGGAATGGGAACTTCTGTCCCATCTGAGACTTCGTTCGCCTTACGAAGACACCCGCTCAAATTAGGTGCTGGTTGCCGGGATCGCAATATTATAGCGTGCCATTTGTCGGGAACTGAAACTGGTGGATAGTCACACCGGTAGATGGCAAAACGATTTCGTTTCGTGATGTGTTAATTTAGTACATTTTGAGACATGGACATATAAATCTGGAGCAGCTCTCAATCCGCATCCATCTTCGCGGATTTAGAATTATGGACTATCCACCTAACTTGAGGGATCAAGTATCTGGTCCAATGCTACTGTACATTAACACGATCTTAACGGGGTCATCACGTTCTTATTGAAGTTCTTTTGTCAGACCGGGCTCAAGCTAATCGATGTGCAGGGTGATTCGATCCATTGTCGACGTGTTTCACACCTAGGAGATGATGCGGACCGCTTCAGTTTCAAGTTGCGCGCTGCGCTGCCTACGCAGTGAGGATAAACCCTCCCACCCCTTGTCAACATTGGGGGCTTCCCCCGTAAGGTAAGTGGGCCAGTCCTGGCTTTCTGGAGTTTCTCATCTCTGTCCGTTGTCGCCTTTGGCTGCCGATGGGTAAGTGACGTACGTACGTACGTGCTTTCATGTGTGACATTTTCAACAATTGGTCGCTCTGTTGTGCATTCATGTTTATATTGCCTGATTGTATACATGTGTTGGTTGGATAGGAACATCTCGAGAATGTGCTCGGTTCCAATGCATCAATTTGAAAATTTATCCATTCCGCGTTTGACTACGTAGTGTTCCTTTTGATTTCCCATGGGTTTGCTTTTTTTGGTGATCCTGACTTTGTTCTTGCCGAGCTGTGCTGGTGCAAACCTTCGCAAGTTAGGCGTTGAGGCGGCTGCAATGAACAACTCTCGCGCACTGTCGGCCGTCTCTAGACATCTTGCCAATGTCTTGGATTTAGCCGAGCTCTGGCCAGAGGCGCTTAAAAATTTTGATTCAACTACAGTCACATTCTCCGCTGATATTGATACAATCTCCCGTGACTTTGAAGAAGTGGCAAAAATAGCACACGACCCACGAGACATCATCGTGAACAACAAGAAGGTAGAGTTGGGGCTTGATCCGCTTTGGGTGCGAATGGAGAAAAGTGCTTATGATAAATTGAGCGAAAATGGGCTATTAAGATTACTGTTATTGGAATTCGAGAAAGGATATCGGTGGAATAATGACCAAATCTTACACAAACAATCCGGAACATCAATGAAATTAACAAGAACCAAAAAGGAGATAGCGGAGATCGAAAACAGAGGAGGCAAATCTCCTCTTATGACTTCCTCAATTGGCAGACACGGACAACTGGTTGAGAATGGTGAGAAAGTGATGTCATTTTGTATTGTTTTACGACACAAGGACGGGGGACCTCTTGTGAGACGGGTAGAAGGTAAAGAAGGTTTGTGGTTCGCCAATAAAGAGGATGTCGAAATGGTCATCATATCGAGCTCGAACCAAGCCAAGTCCAACTGGATCACTGTAAAGGGAGGCCGAAATATAGGTGAACAGCCAGAACAAGCGGCATTACGCGAGACACTGGAAGAATGTGGAGTACGTTAAAGCCTCATGACTATTGTAGGTGCACTAATTCCTCAATGCTGACGTCTCGTGTGTAGTTTGCAGTAACAATTCGAAAACGACTCGAGAATAAGGTTGTTGTTAAACAGCCAAAGAAACCAGGTGACAAAGTAGAAATGAGTCGGTGGGAGACTTGGGTCATGGATGGGGGCGAAGGTCAGGGCATACAATACGGAAAAAAAGAGGGTGAAGCAGTGGGCAAAGCGTATGAAATGTTTTCTGAGGACGGACGTTTGCGCGGGTTGGTAAGAGGACCATATTGTGGGGTGCTGTATTCAAACGCGGGAAACTAATCTTGATACTGGTTAGTTTGCTTTCGACGATGCAGTTGCGTTGATAAAACACAGTGATCCCGTAATGGCTGCAAATGTGATGGAAGTAGAGGAACTGTTTGGTAAAAGACAAGACGATAAGGACGCGATGCTTGCCGGGCTGAAGCTGGAGTTGCCTGAAGAAACGTAGCCGGAGGTTTAATTGCAATCGTCCTTGAACTTTCGAGACAGAATGCAAGTAACTGTGCAGGTACTTTGCATTGATGAATGTTCCTTTTACATGTATCAATGATTTCTTTCATTGTGCATCCCACTTGTCCACCACTGGTCCGGTATGGGCCGTATTGGTACTTGGCATGCAAATTGCTTTTGCTGGTTCATTTCTAGTGCCGTTCCATAGTTTTCTTATGATTAATCATGGTAGTCGGGTAATCTGCGATCTGAAATGAGACAAAGCGACCATGTCAGCAGTCTCACTTTTTTGTCACTGGTAGTGCCGCTTCTCCGAAGCGAACAGTACGTCGTCCGTGAATGTGGCAATCTTCCATGCAATCTATTAGTATTTGCTTCCATCAGTTGCAAAGGCTTGAGTGCAGTCACTGCATCGACCTTAGCAGGCAATTCTGTCTCATATTACGAGGTGAGCATAAGCTCACATTCTTCGAGTTCATCTGGGCATGCTGTATTCCCTTGCGACAAAATGTTTTCAATGAAATGAAGCTGGTTAAGTTCTGCCTCCTGTAGATTTTGCTGCCTTGGCATTTGCTCATGACGCTCGTCAATACAATGGAGTGTGCGACCTCCTACAAGCTCACATGGATGATGAGGCAATCGTCTCGCCAAGCTCGCTCAGGTACTGGCGTTCACGGGTCAAGTAGCCACTGTTCCAATTGCACGCGCAGTCTCAATAAGCTGACCAACCTGCTGCTTCAGCGCGGGGGGTCGTGTCAAATCTGCCGCCGTTCGTACTGCGGCAAGTGCTCGGTGTACAAGAAGATTTCGATTGGCATTGGCAACGAGGTGATGCAGAAATCCATGCTCTTCTGTCTCGAGTGCCTCTTGGAGGCCAAACAAGTCTCTGCTCACGAAGTGGCTGTTGAACAGCTGAAATGGTAGGTGGCTCCTTCTCACGAGGTCGTTTAGACTAAGAGGGTGAAGTACTCAATGAAGAGACCACGGCAGCCATAAGCTATTGCGTCGAAGCACATTGGTCTCGGGAACGTTTGGAAAGCGCGTTGAGTCGTACCGTAGCGTGTGTCCTCAAGCTATTTGTAGATAAATCTTGCATGGCAATGGAAGAGATCTTCATGCTCAATTGTTGTAGTCATCCTGTTTTATTGATACAGTCAGGTATATTTCGTGTTATTTTGAGCAGGTAAGAGATGAGATTATCGTGCTTCGACATCATTGCTAAGATGATCCCAAGTAGAGGGTCAAAGGCTTGCATGTTTCTTAGGCCAGGTAGAGGGTCAAAGGCTTGCATGCTTTTTGGGCCAAGGTCCTAAACTGAGCTGGCTGGCTGTACATGTAACCAGATTGGTTTGAAGCCACGAAAATGAGAATGAGCTGAGTAAACACACCTCTACATCCTGAACACTGCTCTAAACGCCCACATTGAAGCCACGAGCTGATCTCACAACAGTTTCGTCACAGATTATTTCCTGACGTTCGTGTCAGTTTTGATAACTAATGCGGTAGGACTAGACATCGTGAGCATTCTGGACGATACTCTCGGATCCGTGTTCATTTGTGTTAGCAAGCTAAGACGTTACCGACATTCTAGCTCAAAATCTACCCCAGCTCGTATATAAAACGCTACCGCAGCACAAACGTCTTTTGATTCCTAAGCTCACCCGCGGCAAGTTTGTCAAACCAAGAGGCCACCCGAAAGAAAACCAGTGTATCCCATCAGTAGTTTGGTGTAGAGTGACGGGCCGGATTTGGCCATGCTCGATCTCCTTCAAGTGGCCTTCGATTATGCCTTTGCCGAAAGGCCTTCAGCTATAGCTTTTCAAACATGGTGGTGCCTGTCTAAGGCGCAGGTGTCGAGGTTAGTCCTATATTGATAGGTAAGTCCGGGGATAAAAGCAAAAGGGCTGTTGCTCACCGTCTCAGATTCGCGTCCGAATGGGGGTGGGTCCGGAGGTATTTGCACCCGCAATACGAATTCCACTAACCTCGTACGCTAAATTTGCAGTTGCTCGAAGGTTCAGTTCTCAATCCTGTTGTGCCTGGTCCTGGACGGCATGTTGCCACCCCTCGTCGCTCCACGAGGTCATCTAGTCTGTTGTTGAGGCGAACCGTTCTGCCAGCTCTTGCAATAGATCCTGAGAGGCGGTGCCTGTAGTTTAGCCTGAGCTATCGTCACTATTGTTTCGTCTGAATCCTGACTGCTCCGATGAGCCCATACCCGCCAGGCAGCAAAGTATTATCTGGATTTTGAGTAAGCCAAGCCACCGTATGCTTTGTTCGTTGTGACTTGACCGCTACTGAAACTGCCGCTAGCTCAATGCCTCCCACTTGATTTAGCGTCACAAGCAGCCCGAGATTTACCTTGTGGCAACTGCTTTTCGTCGTTGCTGCATGCGCCCACAGAAACTGCTTGTAAATTTTGTGCAATCCCTTTTCCGCCCATTGAGGTGTTTAAAAACTATCGCAATGGATAATAATGTTGGAAGCACAATGGAGTTGTCGGTGGATATGGGATTCTTCACGTTGGCATTTGTGTCGCTGTTAAAAACGCCTTTAGATCGTTTGAATCCTCTGGGCCCAGGTCTTATTCACTAACTCTTCAGTTCCAATCTCATAGCCCAAGTACCGAGTTATTTCGCCCGTGCGGATGACACCGATGCCCTCGTACCGCTCGAACTTGACAGACCGATTCAAAAAGAGCAGCTGAATCTTTACCGGTTGAACATGTAGACTGGAAACAGCGCCAAATGCTCGTATGACATGCATAGCATAGGGAATTGGTTCCGCTTTCTCCAGGAACAGGGTGGTGTCATCCATAAATGCCGAGTAAAGGTAGGTCTGACCGACCTGCCCGGGCGCTTGTAGTCACGTAAAGATTGGGGTCCTGCTGAAGTGCGAGACCCAAAACCGCAACTACTAACATAAGCAAAAGAGGTGCTAGAGGACACCCTTGTCGAATCCCTGACCGAACCAGAAGAAGTGCGGAATGACAACCGTTTACGACGAAATTGGCTGTCGTGCTAGTGTGAATTCGACGAATTAAGCAAGCTCTATCGGGAGTCGCTGATAGCATAAGGTAACGTAGGTTGTAATCGCGTTGCCAGCACCTTGGCAAACACCTTGTAGCTCGTTTGTAGTAAAGACATCGGTCGATAATCCATCGCGTCGTCCGTGTCACCTTTTTCTCCCAAGAAAAAAATGAGGCTATTAGAAAACGAGGAGGGCAGATTCGCCCCATTGCAAGTTTGGTTGCTGATGATGACCAGAACTGGACCAGCAGCGCTGATGTATCTCTGTAAAGGTTGTTGTTCAAATCATCCTGGCCGGCCGCTTCGTGCGCTACTCAGTCCGTGCATGGCTAAATGCCTTAGCTTCTGTAATCGGACGTGAAAGTCGGTTATTGTCGACAGCAGTTTAGTGCTGTTCCTTCGGGATCGTCGCACAATTCTTTAGAGTTGTAGGTAAGACTTCCAGATCGATGGTAGGAGCTTAGCACTTGTGCCCATTCAGATGCAAACTTATCTGCAATGGACATATGTCGCCCAAAGGCGACACATGTCGCCTTTGCGGCCCGTCGCCAATGATCAATCCAGCGCTTCTATACACGCCCAACCACGCGGGAGAAGTCGGGCTGGCCTCCATACTGGTTCCATGCAAAACACACGGGTGAAACACGCCATACGGTAGCCCACCACCGCAAATACATCTATCTTATGTCTGACAGGCATAGACTTTCAGTGGAGCAACGCAGAAATGGACAGCTGGAGTACCTACGCGCCATGAAAGGAAACGGCAGCTATCCAAGAATTGCAAAATCCCCGGAAACACATCTTTAGCAGTTGATCGGATCCTTATGTTGCCAACACTGCCGGAACCTAAGGGTAGGCAGCAGCAGTACACCCGGTCGAAAGCCTTACAATTGAAGGCAATTAGCTAGGCGAGCAGACAAACGGGCGGTGGAGCTCTCTTGACCCCTTCATCACACTTCCTGAGTAATGACTTCAGTTGACAAAGCGTTCTGACCTACGTATTTTTTGGCCGACAACGGAACGTAAAAACACCGATAAGGCACTATAGCAAAACTGCATTGCATCGGATTGGGTTTCTCCTTCGTCATTTCGATGGTAAGCGCAACCAGGTATCAACATGCCAAACTATGACGCTGAGGCCTATCGATTCTAAGCTTAGCTGTGGGTGAAGCGCTTCGAGTACGAAAGGACCGACTACCGCGCCATCCCACGCAACTGATAAAGGAACACACATGACAATACACCACGGACTGCATTAATGGAGATTAGCGGAGCGTCATCACTTTGGAGCAAGAAAGCAAAGAAATTCGTTGCAGGATTGCCGCAAAGAACATCGGGGATCAGCAGACGAAAGCTGATTGTTGCTCCGAAAGCGCCAAAACGCAGAGGCGAATCGTATTCTATGCGAATCTGCTCATCCTCGGGTTCTCATGAAGCGTGCCCGGATTGCGAATAAACACGTAGTTATGGTCTTGAAACAACCGTCTAAGGTTCAGAAATGACTTTAACAAGATCTACGGAGACGCTCCAGGATTCAGCGCGGAGAAGTGCGTGGCTTTACAGCAAACGCCAATTACTCTATGGGCTCTTATGAAAGAGCTCACCGCATACCAAGTGTGGATCGCGTATAGAGTGGCAGTGACGCAGCTGCATACCTCTTCCACCCAAAGCACGACACCAAGCCAACAGTTGTCGTAAGCTCAGGAGTGAAAGAAACACTCGAACACATCTGTTGAACAATGCCCGCCAGTGGCATATGAGCTTTCTGCCCGTGCTTGAAAGCGTGTCGGTAGACGCTCATGTGCCACTGGACAGGAGAACGATGAGCACTTGGACGGCTTCAAAGCTTCCTTGCAAACAGTGCAAGCAGCAGACGCGCACCAGGATTATCCAAGGTAGTCCAGAAGCAACTAACTCGTAAAACGATTCAAACGAGGTGGCTGCACACACTGCCGTGTGGGAACGCACATGGCACATCCTTTGCAGTTTTTTTTGCATCACCAGCTTGTGATAGACAACACAACCAAGTAACGTTTCTAGCAAGCGAACGTGATCGTTTTCGCCGCAACGTTAAGAGATATTTTAAAAAAGAGCATGAGAAAACTTTCGAGCCATCGCAAAGCGAGAGTGCCGACGAGCCGAAACATACCTTAAAGGTATCCGTTAAATGCTATGCGGCATAGCCAGACAACCCCGAAAGCCGTTACAGGTGACCAGCTCCGTACAACCACGGCGTTGCTCACGAGGACCGGCGTTGCTCACGAGGACCGGCGTTGCTCACGAGGACCGGCGTTGCTCACGAGGAACTGGCGTACGGCTCTGCTTCGCGCGCAGATTTGCTGCGACTACGCGACTTTGCACACTCTCGCTTTATTGAAGTGATATCTCTTCTAGACGTCGCCCAGCCATTTGTTGTGCTGGATTGTTCTTATCCGTCTCGTCAATATGTTAGAGAGAAAGAGGCAGACGAGTCTGTATACCATTCGTGGTTGCCGGATGTTAATTATTCCGTGACCTCATGAGCAACGCCGGTCCCTCGTGAGCAACAGTGTATGCACGGGTGGATCTCTTCGGTGACCGGACCATGGGACTTACAAGAACGTACTACAATATCTTAGTGCAAGCAGCGGGGCGTTAAAAATATCAAGCGTAAATGTAGCTGAATTGACGCTACCATCTTGACTTTTACGACGAGTGTTAATAAGGCACCTATCGATACAGCAAATCTAGCATGTGATGGGCACCATATGACCTTGTGCCGTAACGTCGTCAGTAGCCAAGTCGATAATAAACGCTATTAATTGCTACGTATTTCTTACGAAAAGTCCATTTACGTACGTGCTTTCATGTGTGACATTTTCAACAATTGGTCGCTCTGTTGTGCATTCATGTTTATATTGCCTGATTGTATACATGTGTTGGTTGGATAGGAACATCTCGAGAATGTGCTCGGTTCCAATGCATCAATTTGAAAATTTATTCATTCCGCGTTTGACTACGTAGTGTTCCTTTTGATTTCCCATGGGTTTGCTTTTTTTGGTGATCCTGACTTTGTTCTTGCCGAGCTGTGCTGGTGCAAACCTTCGCAAGTTAGGCGTTGAGGCGGCTGCAATGAACAACTCTCGCGCACTGTCGGCTGTCTCCAGACATCTTACCAATGTCAAGATCTATCCTATAGAGATGTTTGAAAATGCAGCATCAACTGAAGTCCAAGCAGCGATACAGAAACTTGAAAAAGCAAATATACGCCCAACTCTCAACAAAGTTGAATCACTTAAAACTAAAGAAATGTCACCAGCTCCAGTCACATTTCCCGAAAAAGTTGAATTACGTCTACGTGAATTTGACAATTTGGCACCACACAAACCACGAGAAGTAATCGTGGACGAGAAGAAGTTGATATTGAAACTGGATCCGATTCGGAAGCGAATGGAAAATTATCCTCATGATAAATTGAGCGTAGATGGGCTATCAAGATTACTGGAATTGGAGATCGAAAGAGGACGTCGCTGGGACAGTGGCCAAATCTTACACAAACAATCTGGAACTGGAATGGCGCTAGAAAGAACCGAAGAAGAGAAAGAGGTGATCAGAAGAAGAGGAGGCGCGGCTCCTCTTATGCATTCTTCTATTGGCAGAGACGGACAAATGATTAACAAGTTTGGTGAGAAAGTGATGTCATTTTGTGTTACTATACGTCACAAGGACGGGGGACCTTTTGTGAGACGGGTAGAAGGTAAACAAGGTTATCATTATGCCAATAAAGAGGATGTCGAAATGGTCATCATATCGAGCTCGAACCAAGCCAAGTCCAACTGGATCACTGTAAAGGGAGGCCGAAATATAGGTGAACAGCCAGAACAAGCGGCATTACGCGAGACACTGGAAGAATGTGGAGTACGTTAAAGCCTCATGACTATTGTAGGTGCACTAATTCCTCAATGCTGACGTCTCGTGTGTAGTTTGCAGTAACAATTCGAAAACGACTCGAGAATAAGGTTGTTGTTAAACAGCCAAAGAAACCAGGTGACAAAGTAGAAATGAGTCGGTGGGAGACTTGGGTCATGGATGGGGGCGAAGGTCAGGGCATACAATACGGAAAAAAAGAGGGTGAAGCAGTGGGCAAAGCGTATGAAATGTTTTCTGAGGACGGACGTTTGCGCGGGTTGGTAAGAGGACCATATTGTGGGGTGCTGTATTCAAACGCGGGAAACTAATCTTGATACTGGTTAGTTTGCTTTCGACGATGCAGTTGCGTTGATAAAACACAGTGATCCCGTAATGGCTGCAAATCTGCAGAGAGTAGAGAGACTTTTTGGTACTCAACAACGGCCTAAGGACGCGAAGCTTGCCAAGCTGAAGCTGAAGATGCCTGAAGAAACGAAGCCGGAGGTTTAATTGCAATCGTCCTTGAATCTTCGGGACAGAATGCAAGTAACTGTGCAGGTACTTTGCATTGATGAATGTTCCTTTTACATGTATCAATGATTTCTTTCATTGTGCATCCCACTTGTCCACCACTGGTCCAGTAAGGGCCCAATGTCTTCACTATATGCAGTCACCTAAGTCTATATGACGTTCGAAATGCTTCATTGGCATGACATCATATCATGTCCGTTTAAAAGTTTCTTAATTAAAGTCCTGTCCCTCTATATATTGCGCTGCCGTGGCCTCTTGGTTTGACACTCCTTGCCGCGAGCGGGCGAAAGGAATCAAAATACGTTTGTGCTGCGGTAGCGTTTTATATACGAGCTGGGGTAGATATTGAGCTAGAAATGTCGGTAACATCTTAGCTTGCTAACGCAAATGAATACGGATCCGAGAGTATCGTCCAGAATGCTCACGATGTCTAGTCCTACCGCATTAGTTATCAAAACTGACACGAACGTCAGGAAATAATCTGTGACAAAACTGTTGTGAGATCAGCTCGTGGCTTCAATGTGGGCGTTTAGAGCAGTGTTCAGGATGTAGAGGTGTGTTTACTCAGCTCATTCTCATTTTCGTGGCTTCAAACCAATCTGGTTACATGTACAGCCAGCCAGCTCAGTTTAGGACCTTGGCCCAAAAAGCATGCAAGCCTTTGACTCTCTACCTGGCCTAAGAAACATGCAAGCCTTTGACCCTCTACTTGGGATCATCTTAGCAATGATGTCGAAGCACGATAATCTCATCTCTTACCTGCTCAAAATAACACGAAATATACCTGACTGTATCAATAAAACAGGATGACTACAACAATTGAGCATGAAGATCTCTTCCATTGCCATGCAAGATTTATCTACAAATAGCTTGAGGACACACGCTACGGTACGACTCAACGCGCTTTCCAAACGTTCCCGAGACCAATGTGCTTCGACGCAATAGCTTATGACTGCTGTGGTCTCTTCATTGAGTACTTCACCCTCTTAGTCTAAACGACCTCGTGAGAAGGAGCCACCTACCATTTCAGCTGTTCAACAGCCACTTCGTGAGCAGAGACTTGTTTGGCCTCCAAGAGGCACTCGAGACAGAAGAGCATGGATTTCTGCATCACCTCGTTGCCAATGCCAATCGAAATCTTCTTGTACACCGAGCACTTGCCGCAGTACGAACGGCGGCAGATTTGACACGACCCCCCGCGCTGAAGCAGCAGGTTGGTCAGCTTATTGAGACTGCGCGTGCAATTGGAACAGTGGCTACTTGACCCGTGAACGCCAGTACCTGAGCGAGCTTGGCGAGACGATTGCCTCATCATCCATGTGAGCTTGTAGGAGGTCGCACACTCCATTGTATTGACGAGCGTCATGAGCTTCTCAGCGAATGCCGAAGCAGCGACGTTTACAGGTACGTCGCCATCCAGCTGCAGGAATGCACGAGTAAACATTTCGACGGTGCGATGACGCGAGCCAGCCACGGGGACGCTGTTGTTTGTGAAAGTCTGACACGCCGACATGTGGCCACGAAGTACTTCGGGTGAACGCGGAAGCGTCAGCACGTCCGACAGATCTATCGACTGACGCACACCGTAGCTGACTGTTTCGCCACGCGAGTTCTTTGTAATACCTATAGACTCGAGAAAAACAAAGTCACGAGGTTGACTAAAGCGGCCGTACGTCTGACGTCCCCACTTAACCCCAACGAATGCAAGTGGTCTATCGGGTGTCGGTCGGACCAAAACAAAGAGCAAACGGGAGTCCTCGAGATCCGTACCCAGATACGACTGGCGCATCATGCAGTGCTGTTCCGAGTCGGCCAAGATGCCCAAAGCGGCGTCTTCGGGCGTGCCATCGATCGTTCCCGAAAGCACCACAGCAGGTGGACGCAAAGTCTTCTTGGTACGTAAACGTTCACATTCTTGCGAAGAAGACGACGATGTAACGACAGGGGGTTTGTTCATGGTCGATTTAGAACTTGACGACGATGACGATGAAAGCGCGTCCGACGTCTCGATACGCGCATCGGATGAATCACTTCCGTGCAACACGCGACGCGAACGGTAGGCGCGTACATCATCCTTTGTATGAACAAGTTTCCACGCCGAAGTGTCGAGTTGATGGCCACCTGCAGCAAAAGCTGATCGCAATTCGAGGGTGTTCTGCACCACCGCATCAACTTCGGCAATTAATGAAGCCTGACGCTCTGGAGTGAGCTTGATGTCCGGCAGGGCCACATCATGGACGTTAAATTTTGCCATAATTGAAAGTGATCGATCAACTTGCGAGCTTGGCGTTGTTTGTGTAAATGAAAGAGTCGACGACGACAACGACGACAACGATCAAGCGCCGACAGCCGCCGTGTCCCATCGATTATCCTTATCAAGTATAAAGTTCAGTCGATGCATGGACAGGGATGCAATAGAGCACTGTCCTACAGTGCGTAGGTGCAACGAAATGCTAAAAAGGTGCAGCTCAACGTCCTGTATGAGTGTTAGCACTATCCATTCTAGCGGCAACACTGCAATTGGAACAGCGCATTATTAACGGTGAAATGAATACTAGCTCATTACTTTGCGATCGAGGCAGAAAGCAGCGGATTTTCATTCCACTCTAATCGACCTGATGTCTCTGTGAGTCTCAATTACCTTTGCAGAATGCTAAAGAGATGTCAATGCATTTAGCTGTACCGCTACGCAAGTTAACTTGCACGTGCAGTGATCGCTACTTTTGTGAAGGCGATGGCATCTTAGACGTATAAAATATTACACGACCGGCTCTGCAATCAATTCGTTTTTCAAATTCTAAACGTATTGTTGTGGTTGGGCTTTCCCTGCCAATTGTAGCAGCTATCTGACTGTAGCTTCGCTATGTTCACTTGCTCCTAGCGTGTCAACATGCTTTTTGTGCATCAATGAAGTTGGAAAGCCAGTTGAAAGACTCAAGAAGACCAATGGTGGAGGTGATATAGCCCCATCATCGGAACACAAGAAGAAGCTGTTTGTGCACAGAGTGTACAGATTAGAGACAAAGGTTGGTTCTTATGCAGCGTACGTTACGCGAGTGTGAAGACTCGAGGCTGATATGGTGTAGTGGTCACTACGCACCGATATACACTAGAGGTGTGATCTGCATTCAGGTGAGCAAGATTACTTGATACTTGTGGTATCCGAAGTAATCTGACTTGTTCTGGATGCTAGAGTCAATTGAGATTCCTCTTCAAAAAGGCAGTGAGGGTAGACATTTTGACAGTATGGTGGCTGGCTGATGGTGTCCGCAGAAATAAAAGAGCTTGCCAATTAATTCAACACATGTCCTTGATGCGTCATCGGTGTGCGCCGCCACCTGTTTATTTAGACTGTGGTGCAGACGTTCGCACAGCAGCGACTTTGAATGAACTAGGCTTGCTATACTGCCGGATTTTGTAATTTGTCTGAGCTAGTGTTACCATGTCCAAGTTTATCCAGATACATTGACTCAGTGTCCGATCAAGTCTGTATCTCATCACTGGAACGTTTGGTCCAATCACCATTTGTGTGCTTGTGCCTTGTCTCGGCACACACACCCCTGTCCACAAGCCTGCGACGCCATTACAAGGACTGCACACGTTACGACAACTATATGATGGAAACATTCTCATTGAGCATTTGTTTTATGGGAAGTCGTGTACACACGTCACAGCGAATGACATATAATGATTGTCGGTGAAAATTACAAGTCAATAGACAACAAAGCGCACAGCCATTCATAATATTCGTCGCAAGAACGTCTGATTTGAACCAGCCCTTCTCGCATTATGTAACATTCAGCTCCTCAGTGCGACAAGTTGTATGTAATACATTTGTCCAAAGTACGGGCGATTGATGGGCGAACGAAGAAAGACAGGAACTTGTTTGTTAATGCCTGTTGGATGCTTTGTCGACGTGCCCCACACCTCGGGACTTCGTGCCTATTGATTCTCGTCAACTTTATAAGCTGCGCTGCCTCCGCAGCGGAGTTAGAGCATCCTCTATTCACCCTTGGCCCGATGATGTGAGGACTTCTCGAACAAGGTAAGAAGCCTTTTTCGTTTGGCCAGTTGTAGCTCTTAGGCTCCAATTGGAAATTGGGGTGTCGCTACCTTTTGTGAACATTTCAATCTTAGTGAATCGTACGTCCCCCGTCAAAAAGTCAAGTGTCATAACTTACATCCTCATGATATCCTCAGCTTCAATAATCATGAGTTGTGAAACACATCGTATCGCCGTCTTCCGAGCGGTATTCGGATCTAATTCATGAACTCGACTGCACAGTATAGCCAGATATCGCGCAAACGGAGGAAATCCTCGCACGAGTACGGGACCAACTTCCGAACCTTCGGTCATCGTCGACCACTTGGTGGGAAGAACACGACTGGATACTGCACCTCTCCGTGCCCTTCCCTGTCGGCCTCAGGGGGTTGAGTTCCTGTTGAATTTGATCACCCTAAGAGTTGGGAGCTCACTCAATGGCATAACTTTGGTTTTCGACGACGTTCCGCCGCTGGTCAAGGGGAAATTGCAGGAACTCACCAAACTTGCGGAGTGCAAGCTCATTCGACATGGGGTTGTCGTTTTCAACCACAGATCCACCACTATCCGTGGTCCGCACCGCCTTCGGTTCCCAATCATCGACTATTCGCTTTCCTGAAACAGCAAGTTTTTCAGGCGACAAAGCGCTGTCTCGCCAGCACCGCTGAAGCAGGTCATCGATCCGCTAGCCACCAAAAGCCAGAACACGCGGTGGCAACGCACAGCTCTGGATGTCACGCCGGCTCAGATATGGAATCACGGCCACGCGGTGACGGACTATCAGCTATAAACACGATATCGCCGCGCTACCGGGCAGCTAAAATTTTGTACCAAACCGGCCCACGGACGGAGCTTGCACGTATCTGGAAAGTGTAGGTCATGAGAAGACCCAGGAGCATCTTTTTGGGGGATGTCCCCGTGCACAGACAATCTGGACCCGACTAAGCAGTTATTGGGAGAGCACACCTCAACAGCCTACTTACCTACTGGATTAGCTCGAGCCACTGCGCAAACTGCAGCGTACCACGCATCTCGCCGCAAGTTGTTAGCCCCGACCCAGAAGACATAGAACACTTCGTCACAGCCTGAAGGACAATATGGGAGATCACCGTGACCGTCATCATCACAATGCACTGGCAACACCGCGTGGACAGTGTTTTTCACAATGCGAACATCCCGATGCAAGCCAGTAAAGCTTTATTCTGGGGAAGGATTCAGCTCCAGCTGAGGCGCTTCTCAAACGTCCATTGCACGGCGGATACACCCGTACGTGGCGCCCACCTATCTGCATGTTACAACATATTTATATCAGAATCGAGTGGGCAGATCGGCTTTAAAGACGAGCTACCAGCCATAGGCAATGCCTGGACCATCCAGTGTTGCTAGTAAGGTTAATTACCTACCAGAGATGTTGCACTAAGCAATATATAGACAATCTGTTCTCTCTCTTCAATAATAATCATGAGCCAATCAATAATTATTTTGACAATAATTCAAATATTTCTACAATTGTTTTTTAAATTAACATTTCGTAAAGGACCCGCCACGATGCTACGACTCGCTTCGAGACACCAACGGGTGCTTGTGAAGTGGCAGCCGATCATCCACTTTAGCCAGAAGTCTTACATCTCGAAATTTCAAGCGTATACCCATACGGTAAAGTCCAGCGTTGCAAAGGCCTTTATTTCCCGACCCAGGTATTAAAACTCTAACATATCAGCTATTTTTGAAACCCTAAACTCCATTTTCGTAACATATTCTATTGTGAAATGTCACACGTGACGAACGGACGTTCAAGACCGTTCGAAATATCATTGACACATCAAACCTCAACATGGCACCAAGCAGCAAATAACAATGTACTGATTTATTGGAAGTCAGTAGCTCTAGCGACTGGAATTTGTGGAGCTCTTGGGCTGCTGGATGAACCAAAACCAGTGGCTTGTGCTAGCAAGAAAGAAGGTGACGAGGATCCATTAGAACAAGCCAAAAAGATGGTTCAAGAGCTGTCTACCATTGCAACGGCACAATTCACGTCACTATTACCGGAGAATGATTGCTATTTGCATAAGAAAGTGGACGAGTTTTTAGCCTCGGGTAAAGCAGGTCAAATTTCATGGGGTTTCTGCATGGGCACGTGTGCAGGGTTTGCACTAAAAAAAGTGTCGAAATTGGGGGCGGTGACTGTCGGTACTTTTTTCATTATATTGCAATGTGCGAGCTTCTCGGGATATGTGAACGTGAACTATAAGAAATTGAAGCGGGACGTGAAGGGTTATCTTGACATTGATCAGGTACTAAATGGGGTTGAAAGTGTTTGACGAAAATGGAGGTCTAATTAGTGTTTTTTTGCAGGACGGCGTACTGGATACCAAAGACTTGGACTCTATGTACAAATTGGTTATGGAGGTATTGGAGTTCAGTCTCCCTGCTGGTAGCGGCTTTGCTGCGGGCTTCATACTGGGCTTTCGTTCGGGATGACTTCGGCGAGACTTGCCGATCCTGTGTTGCAATTGACTTGGTGGTGGTGGTGGGTATATTGCTTATCGCGGTGGTCATTCGTGTTTTGATTAACAAAGAACTTTGTATCTTACATGAGTTTGAAGCTAAGGTTCCATTTTATACTCGCTCTTAGCTTGGTGCGAAACAAGAACGAAGGAGCTCTGACAATTGTAGCTTGCATCTCTTGTCTGGATGTATACAGGGCGTGTGAAGGACATCATTGATGCTGAGTATGATACAGTCTTGATGCAGTACCCTTTTTGTTGAAGTCAGCGTCGTCCTGACAACTATTTTAACAGCTGGATCGTCAATCCAATAGTAGTCGAAGGTGAATAGTGATGTGATCAACCCTTTCGTGGTTAAGATCTCGTACATGAGCCAGAGGATGTTGCATACCGGGCCAGGTGCTACCATGTAGCACGTTGATGAAGCAGACGACTTGTCTTTGGGTACTTAAATCACCTTCGCCATAGGTGCATTACACGAACAAATGCAATTTCAAGTAGCGGTTGCCCCGATATACTGGTAGCACTGGATGTGGACAACCGTGTACTCTGTCGTAAACGGCCACTATGACCACAACGGTTAAAATCTCAGCCAGCACACGTGGAGACAGACTAGAACAAATAGGCGCAATATATGTTGTATGATCTGGCTGAGCGGGGGAGATGCAGAATCTCCGAAGGTTTCGTGATCTAAAGACATTTCAAGCAACATACATGCTCTTGTTTGTTAGTACCTGCTTCTTTTTATCCGTTCAGCTAGCCTTTGTGTAATGTTTCAAAGAACTCTCCGAAGACCAAATGTCTCATTGATCCATTTTTCCTTCCAGGATCGAAGCCGCAACAATGGTGTCTAAGAAAAATTTCTTGCGTCTTTAGCAAATGGTCTTCTCGGACAGACTGCTACAAGCTACTGCAACAATAGATCTATCTATTTCTTCATCACAAGTTAGCAAGCTACTTGCTTATCGTCAAGCTACTTTGTCTGTAGCTTCGACAGCAGTACATACGGGTCCGCAATCGAAACGACGTAAGTCAATCGAGGTGTACAGCAGTAATGGATCCATCAATTTTGTGAGCGTATTCGAGATAATGGCAAGTCAATCGATCCATTCTCCTTCCAGGATCGAAGCTGCACAAACTGATAAAATTTTGCCATTGCGATTCATCTCAAAGACTTCTTGTTATTGAACTGTTAGATTTCATCGACGCATTAAA
Source organism: Peronospora farinosa (assembly GCA_947646735.1). Classification (NCBI taxonomy): domain Eukaryota; phylum Oomycota; class Peronosporomycetes; order Peronosporales; family Peronosporaceae; genus Peronospora; species Peronospora farinosa. The sequence goes on along the minus strand of CANTFK010000054.1, from coordinate 450,598 downwards.
AAAGCCGTCTTCGGCTACTGCTGAAAAGATGCTGTTCGTCCATTTGGTCAGGTACATGCTGTCTAAAGATATTCACTGCTGTCTAAAGATATTCACTGCTGCTTCGATCCATGAGAAAACCGTTTCCGAAGTCACATTTTTTTCTAGCTCAGCCACTGATGCCGATTAGGCTTCAATGTCATCAAAAAGGGAGGGCCCATATTGTTTCATCAACGTTGGATGCAAGAAGACAGCAGTCAATGTACATTTATTGAAGCTGCACAACCGTTCCACAGCGACCAAGATGTACATCACTGGGGATAATTTACGATAACCAGGCTATCTACGAATAAGCCGTGGCCAGAAGCTTCGTCTTTTGACGCTAAATCGCGATTTTGAGATATGCTGCCGGTCTGGTGAATCTTCCTTCCTTACAACACACTTCGTTGAAGAAGTGGGATAAAGCAGCAGCGATACCATTCTTGCAAATGGCGTGATACCGACTTCATAGCTTTTGCCGTCCAAGTCAACGTCATGTCTGCTACGATAGACAGCATCTTCTGCCACATTTAGATCGGTCACAAACCTTGCAGTATGTTGTCGGGGGAAATATACTTCACACCCCACTACGTCTTCCGCATAAGCAAATGTAAACCCGATCGTGGGGCCTTCGCAAAGCTTACATCGGTCCATGTACGTAAGCTAAAGGACCAAACCTTGGATATGGCATACGTCGTAACGTCGTAACGTCAAACATCGTCTCATACGCCATGCCTCAGTGTGCCCTTGTTGTGCACACATTTTTGACATATGCAGCATGTAACGGGGTTACACGACGGTTGTAGCGTCTTTCCGAGAGTTTACGCTTAAACTCTCCTTTCTATTGCATATAATGCATTATTATACTTCTCTTTAGAGAGGTATTAAGTATAAGCGTTATAATACGGTATTCGGTAATACCGTATCTTATCGATTGGGATTCGATAAATCACTAACGCTGTATTAAGTACATCATACACAGATGTTTAGACGATACGTCGTCCAATAGCAAAGTCTGCATATAATAATTACTATTATAGTAATTAATCTAGTGTAGTGTACTTAGAGTAGGACTATTCATAAAATCTTAAAGCATAAATAAAATCAGTTCTCCTTTTGAGTTTAAGATCGCAAGTCGTTCTGACTTGTTCTCTTGTGCACTTCGTGCGTTGGTTCTCTGAACCCCTAAGCTTCTAGCTTGTTCTTGCACTCTGTGCGTTGGTTCTCTGAACCTTAAGCATATTGCTTGATTGACTAAAAGTCTCTTTCCTAGTTCCTTAGAACAGGGTGACTTTAAGTCGTTTAATTAGTTCCTTAAAACTAAGTGGCTTTTAGCCTTCACTCTATTTAGTTCTCTAGAACTAAGAGGCTTCCAGCCGAAAGTCTTCCTCTGGCTAAAGAGCTGTATAGCTCCGCTACACTTGGTAGCACTAGTAGTCAATCCTACACCTGAGTCCTTAAAGACTGACCCTCTGTGAGAATGGAAAATCAAAATCACCTCTCTGAGGCACAACGACTCGCCTTAGATAAACTATCTGCGTTCGTCGGGCCTGATCAAATCGAGGCCCTTTTGGCCCAAGGACCCGAGGTTCTAAATGCTCGCCTTGAGGCCTTTATGCGTTATGAGGCAACGCTCCTCGGGCAGGTCCATGACCAGGCAGCGTCAGCTGCGCCTACACAGTACATTCCAGTACCTGTGACCGATGCAGAGCCAAAGGCTCGCCCACTTGTTTTAAATGTAAAGACCTTCGAGGGGAAGGAGGGAGAGAACCTCCTCCTCTGGATCCGAGAAGTTGAAATGGCAATGGATGCCGCCATGCTTGCATCCGATAAGCAACGAGTTGGCTTGGCCATTTCTAAGCTCGGTGGAAGAGCTAGAGAGTGGGCTCTAACGAGCGGTGCCTCTGTAAATGCCGCATTTCCCACATGGGAAATGCTTAAAAAGCAATTAACTTGTGTGTTTGCACCGCCTAATCAGGCTTATCGTGTGCGCTCACGCTTCCTAGCTACCCGACAGGGTAAGAAAGAATTGTCGGACTATGTCCAAGAGTTGAGAACTCTCATTGCTGCTATGCAGCAGGACCCACTGGCAGAGGAAGTCCGAGTAACCATTTTTATGGAAGGACTTCGCACTGGGGTCGCCAGGACGGAAGTTTTCCGTGTCCAGCCTTCAACTTTTGAGGAGGCAGTAAGCGTAGCGTTTAACGCTGAATTTAATTTTAAATCTGCTCGATATGGTCTGCCCTGGTATCAATCAAATACCCCTAATAGGGCGGAACCCATGGATCTCAGCCATGCTGAAGAAGCTGAGCTTCAAGCTGCTGAGCAACAAGGTAACATCCGTAGATGTTATATGTGCGGAAGCACTAGGCATCTCCGCCCTAGCTGTCCGTTGCGAAAGCAACGTTCAAATCGGCAAAGCCGAAACCCTGCTCCTAGCCAAAAGGCGAGCACCGCAGGGGAAAACGTCAACTCCCAGTAGGCGCGGGGCGCCCTACTGGGAAAGAACTAAGTTCTGTTGAATCTTTAGGAGGTAAAGGTAAACAGGGCTTAGCCCCAGGTGGTTCTGTGGATGCTCCCATAGAGCAAAATTACAAGCCAGGCTTGTTGGTTGTGTCGGCAACCGTTAAGGGTTTTGAGAAACCATGGTCAATTTTAATTGACTCAGGGGCGTCAGGGAATTATGTCCGACGTCGCTCCCTTGAGGGGAGTCAGCTGTATGCTGAGGCGCTAGAAGCGCAAGAGGGTGACAGTATAACCGTACGTCTCGCGACCGGTGTACGTGTCACCGTTCCTAAAGTTCCGTTGAACTTAGGTGTGAAGTTCTTAGACTTCAATAGCGTTGAACGCTGTCTTGTCCTAGATTTGGACTCGAGATATGATCTCATTCTCGGTATGGCCTGGCTGGAACGCCATGAGCCGTGGATCGATTGGAGATCCAAAACTTTAGGCGCAACGCGCAATGTTCCTAGCGAAGCTTTGGAGAGTCATGAACCCACCTTCGCTAGAAAACAAAAGTGCTATTGGCGCGAGCCATTAACTGATTCAGTTAGTGTGCTGGACATTGGAGTGTCTGAGTTGATAAACTCCGATGTCAACAATAATAGTGTCGAGCAGAGCTCAATGACACTTAGTGGAACGGCACGTACTCCGTTGAGTGATACTCAAAGTAATATTGAGACACTGGATGTCGGTAATGACATCGGCTCTCGTATAGAGCAAGTTAAGGTCGATGACCTTGTTAGTAATATTGGCTGTAAATGCGATTTACTGGATGTCGGTAATGACATCGCTCTCGTATAGAGCAAGTGAAGGTCGATGACCTTGTTAGTGATATTGGCTGTAAATGCGATTCACTGGATGTCGATAATGACATCGGCTCTCGTATAGAGCAAGTGAAGGTCGATGACCTTGTTAGTGAAGTCACTGGTACTAGTGACCCACTGGGTGTCGGTAATGACATCGGCCCTCGCATAGGGCAAGTAAACGACAAGGGGTCTGTTGACCTTGGGGATGATAATATCCCAAGTACTTTGAAGAGTACGGTCTCGTCAATGAGACGGCAGCGTCGCCAGATGGCGGCTGCGAGACGCAAAGCGTCTGTTTTATCGCATAGTAATGTCAATGACCAGTTGTACACCCTGGTCAACGGAGTGACAGGTGATGTAGATGGTGAGGTTGACCTTGAGGCCCTCCCATCATTAAATGCTCTTTTAGAGCTAGACGAAATGTCTGTGGATGAATTTCATCAGGCCTTGAAGGCAGGTGCTCTATCCGATATGGTGGTCATTCGACCTAACCTCGAGTTGAACTCATCCTCGCTTGTCGATGAGACAGTCCTTGAAGATACCAAAGCGGCACTAAGTGCACGTAGTGGGGCATCTATTCTGAAGAACCCTTCAGATCCCTACTATCCTATGGTAAAGGAATTCCAGGACGTGGTGTGTCACGATCCACCGTCGGTTCTACCACCTGATAGGGGCGTACGTCATGAAATTGACTTGGTTCCCGGAACCAAATACTGTGTAACACGGCAGTGGCCTTTACCCAAAGAACAGTGTGACGTCATTGACGAGTTCTTTCGTGCAAAGCACGCGGCGGGCATGGTGCGTGAGAGTAAATTCCCGCACTCGACACCCACTTTCTGTGTTAAGAAACCAAATGGTAGATGGCGTATCGTTCATGCTTATAATAAGCTCAATGCGGCCACTATACCTGCACAGACATCGATACCTAGAAAGGATGTTCTTCAGAACAATATGGTCGGTTGTACCATGTACAGTGCGCTCGACTTAGTCGATGGTTATCACCAATTGCTCATGCGAGCTAGCGATATTCCGCTTACTGCTGTTAGTACTCCGAGCGGTATGTTCTGTGAGTGGTTAGTGATGCCCCAGGGGCTATCTAATGCTCCGGCTACGTTTAACCGGTTGGTGACGCAATTGTTTCGACCCCATTAAAGTTATGCACAGACGTACTTTGATGACATTTTTGTCCATAGCCGAGCTGAACATGGGCGGTCAGATATTGAGAACCATATTGTTCATTTACGAGCAGTGCTCGAGTGCATACGCACTAATAAATTATATGCTAATGCATCTAAGTGCATCTTCGGGGCCGAAGAGATTCCCTTTCTAGGGTGCTTCATTGGGAAGCGGGGCCTACGAGCGGATCCCGCCAAAGTCAAAGCCATAGTCGATTGGCCTGTTCCACAGTCTCAAAAGGACTTGCGTAAATGGCTTGGCCTTGCCAATTACTTACACAAGTATAGCGAGAATTACGCTGATATGGCTCGGCCGTTATCCAATCTCCTTAAAAAGGATGTGAAATGGTGTTGGCATGCCGAACACGAAGATGCTTTTCAAGCGGTGAAGGCGAGCCTTCTACAAGCTCCTATTTTGGCTTTGCCAGACCCTGACCGACCGTTTAGCGTCGTCTGTGACGCATCGGACTTTGCCATTGGCAGTGCTCTGTTACAATCAGATGATAAAGGCCGTGAGCGTGTAATCGCTTTTGAATCTCGCCAGCTGAAAGCTGCAGAAAAGAACTATCCAGTTCATGACAAAGAGCTACTTGCGATGAAGTATGCCCTGGTCAAATTCAGAGTTCATCTGCTGGGCTCAAAGCCTTTTGTGATCTATACCGATCATGCTTCGTTGCGCACTGCGACTCAGTCGCCGCATCTCTCGCAGAGAATGGCCAGATGGCTGTCATTCTTTGCTGAATTCAACTTCAAGGTGAAATATAAGCCGGGCAAGCAAAATGCTTTGGCTGATGCGTTGTCACGCAGACCTGATTATGAGCTTGCTCATGTGACGACGTTGTCGTCTTCTATCACAGATCTCATTCGTACGGCGTATGCTAAAGATGATCACTGTATAGCGTTGTTACATGCTCTTGGCAGTGAGGAGTTTAAAGACTCGGACATTAAATTGTCGGCACGATTACGTGCGAGCCTCCATCGATATTCTATCGATGAGGGGCTGTTGTACTATCGTACATATGTAGCGGATCCTCCGCGTATTGTAGTTCCTCATGACGAGGACCTGAAGTATCGTATCCTCTATGAGGTACATGACACCGCCATCGGTGGTCATTTGGGTCGTGAAAAGACCTATGGGGCAGTATGCCAAAGTTATTGGTGGCCCAAATTATACAAATGGGTGAGCACATATGTGCGCACGTGTGAAACGTGTCAACGGGTGATACCCCTCGCCCCATTCGGTAGCGCCGCTGGCTAGCTTGCCTATTCCCACTGGGTGCTGGGAGTCCATTAGTATGGACTTTGTATTTGGCCTACCGAAAGATTCGCAGGGCAATACAGGTATTGTGATCTTTGTTGACCGTTTGAGCAAGATGGCTCACTTAGCGGCTGTGCAAGATTCGATTGATGGTATGGGTACAGCGGAGCTGTTTATCGATCGGGTGTTTCGCCAACATGGCTTGCCAGTGGCAATTGTTTCTGATCGTGATCCGCGTTTTACGAGTAAATTTTGGAAGTCCGTCTTCCAGGTGCTGGGCACCCGTTTGGACATGTCCACAGCGGATCATCCGCAGACCGATGGTCAAACTGAACGCGTAAATCGCCTTGTTGAAGATATCCTACGCAGCGTTTGTGCTGAAACGCCTAAGCGTTGGAGAGCTATGCTCCCTGTAGTTGAGTTTGCTCTCAATAACTCCGTGCACGCCTCTACCGGCTACACTCCGTTCTATGTGAATGGTCTTACACACCCACGCGTTCCGTTAACGCTACCACCGAGTGGTTCAGGGCTTGGTGGGGGAGAGGTTGTCGATTGGCTTGCTGATGTCAGCCCTGATACTGTTAAGATACAGGTGAATGCGTTTCTCGCAACGCGACTAAATGTCTTACGACATGTGCAAGATGCAATGGCTGATAGTCAAGATAAACAAGAAGAATATGCAGATGCTAAAGGCAGAAGCTGTATTAATGATTATGAGGTCGGAGACCAAGTATTATTAAATGCTAAAAATCTACCTACCAATGTAGTATCTGCTGTCTTTAAGACGAAGTTGCGTCCGCGCTTTATCGGACCCTTTACGGTCATTGCCAAGAAAGGCACAGCGTATACGCTTAACCTTCCGCGCAAATTGCGTACACATCCTGTGTTCTATGTCGCCATGCTAAAACCTTATCGGGATCCGTTCCAAATAGACGCTAAGGCGCTCGCGCCGGGCCCATTGGCATTGTCGCGGGACGGAGCATCTGCACCAACAAGTCAAGTTGACCCTGCATTCGGGTCCGACTCTCTTCCAGGGACGCAAGCCGGGAGTTCATCGTCTGCCTCTCCTCACGAAGGGACCGCACCTCCTGAACAAGCTCGGCATGAGCTTGTACCGATACACCGGCCTCCTCCTGCTTTGCTCGATGCGCAGGGGAACCTGCAGTTCCACGTGGAGCGTCTACTGCAGAAGCGTCGCCGCCATGGCCAAAACCAGTATCTGGTGAAGTGGCGGGGTTATCCCGAATCGTGGAATTCATGGGAGTTTGAGACTCCCCTTCGGCAGGACTGCCCATACGCCGTGGACGTTTTTGAGCGTCGTGCGCAGGGTCTGCCTGTTGGCGCTGACGCTTCTCACCAGTAATGGTGAGGGTAGGCGGGTTAGCGGCCTCGGGCTGTCGTGAACTCGCGGCTACAGGGGTAGCCGAAACATTGGGCTGCTGGGTAGCAGGCGCATAATGCGTTCGTTGGGATTTCAACTTTCCCCGGGCCTTCAATTTCGCGTAATCATAACGCATCTTCCGCTCAAGTCGAACATCTGCCACATCAGCACTTGCCCGTAGGGCCCACATGCTGCGTAAACGTCGCGCATAATGCGCCCAGCGGCTGAAAGCCGTGTCTTCTTCGTCCTCGGTTTCCCCCGCGAAAAGAAGGATGGGAACACCCTTTATGGGAGGAACTGGCGCACCGCGCACTTGCCTGTTAAGGCGTGCCAAGTATTGGCTTTGTGTAGTAATGTGGGGTTCCAGATATCGTTGTCGAAGTGCCGTGCGCGTGGCAACATCCTCAGGTGAAATTGCTCAGTTCACTGGTCCATCCAGAAAGGGAATGCCCAGATGCTTCCTTTAGGCGTTCTTCCACCGTATGTGGCTTGAACCTGTACTGTCAGTGGTCCTGCAGTCTTGTCATATTCTTCGTCCGGCGCTTGGCGCCTTCCTCTTGGTCGATGGACCGCTGTTGCTGCTCGTCGAGTGGGTTAGTAACCGTCGCCGTTGATGATACGTCAGGCGGGTCACGTAACGCTGTTAGCGCATCTGCTGCACCACGTTCAGGGAACGGATTCGGTGCATGACGAGTGTCATCTTCACCCGTGAGGGTGGCTAAAGGGGACCCATCGGGTCCCACAAAGACGGTGTCACTTTCGTAATCAACCGCTTCGTCAAGGTCGTCTTCAATGAGGTCCCGAAGAGTCTGTGACTCACTATCGGGAGGCGTCATGTTATGTGCCGTGAACAAACCGTGAGGTTTTAAACGTTCGCTAAAGCACTACCTCTACGAGGAAAGATGTCGAGTGACATTCTATGGGAACGTCAGTCTGGTGGGGGAGGGTGTAACGGGGTTACACGACGGTTGTAGCGTCTTTCCGAGAGTTTACGCTTAAACTCTCCTTTCTATTGCATATAATGCATTATTATACTTCTCTTTAGAGAGGTATTAAGTATGAGCGTTATAATACGGTATTCGGTAATACCGTATCTTATCGATTGGGATTCGATAAATCACTAACGCTGTATTAAGTACATCATACACAGATGTTTAGACGATACGTCGTCCAATAGCAAAGTCTGCATATAATAATTACTATTATAGTAATTAATCTAGTGTAGTGTACTTAGAGTAGGACTATTCATAAAATCTTAAAGCATAAATAAAATCAGTTCTCCTTTTGAGTTTAAGATCGCAAGTCGTTCTGACTTGCTCTCTTGTGCACTTCGTGCGTTGGTTCTCTGAACCCCTAAGCTTCTAGCTTGTTCTTGCACTCTGTGCGTTGGTTCTCTGAACCTTAAGCATATTGCTTGATTGACTAAAAGTCTCTTTCCTAGTTCCTTAGAACAGGGTGACTTTAAGTCGTTTAATTAGTTCCTCAGAACTAAGTGGCTTTTAGCCTTCACTCTATTTAGTTCTCTAGAACTAAGAGGCTTCCAGACGAAAGTCTTCCTCTGGCTAAAGAGCTGTGTAGCGGAGCTACCTTCCCTTTGCCTCGGGCCACAGACTCATCAGGAACTCGAGGCAGCTTTCATCATGTCCACTGATGACTAGTGTACAGGCTTAGCTGAGATCTCATATATCCGACTTTAACATGCTCGGTGTCTTCCTCGTCTTCCAGCAGGCCATCTCAACGTTTCCAAACTCACTGTCAGTCCAGTCAAATTGCATTTGTTTGAAACAAGAGACTCTTGACAGTCTTTGGGCAAGCCACCGGTAGTTAAATTATTATATAATGAGACGCTAACCCGAAGTCCGCCTTGCGTCAAATCGTTTGGATGCACCACAACATGGTACTCCGTATTATTATCGCAAAGCATTACCAGCGCTCTATCAAGGCAACTCTCAGCTCTATCAAATGGTCGCGTGACGATAACTATCAGGATGCTTCATTCAACAAGTATTTTTGCGATGTGCGACTTACTTGGGCGCACCGTGATGGCTGTGGTCGACACTGCGCACCCGCACACAAGAGCAAAAAATAAAAATAGTCGGTAGAGATAAAAGTAGAAGTGGTGAAGTAGTGTCGTGCTATATAAAAAGACTAAGGTGGGGGCGGCGCACGCGCTCACCCCCGCTAACAAAAATTCTACTGTGGAATTACTCAAAAGAGCATTCCTGAACCCTTACAGCACCGGAGTGCAAGGGGCCTGCTCCGGCTCATGTCAACGCCCTCGTTGAGCAGCGTCAAACACCAGTCAGGTAAGTATGAATGTAGATGCCAGGATACACCATACTACTATATAACGATACAATCCTTACGTACAACTAACATGTTTGTTTGTAACTTTTGCCTTCCCACTTATATAGAAAATTCGCAGAAAAGCTTCGGGGTTCATCAAGTCGATACATTACGTTTTATTACGAGTTAGCGTAGTTGTGTCCTTCTATCACTGCTTTCCATATCGAAAAATTGCAAAATATATTTCTTGAAAACGAAGTGTACGACTCGAGCCGCGTCATTCAATTTTTTTCAGCGTCGACTCCCTTACTTTTTCTAGCCTTGGTGTTCTTGTTCTTTTTGACTTTTCGTTTTTTTCTCCGTCTTGAAGCTGTCTATTGTCACCTTAGCAACGCCATTCGTCGCGGTTCCGTTGACATTGGAATGTCCTGGAGACGCCACAGCGACATCATCAATCTTGTCGCAAAGATACGTTTTCAGAGCAATGACGGCGTCCTCCAGCTGCTTTGGCGTGTGCAGCGCCGATATAAAAAAGCGCAGACGACATTTGCCTTCCTCAACTGCAGGGTAGACGATAGGCTTCACGTTTATATTGTGCAACATATTATAGATCTTTGACTTACTTGTACTCCTTCTCTCTACAACTTGTCGTGTCAGTTCGGTGCTCGAATGAGCTATCTTTTAACGGCGGTGTGCAATTGTAGCTCGCAAAGTTTCTGACGGAAAGATTTATGTTTATAGCGAAGCGGCTGCCATGCTTGTCAGTAAACGCCAAACTTGTCGATATCTTTCTTGGCTCCTTAGTAAGCTGGAGGGTACTCGTCGGTTTGATTCTTTCGAATGGGTTCGGCTCATGCAGCAATAGATCAGCAGCTTTAGGCTACAAAAATCGATCACTTAATGTTGGAGCGCTGGAAACTGTGAGTGCTGACGAGGATGTTGGAGATCTTAGTAAGCCTTACGGCGTCGCCAGCTCCCAAATCAAATTTATGAATCGATAAAGGCTGATGAGCTTGCCAGGACAGCCATAGCTGCTAAGAGTGACGACAAATACAGCGAGCGAAGGGTACCTATAACGACGGTCGTAAGGGAAGATGGAGAAGACAAGGAGGAGGAGAAAGAAGATGAAGTAGTATATACAAAATGTATTTAGCTTGGTGAACTTAACTAAGCGACCCGCATGTCATTTATCTTAGCTTGTGTAGTCACCGCCGAAGGCTTCAAAATTCAGACGACGCAGCGTGTAGCGGCGCTGAAGTGTAAGCACGTCTAGTACACGTTCTTTCTGTTTGAATGCACTCAGCCAATGGGCCGCCAACTCGCTCACCGCACTTGCCTCGTTAGTTTGATGCTTTTGAGCCGCTCGGGCTTTGACCTCACGTCTCAGTTCATTGAACCTCTTTGTCTTGTACAATTGCGTCCAGCGGTTGACTAACGTTTTAAGATCAATGTCCTGAAGTAATGTCCGTGCTACTTGCGGGTCCGTGTGGCTTCTTTCGACTTCGAGCACCAACGTCCTTGCGGCTTTGTAATCCTCATCAGCACTGTCAAAGCGCGATACCAAACTAAGTAAATCCCCGCGGAGTCCATAAGCCTCAATAGCCTCGCGTGAACTTGTTGGTGCAAACTTCACAGCGATATCGCAAGCACGTAACGAATGTTGTGTAACTTTGGCATCATATTCTGACTTGATGACGCGTCGAGAAAGCGTTGCACACAGATGCAGTGCAGTACGCACATAATCTGGAATCTGCTTTTGTGAGGATTGAGATGTCAGCCTTAAGCTTACATCACTAGGTCCATTGCTATTCAATTGAGCAAGGTCGGTAAATCTTCCTCCCTCCAGATAATTGTTTTCAGTTGACGCTTCTCTCCACGTCACCATCGAAAATGACCACGACGATGCTACGTACACGAGTGCCAATTGCACCAAACAAAAAATCGCCACACCTGTCAGCACAAACTTGTATACTTGATACCGCGTTTTATTTCGTCGTAACCGTCTCCTTGTCTCAGGGTAAGCTCGTGTGTCAATAGCACAGTCAAATTTCTTCCGAAAGGCTACATCAGCCTGATGATAGTGCTCTTCCCATCTGTATATGCCCTTAGTATCTACATCCTCGTCCTTTTCTTCCTCTTCGTGATATCGATCGAATATTTCTTCCGTACTAGTGTCATCCTCATCTTCCTCACTCTCTGTATTCTCGTCTCTATTTTCCTCATCCGATGGCACGTAGTCACTGTCGGAATCTTGATCAGAGTCGGGGAACGTCATCTCACGAAATACTGAGACAAACTTTAGTTTCGACGACGTTAAAGCGTCAAGTCGGACGTGTTTTAACTGAAGGTCGTCAATTGTCGAGTTCGACTCGAACGGCCGGTGCTGCTGCTTGACATTTGGCAACATTGTATTTGCTGCAAACGAACAACAAGACGACGTTTCTCTTGAACTGAGGACTGAGTCTCGGCGGCTACTGCTAGACCGTCGAGCCTAATGAGCTTCGATTCCTGGCCTTAATAACGGACTTAGATCGAGTACTTCATACCCTGTCTCCACGCATTGTCGTATGTATAATATTTTGCAGTATTATTAGTATAAACAAAGTACTGATTTAGTAATGTACTGCATGTTTAAAAAAAATCTAGCCTAATTGGCTCGTCATCGCCCTCAAGCGATATCAATGGCTAGATAATACTGTCGTGCAATGAGGATGATGTCAAAATAGAGCTAGTCGATCTTTTTGTCCAGCATGGCGCAAAATTCGTGGAGTCAATATAACTGTCGTGGTCTGCATTTGCTCACGAGATAAGCTCGACTACATCTTTTACTGTCAAATGTGCTGTAACTTACGTGCTCTAATACCTAGTGCAGCATCTCGTAGGAGGATCCCCTTGTAAGTAGGTTGATTCAATTCCCTACATCAGAGATCTTGACTTTAATTGGTGGAAGAAGCGTTAGTAGCCGTTAGCTCTCTTACTTTACTAAGCACTAGCCGGACGTCCTTGACACTCATATCTATGCAGCTTGCAGTTGTTCAATGTCTCGCAGCCTTTTGTCTCGCCAATTACATACCCGAAGCGCCATGAGGATTTACTTTAGCATCATAAGCACCTCATTAACGTACTGAGCGTCGTTGAAATGGCACTGCACACACACATTCTGATGCAAAAACGAGGATCTTGCCACAATTGTTTTTGTTTAAACTCCTGACGTTTAAAAGAACTAGACAAAAGTGACTCGCATGCGACATGGTACAGGTCTTAACATTCCAATAAGGCCTGTTGACTCAAATTTAAAGAAGATACGACCCAAATTTAAAGAAAACACAAATCTTTCGAAAATAATCTAAAGCTACATTGTGACGCTTACGATTCAGCGATGACGATTGGCCCAAAACTAGAGAGAGAGAACAGATTGTCTATTTACTGATTAGTGCAAGATCTCTGGTAGGTAGTTAACCACACTAGCAACGCTGGAGGGTCCAGGAATTGCCTACGGCTGGCAGCACGTCTATGAACGCCGGACTGCCCTCTCGGTTCTGATATAAATATGTCGTAACATGCAGATAGTTGGGCTCCACGGACGGCTGTGGCCGCCCTGCAATGGAGACGTTTGATGAGCGCCCTCAGTTGGAGCTGAATCCTATTCCAGATCAAAGTTTCACTGGCTTGTATCGGAATAAGCGCATTGTTAAAAATCCTATCCACGCGAAGTTGCCAGAGCATTGTGATAATGACGGTCACTGCGACTTCCCAAATCGTCCTCCAGGCTGTGGCGAATAGATCAATGTCTTCCGGGTACCGGGCTAACAGCTTTGCTGTGACCTGCGGCGAGATGCGTGGTACGCTACAGTTTGCGCAGTGTTCGAGCCAATCCAGGAGGTGGGTAGGATGGTGAGGTGTACTCTCCCAATGACTGATAAGCCGGGCCCAGATTGTCTGAGCGCGGGGACATCCCCAAAAGAGATGCTCCTGGGTTTCCTTTTGGCCTACACATTCCAAATATGTGCATGATCCGTCCGGGGGTCGGTTTTGGTACCAAAAGTTTAGCTGTCCGGTAGCGTGTCGATATCGTGTCCATAGCTGGTATTCCGTTACCGCATGGCCGTGATCCCATAGCTGAGCCGGCGTGACATTTAAAGCTGTGCATTGCCACCGCGTATTCTGGCTCTTGGTGGCTAGCCGATCGATGACCTGCTTCAGCGGTGCTGCGAGACCGCGCTTTGTCGCCTGAAAAGCTTGTTTTTTCAAAAATGTGAATAGTCGATGGTTGGGGACCGTAGGCGGTGCGGACCACGGATAGTGGTGGATCTGTGGGTTGGAAAAAAGACAACCCCATGTCGGCTGAGCTTGCTCTCCGCTTGTTGGGTGAGTTCCTGCGATTTCCCTTTTACTAGCGGCGGAGCGCCGTCGAAAACCCAAGTTATGCCATCGTGGCATTGAGTGAGCTCCCAACTCTGAGGGCGATCAGATTCATCAGAGAGTGAAACGCCTCGAACCTTGCCTGGCCCGATCAGCACCCATGAGATGGCTTGCGTGAATGGTAGCTGTTGCCTTAGTCGCAATGGGCTTGGGCACCCTACTGGATTTCCCACGTCTAGTGGCGGCGACGAAAGTAAAATTATGATCGCCCATTCTCGAAGTTTCGCATGCGAATGGCGGTCTCTCTTAATGAACTACGATTGGCCCAAAACTAAAAGTTTACCCTTTCTCAAACGTCAAGTGTCCAAAGACGGGTGCAATATAAACCAAACGATCCGCCTCTTCTGTGATCACCCTCTTCTAATAATGTCCACCTTATTTACAACTACGATCGGTCATGTGGCCTTTGAAGTAGTAGCAGTGGCTTCACTAGCAGCCGTTGCAGCATTGGGTGCACGCTACACGAAGCGTAAATATGAACATAAAGAGGATTTCGAATCTTTACGATCGCGTAAAAAACAGAAGAAAGACGCTATTGTACCTAAAATTAATAATCCGGTGGTTGTAGCCAATGGAGTTAAGGTTAATACCGAGCCGGTAATTGCCGAGCTCAAACGTCGTGCTATGTCCAACATGTGGCGTCACAAAATCGTGTACACGTTTTTGGACGATCTGGGACGTGAAACAATCAACTTGAGCTTTGAAGATGTTGATCGAGCAGCACGTAAAGTTGCTGCAACGTTGCAACGTCAAGCTCATGTTATTAAGGGCGACAAAGTGGTGCTATGTTTTCCTCCAGGTTTGGACTTTGCATTGGCTTTCTGGGGCTGTTTGTATGCTGGAGTTGTGAGCATTCCAGTGTATCCACCTTATCCAGGGACATTAGCCAAGGATCTACCTCAATTCAACCGATTGGTCAAAGACTCGACAGCTCGAGTTGTCTTGACCGATACAACCTATTATCTTGCAAGCAAAATGGCTACAGTTAAAGGCTATTTTTCCGCAGCCAAGACATCGTGGCCGGATAATGTGCAGTGGATCACTACGGATGATCTACCGGACTCACTAATCGCGCAGTATGACGAGGAGGATGCACTTTCCTTAACTTACAACGAGGTTGCATTCTTCCAATACAGTTCTGGTTCCACGTCGGCTCCAAAGGCAGTCATGATCTCCCACGGTAATTTGAAAGCACAAATGAAGACGTGGGAGAACATTCTCCCTACGGACACGATGGTGAGCTGGCTGCCGAGTTACCATGACATGGGGCTCGTCGGATTTATCATTGCTCCGTGCGTCACGGCTGCGAGATGTGTGAGCATGTCGCCAATCAGTTTTATCAAGGATCCGTCACTCTGGATGCGCACAGCCAGCAAATACAAGGCTACGCACGTGTGTGCACCGAACTTTGGTTTCGCGCTTGCGGCAAGAAAGACTAGC
Source organism: Peronospora farinosa (assembly GCA_947646735.1). Taxonomy (NCBI): domain Eukaryota; phylum Oomycota; class Peronosporomycetes; order Peronosporales; family Peronosporaceae; genus Peronospora; species Peronospora farinosa. Next base: position 435,310 of record CANTFK010000054.1, on the reverse strand, counting down.
GACAAGCAGGTGGCGATGATGGACCTGAGTACACTCAAGCATACTATTTGCGCAGCTGAGCCTATTCGTCATGAGTCACTGGAAGCATTTACGTTTAAGTTTAAAGCTGCGGGTTTTGAGCCCAACACGTTTAACTGTGGCTACGGGCTGGCAGAAGTTACTCTGGTGTGTACTGGACAAGAACAGCCGCAAAAGCCGACGCTACTTGATGTCAACAAGCGCGTGTTAGAGATCCAGCGCAAGGTCGCTGTAGTGAGCACTAACAAAGGGAAGCAATTCCCTGCCACGGATGTTCTGCAGCTTGTAGGCTGTGGCAAAGCCATGCCGACGTTTTGTGTTGTAATTGTAGACCCAAATACCAAGAAAGTACTTGACGAATTGGAGGTCGGTGAGATCTGGGTGCAGGGACCCTCGGTGGGCATCGGCTACTGGAACCGCCCTGAATACACAGAGGAAGTGTTTTGTGCACAGCTTGATGGCGCAAAGAATGTGAATACCACGTATCTACGCACTGGTGACATGGGGTTTCTCTATAAAAGCGAGCTCTTTGTGACCGGCCGTCTCAAGGATTTGATAATTATTCGAGGCCGCAACGTGTACCCGCAAGATGTCGAGGCATCTGTTGAACGCGCTCACGAAAACGTTCGTCCGGGCTGCACTGCTGCATTTTCCATCGAAAAAGGTGATGAGGAGGCTCTTGTTGTTGTCGCGGAGGTGAAGAATGGCTCTACACAGCAGACGTTGGAGGAAATTTGTCGTGAAATCATCAAGATGGTGCTCACGGAGCATCAATTGAAATGCGAAGCGATTGTATTGCTTCATCAAAAGACAATTTGTAAGACCACTAGCGGTAAAATCCAGCGCAGTGCCTCGAAAGCGCATTTTTTGAGTAACACACTCTCCAAGCCCGTGTATGAGTACAGGGCAAAGACCGGCAATGTACGCGAGTCGTCTTTTCAAGCACCAGCAAAATCGCTCGAGGAAGTGGCTCCATGTGGAAAGTTAAAGACGCCTGATGAAATTCTCGCATGGCTGCTGGAGAATGTGACGCGAGAGATGGAAGTACAGACAGCAGCTGGTGATGCTGGAGTGATGACGACGATCAATTCTGCAGATATTGACCCGAACACACCGTGGGCTTTGTTTGGGATGGATTCGGTGTCGATTGTCGGATTGTCATCGGATCTGGGAGAGTTTCTTGGGTGCATCGTTTCTCCCTCTTCATTCTTCCAGTACGATACACCATTTAAACTTGCTAATGCTTCCGGGTTGGCGTCAGGTGATTTGACTGAAGACCAGGAAGGAGGCGGCCAAAATGGCGTGGAATCGATTCAAGCTGCAATAACGGTGGAGGATATTGACACGAGCTGCTTTGATATCGAAAGCTTTCCAGAGGTTCAGGGGCTCTTTGGACAAATAAAGCAGTTCGAAAGTGCTGGATTGCCCGTACCCTTTCTGGAGACGCTCACGCCTGAAAGACGCCGCATGACAAATTTTAACACGTACAACTACCTTGGTAATGCATCGGATCCTGAAGTAGCGACTGCGTCGAAGGCAGGGATTGAGGCTTATGGCACGACTATGAGCTCATCCCCTATCGTGGGCCAGACGCAAGTGAATGTGGATTTGGAGACGGCACTTTGTACGTTCTTCGACGCCGAGGCCTGCATTCTCTTCGTCGGTGGCTGGGTGGCCAACGTCACAACTATCGATTCACTCGTCTCGAAGGGTGATTTGATTCTGTGCGATGCGCTTAATCACGACTCTTGTGTGAATGGGCAACGCCTCAGCGGCGCCACCATTCTACCGTTCCCGCACAACGACATTAAGGCGCTTGAGCGTATGCTGTCGAAATTGCGTACGAAGTATCGTCGTGTGCTCATTGTGATCGAGGGTGTGTACAGTATGGACGGTGATATACCAAACGTGCGGGAAATGATCCGCATCAAGAAGAAGTACAAGGCGTTGCTATTCCTCGACGAGGCTCACTCTTTTGGAACGATAGGAGCTACAGGCCGTGGTATTTGCGAGCACTTCAATTTAGACCCGAAGGATATCGATGTGCGTATGGGCACCATGAGCAAGGCTCTTGGGTCAGTCGGTGGTTTTATCTTCGGTTCGCAAGCGCTTGTCAAGTATCTAAAGCACTGCGCTGGTGGCTTCGTATTCTCGGTTGGCTTGGCCCCAGCTTGTGGTTCGGCCGCGTTAAAATCTATTGAATTGATGACCGAATCCCCGTCGCGCACAGTTACATTGCAGGAGCGAAGCAAATACTTTTACGACTTGTGCAAGAAGCACATGATCCCGATGGGTGCGAACACCTTCCGTGGTGCACCAGTGGTCGTAGTGATGGTCGGAAGCACTATTGCTACTGCTAAGATGTCCGAGTTCCTGATGTTGCACAATATAAACGTGAAGCCTATCGTCTACCCTGCAGTTGAGGAAGGCAAATGTCGTCTGCGCTTTTTTATATCGGCGCTGCACACGCCAAAGCAGCTGGAGGACGCCGTCATTGCTCTGAAAACGTATCTTTGCGACAAGATTGATGATGTCGCTGTGGCGTCTCCAGGACATTCCAATGTCAACGGAACCGCGACGAATGGCGTTGCTAAGGTGACAATAGACAGCTTCAAGACGGAGAAAAAAACGAAAAGTCAAAAAGAACAAGAACACCAAGGCTAGAAAAAGTAAGGGAGTCGACGCTGAAAAAAATTGAATGACGCGGCTCGAGTCGTACACTTCGTTTTCAAGAAATATATTTTGCAATTTTTCGATATGGAAAGCAGTGATAGAAGGACACAACTACGCTAACTCGTAATAAAACGTAATGTATCGACTTGATGAACCCCGAAGCTTTTCTGCGAATTTTCTATATAAGTGGGAAGGCAAAAGTTACAAACAAACATGTTAGTTGTACGTAAGGATTGTATCGTTATATAGTAGTATGGTGTATCCTGGCATCTACATTCATACTTACCTGACTGGTGTTTGACGCTGCTCAACGAGGGCGTTGACATGAGCCGGAGCAGGCCCCTTGCACTCCGGTGCTGTAAGGGTTCAGGAATGCTCTTTTGAGTAATTCCACAGTAGAATTTTTGTTAGCGGGGGTGAGCGCGTGCGCCGCCCCCACCTTAGTCTTTTTATATAGCACGACACTACTTCACCACTTCTACTTTTATCTCTACCGACTATTTTTATTTTTTGCTCTTGTGTGCGGGTGCGCAGTGTCGACCACAGCCATCACGGTGCGCCCAAGTAAGTCGCACATCGCAAAAATACTTGTTGAATGAAGCATCCTGATAGTTATCGTCACGCGACCATTTGATAGAGCTGAGAGTTGCCTTGATAGAGCGCTGGTAATGCTTTGCGATAATAATACGGAGTACCATGTTGTGGTGCATCCAAACGATTGACGCAAGGCGGACTTAGGGTTGGCGACTTATAATCGTTAGCGCGCCTCATGTTTCTTTATTATTTCATAGACGGTCAGGACAATTCTTGCATCAAACTCTTAGTCCTAGAGTCTCCTACTGAATAAGTCGCTTCTACTTTAGCCACCAGCTTCGATGTTGTCACGAGGTGAGCTCGTTACATAACATTGGCACTAATATTACGTGCCGATGCGAATATTGTTTCTTGCTAATATTATTTGAAAATAATATCTTGGAAACTACTATGGCCACAGACATTAAATACTACAGTACGACCACAGCAAACCTTCTAGGGCCACCGACAATATCTTGAATTTAAAGGTCGATAGTTTTCCAAAAAGGTGTTTTCGAAGAGTAAATTTTATTACAAACATTATGTGCGCCCTACCTGATCGGAAATGAGAATGGACAAGGGTGTAGTAAGCTGTAGTAGCTAGAAGAAGGTAAAATGAACAGTGAATTAATGTTAGCTAGGTGCTTAGTTCGCTCCGATGCACTACCTCTAAACCTATTAATATCGATACTACGATATTACTAACTAACAATGAGTCTAGAGGTGGTACCCATGAGTCTGGGTTGGGCAATTGCGTTTACCCACGACTTGGACTCATACCCGCGGGTAATTACTCATGTTACCCGCGCAATAAACATGCAGAGTTGCGGACTATTAAACAATATGAAAGGGAGAAAAAGCATTATGAAAATTGGTAATAAAAGTATCCACACTCTACGTCTCCCACTGGGAAGTTCAAGCGAGCTGACAAAGGAAAAAACTAGTCCCTTGCCGACAAAAAAACGTGACTCTGTGTCCATATCCAATCCTCGAGGCACAAAAGCCTCTCCAAGCTTTTAGGGGAAAGCGAAGTTTTGTTCTACCTATAAGTCTTTCTACCTTGAGAGAAACCTCTCTCAGACGGAGTTAAAGACGCGGGGATGGCCAGATAAAATCATGCCATCCTTGCAAGTGTCGGGAATTGCAGCTGATGCAGTGCTCATCGCTCCAATGGCAATTAGTGTATGTGAAAGGCGAAAGAGCAAAATAAGTCTGAGCTCTATCCTCGACTTTGCTCACTGCGGTCTGTAGAACTCTGCCTTCAGCAAATGCGAAGACGTCTGGCTCCATGTCGTCATCGCTCTTGTCGTTACAAATGTTGACAGGTGGCGGAGGCGGGAATTGTTCTTATGACTTCTGATGACTGTATGCTGCATCCACAAAAAGCAACTCAATTGCTTGTGGGCTATGGCCAAGAGCCCAAAATTGCTTTGGCCCTTCGTCGAGGTTTTTGAACCAGCTAATATTCCATCTTGGATCTAACACCGCCACAAAGAAGTTTGCATCCTGTTTAAACGCCAGCTTGATATATATTTCTTGAGTTTGCTTAGCATGGCCTGCGCCACCGGCTTCAGTTGCTTTGCATCATATGTGCGGTAGACTTTCACCAAAAAAGGCGTAATGAGTCATTAATACATTAAACAAGTAGAAATCAATACGAGCAGGTGTGTCTGATGTATGTCCCAAAAATTTGGTACATTTGCCCATGGGTACCCATGGGTAAGTTGGTTAATTGAGGCCAGTTACCCATACCCAACCCATGAGTCTGGGTATGGGTAATTACCCACTGAGTCTGAGTCTGGGTACCACCTCTAAATGAGTCGATGCTCATCGTTACTCACAATCTCGTTGTGTCGACTCTGTCATATGGTGGATGAATATAGAACAGAGTCTATATTACCAACACTTCCCTCGACTTGAAGTCTCCGATGTTGGCTTTGTCCAGTAGCGCCTCGAAACGCTTTTTTGAAATCGGCTTGGTAAGGAAGTCCGCAAGTTGTGACTTCGTTTCAGTGTACTTTGGCTCAATAATTTTGTTCTTACTTGATCGCGTACAAAATGATACCTGATGTCGATATGCTTCGCTCGACTTTGATAACCGTCGTTCTTCGCGATGGCAATCGCACTCTGGTTGTCCTCGTGTATCGGTATTGCATACTTGATATGCACTTGCATCTCCTTCAGCAAAACCATTGTCCATAGCACTTCCTGTACACATCACGATAAGGCCATATATTCTGCTTCTGCTGTACTCAGCGCCACGCTTTGCTGCATTTTCGACTTGAAAGTCACTGGTGCACCATTAATCATGACCAACCCACCTGATGTCGATCTGCGGTTGTCCTTGTTGCTCGCTTAGTCCGCGTCTGTGTACGCGCTTAATTGAAATTTGTCAAAATTTCCTTCATAGCATATTCCTTTGTCTTGCGTCATCTTCAGATAGCGCAATACTCGTATCGCTGCATTCCAGTGCTCTACGTGTGGAAATTCCAGGTGCCGGCTCAGCTGGCAAACTGCAAACGCAATATCCGGTCTCGTACCTGATGCCACGTAAAGTAATGAACCCACTAGCGACATATACGGTCGAATTTTCATCCTTGGGTCAGTTTTCTTCTTTTTGATCATAGTCTGCCCTTCAACACTTGAATTTGATATTGATCTTGAATCAATTTGATTAAACTTTTCTACCATTCTTAATATACATGATCGTTGGCTGATCTGCAGTTGTCGATCATCTCGAAGATACTTGATTTCGATTCCTAGAATGAATCGGACACCTCCCAATATCTTCATCTTGAAACGATTCGAAAGGGTAGCTGCGACATCATTTATCTCGCAAGTTGATTCAGCTCCGATCAAAAGGTCATTCACATATAATGCAACGTAAGTGCACGACTCTCCATTCCGTCTGACATATATACACGAGTCTGACACACATGGATATAAACCCATATCCACGAAGACACTTGATATTGTCTTGAACCATGTCACTGCCGCTTGTTTTAGTCCATATAAGCTGTGGTTCAGCTTGAGTACTTGATCATACCCTGATCTTACTCCTAGGGGAGGGTATATGTATACCTCTTCCTCTAAAACTCCATTCAAAAATGCTGTGTCGACGTCATACTGATGAATTAACATCCCACTTTGACAACATACCGCCAAAAACACTCAAATTAAATTGAGGCTCTTCACCGGAGAATACGTCTCTGTATAATCCATTCCGTACGTCTGCTTGCAGCCAAGTGCAACGAGACGCGCCTTAAAACGCCCAACTTCTCCAGTTTCGTTACGTTTGATCGCAAAAAACCCACTTAGTTCCGATCACCTTTTGATTTGGCCGTTGCACCACAACCGTCCATGTATTCTTCTCTTGTAACGACTTCAATTCAGCTTGTATTGCTTTATGCCACTCATCCTTTTGAGGTGACTTTAGGGCTTCGTTGTATGTCGTAGGAGTCTCAAGCGCTACACAGGCTTGTTCATATCCGATACGCAGTCGCTTCGTGCCTCGTTCTTGTAACTGCATATCGTCATGATGTACGTCGTCCCTTGAAGTACTCACTGGTACTAATGCTTGAGATGATCCACTTTGCGAATCATATGGTACCACTGGTGTCTCCCGGAAAAATCCATCAATCATGTCTCGACTCGATCTTGTTACAATTTGTCCTGAAGCTTCCTCGTTCACCACTGAATCATCTTCAGTCATAATCACATCATCAATTTCGAATAGAGGGTTTGTGCCGTACGGCTCTTCAATATCATGTGTCGAATTGATACTTGTTATTGGTCGATCTTCTGACGTCGTCATTCCATCTTGCATGTATATATCTTGACTGTTTTTCTTAAGTCTTCCACCTCGATTTCTTCGACTTCGCTTGAAATTTCTTGAGTAACGGATGTAACATCATCATCACATCTTGTGTGAAGATGTTGATCACTTGATCTGTTACAAAGTTGCACGAACTGATGTGGCGGTCGCTCATTGAATTTCGCTGATCTCGACTAAACTATTTTTTTTGCTTCTTCATCCCATACTCGAAACCCTATTATCTGATCAGAGTAACCAAGGAACTGACATCGAAAAGCCTTTTTGTTCAGTTTTGGTCCTTTTTGATTTTTCCACATGTGCATAGCCCTTCGCACCGAAAACACACATAGCCGATAAATCGGGTTTCCGTCCGTAAATTACTTCATATGGAGTCTTATTCTTATGACTGGCACATGGAACTCGATTAGTCACATAGAATGCTGTGTTAACTGCTTCCGCCCACCAAATCTTGTCCACTTGCATGTGACAGAGCATTCCTCTTGCTCGCTCCATTAGTGTTCGGTTCATGCTCTCAGCTAGCCCATTCTGTTGTAGAGAATATGGTACCGTCGTTTGATGCACGATTCCAGACTTCTGACAATTCCTGAAAATTGTCTGTTTACATATTCAGATCCATTGTCTGTTCGGATGCACTTGATTTTCTTAGACAGTTTATTCTCCATCATTGCCTTGTATTCGATGAAACGATCCACCACTTCGGACTTGTTAGTAATATAGTATGTGAGTATGTATCTAGAGAAATCATCAATAAATGTCACGACGATCACGATCCTCCTTGGGACTTTGTCTCCATAGGTCCCATAACGTCACTATATACGATCTCCAATGTAATAAGCTACATTACACATATAGTATTAACACAAATAAACAATTAAAATGTAGGCAGGTGCTGGGCCCGAATAGCGGGAACAGCGTGGTAATTAATTATTGGTTTATTATTGGGGCCTAAAGTCCCAATATGGACCAATGATAAATCAACCTGAAATTGTGTGGTTCCCGAAAGGCGGGAACACTGTCGTATTTATTACGACTAAAATCTTCGTAATTAGTACGAATTAAAACCAAAGTAAAAATCAGAGTTAAATTTACTTAATACCTAATACTTGGGCTTGAGTCTTCCTCGAGCGCGCGTGTAAGCTAGTGACGGTACGTTCTAGCCCCGTTACACCTGGTAGCACTTTGTAGTCCTTCCTATGCCCGAGTTTGGGATGAGCGAATCGTCGTACTTTGACGCTCCAGATTTATTTATGGAGCACGCGACCTTCCCCCATCTTACTGGTGTTGAGTGGGATGCCCTGAATCGCCTCGCGGCGATATCGGGAGAGGCATTCGTCGCGTTGTTGATGAGATCAGCGACCCCTGACGCGCAACATCTCACCATACATGAGTTTATGGCACGCGAGCTCGCCGAATCCAACCGGCGAGGCTTAACTCCCTCGCGCCCTTCACGTAATTAGGCCGTGAAGATGTAAAACTCTTCCTACCCAGGAGAAGGTAAGGACCGGTTGTCGCTGAATTGGTGATTTCGAGAAGTTGATACCGATAACGCCTCGAGACTTCTTGAGGCGCCCCAGGCGAAGGTCAACTTCCTTCTTCCCGCCTCACTAGGAAGGCCAAAGAGTGGGCCCTGGGTAATCTAGTTGTGGGCGAGCACGCATTCCCCACCTTGGATGCCATCCAGGACGATCTTAGTCTTGCCTTCGAGCCACCGCAAGAGGATAAACTGGCGCGATCAAGATTCCTGTCGATGCGACAGGGTAAAATGGCGATGCGCGACTACGTACAGATGGATAGGCATTTGGCGTCGTGTATTATCAAGCACCCCATGGACATGTACACGCAGGTAAATGTCTTTGTGGATGGTATGCGTGAGGGGCAGACCCGCTTATCGCTGGAGCGCGCCGAGCCTGCCACATTGGAAGAGGCATTTGCCATCGCACTCCGTGAAGACTTCAGGGTCACAAAGGCATATGCCAAACCCTCGATCGTCACCGTTCCCCGGCCTTCTGGTCCAGAACCTATGGAGATCGACGTTATTGAGTCGTCGGGTGACCGGCGACGTGTCTTTCATAAAGGTGACGCTCGCACCGGGCGTCAAATGGTTTGCTTTCGTTGCCGCAAGCCAGGACATCGCGCGGCAGAGTGCCGTGCGCCAGCGCCAATATCGGTGCAAGTAGTGGATGCCCATCATGAGGGTGCTGTACCGGCCGCACGTCCAAAAAACGGTCGGGACCAGTAGGTGCAGGGCGCCCTACTGATTGGAACGGAGGTCCGGGTCCCCCGGTGGCAGCCCAACCTTCCAGTCCTCCTGCGCTACGCGCACGGTTAAATTCCACCACCACGAGTGGTGATTCACGTCTGATTATTGTCAGTTTACATGTCGCCGGCGTCCGGCGACCTCTGCGAGCACTCCTGGACTCAGGAGCAACAAACAATCTCTTTCGTGAATCTTGTTTATCGATGCTGCCTCCCAGCATTCAGGTCCGTGAGGGACCTGTCCAAGTCGTCGTCAAGTTGGCTGACGGGAAACCACACCGCGTATCGCGGCGCGAAGTGTCGTTGCCGTATACGTTTGATGGCTTTCGCAGTAATGATGATTTCTTGGTGATCGCAATGAATTATGCATTCGATTGCATACTGGGCATGCCATGGTTGGCACGTTATAAGCCCCAGATCGACTGGTTAGACAGATCAGTGAGACGTCAACGCAAGTTCGATGTCAGTGCAGTGTTTACCCATCACTTGGTATCTCCAAGTGACTGGCCGAACGTCACAGTCGTGGATCGTGATTCCACGACGTTGGCGGTGCACAGAGCGAGCGATGGCCCTCTCTGCACTGCTTGTGCTGTCCTTCGGGACACAAGTGACAGTGACTCCTCGCTACAGAGCGAAGAGGACGACGAGGACGACGCGGTCGAACAGGGGTTCCCGCGCGTCATTAATGCGGTTGAACAGGGGTTCCCGCACGTGAATGCAGTGGTTGAACCGGGGTTCCCATCTTCACCTACTGTGGTCGAGCAGGGGCTCCCACAAGGGCATTGTGACAACGAGCAAGAGCTCGCCAATGAGTGTGACGTGGACGGACAGGAGTCCCCACGCGAGAGCATGATGGTCGAACCGGGGTTCCCATCATCACCCATTGTGGTCAAATCGAAGTTCCCACATGGGCATATTGTGGTCGAGCAGGGGCTCTCACACAAGTACAACGTGAGCGGACAGGAGTCCCCACGCGAGAGCATGATGGTCGAACCGGGGTTCCCATCATCACCCATTGTGGTCAAACCGAAGTTCCCACATGGGCATATTGTGGTTGAGCAGGGGCTCCCACACGGGTTTACGGCGGCCGAGTTGGAGCTCCCGCATTAAGTGTCGACGGTCGAGTTTGGGCTACCTCGTCTAGCGTTTCCGTCATTGCGAATGAGGACATCCAGCGCCTAAAGGGGGACGATGGTATATCACCTGACTGCGGTTCGCCAGCTTCGAGTAGCGACTCGAAGCACGATGGGGGCAACAGCATCGAAAATTTAGCGTTGGAATGTGTCCACGCTATCGTGTACGTGGAAGGGAGTCCACAAAGGCGCCAATATATCAAAGTCGAGAGTCCTCCTCGTCATGCGTCTTCCATTACAATCCTTCCAGGTCTTTCCTGGAAGCATTTCCTACGTGACCTTAAGGGAGGCACTGTGGAACAAGTGTGTCTAATCACCAACGAGGTGGTTACCGTGGCAAACGAGGAGCATATGGCGCGTCCTCGAAGCGCTGAGCCGAAGTCAGCGCGTAAAAAGAAAGGTTTGCATCACAGTCATGGGATGATCTGCGATAGTCTGGTAACCCTGTCTACGACTTGCTCGTGAGTATGCAGACGTGTTCCCGGACAAGATCCCGTCTGAACTTCCTGCGGACCGTGGTGTTCGGCACGAGATTGATCTCGTGCCAGGGTCGAAGTATCGTGTAACACGGCAGTGGCCGTTGCCTCGAGATCAAGTCGAAGCTATTGACGCATTCTTCGAAGGCCGCCGCAAAGCGGGTCATGTGCGTGAGAGTATCTCACCACATTCGAGTCCAACCTTCTTCGTGAAGAAGGCTACGGGAGGCTGGCCGATAGTGCATGCGTTAAATAAGTTGAATGATGCCACTATTCCTGCGCAAACGCCAATTCCCAGGAAGGACATGGTGCTAAATTCCATGTCAGGAAGTGTCATCTTCAGTGTCATCAACTTGACCGATGGCTTTTACCAGATTCTAATGCGACCGAGTGATATCCCACTCACCGCGGTGAGCACCCCGAGTGGCATGTTATGGGAGTGGCTGGTTATTCCACAAGGGTTGAAGAACGCTCCGGCCACTTTCAATCGCATGGTGTCTCAAGTGTTGAGACCTCTTCGGAACTTTGCCCCAAGTTATTTTGACGACATTTTCGTCCACAGTCGCGCTGAGGGCAACCTCAGCGATGTCCAAGTTCACCTTCAACACCTGAAGCAAGTGTTTCAAGTTATGCGGGACAACAACTTGTACGCGAATTTAAAGGAGTGTGTCTTTTGTGCACCAGAGTTTTCGGTGCTGGGTTGCTATGTGAGTAAATCGGAAGCTCGAGCTGATCCAGAGAAGGTGTCGTCCATCTGTTTTTGGCCCACACCCAAGGTCCCTACGGAGTTGCGCCAGTATCTCGGCTTGGCTAATTATTTGCACAAGTATACGAAGGATTATGCTGGTTCTATCCAGCCTTTGTCGTCACTCTTGAAGAAAGACGCCACGTGGTTGTGGCGTCCCAAGCACCAAGCAGCCTTCGAAGCAGTTAAGAAGAGCCTAGCGTCAGCGCCAGTGCTGGTCCTATTGGACGGCCTTAAAGTGTTCCACTTGGTTTGCGGTGCCAGTGATTTTGCAATCGGATGCAATTTGATGATGAGGGCCGTGAACGAGTCGTGAGTTACCAGTCGCGACAGATGAAGCCAGCTGAGAAGAACTATCCGGTTCACGACAAGGAGTTATCATCGATGCGCTATGCAATCATCAAGTTGTTCATGCATCTGCTTGGTGAACGTACATTTGCTTTGTACCGACCATGCATCGCTGCGCACAGCGATGAAGAGCCCACCCTGTCCCAACGGATGGCACGATGGCTCTCATTCTTCTCTTAGTACAACTTCGTCGTACATTACAAGCCAGGAAAGACTAATATTCTCGCTGATGCTCTGTCACGACGTTCAGACTACGATCCTCGGACTGCTCTGAGTCGTCAGGCTACTGATGACGATGACCGATGTGCTATGTGTGTATCGCTGAATCTAACTTGGGTTACACCCGAGCTGTGTTTATTTGATGAGATCGTCGCAGCGTACAAGGGAGATTCAGATTTATGCAGAAATTATCGAGTATCTGCGTGCTTCCAGCGATGCTGCACTGGGAGCCTTATCCCGAACCAAGCGCGACCATATTCATCGATACAGTTTAGATGGCGATTTGCTTCTGTATAGCATCGACCAATTCGATGCATATCGCACGGTAATTGCCAACGACATGGATTTGCGTGCAAGAATCATTCACGAGTATCACGATGCTCCTGCTGGCGGCCATTTAGGCCGCGAAAAGACTTTTACGCCTGCGTCTCGAGACTTCTTCTGGCCCCACATGTATAAGTGTGTACGCAACTGGATCCGAACGTGCGAAATATGCCAGCGTGTGAAGCCATCTCCATCGTCACAGGCTCCCTTGCGATCGTTGCCAATTGCAGCAGAGGCCTGGAGATCAGTTTCGATGGACTTTATCTTCGGGCTTGCGCCCGATAGCCAAGCTCGAACGGGCATTTTGGTCTTTGTTGACAGATTCAGCAAGATGACACATCTCGTGCCTGTCCACGCCAAGGTAACCGCGGCAGAGACCGCGGCGCACTTCATCGACGCAGTGTTCCGTCATCACATCATGGCCTTCCAGAAAATATTGTTTCGGACTGTGATCTGCGAATCACGTCCGCATTTTGGACGTCACTGTTCAAGCTCCACGGGACAAAACTGCTGATGTCGACTGCGGCCCATCCGGAAACGGATGGGCAAATCGAGCGCGTGAATCGGGTCCTCGAAGACGTTTTTCGAAGTTACGCTACGTTATTCTGCATTTTTACCACTCGCTGAGTTCGCACTCAACAACGCCGTACACGCGTCAACAGGGTTGACGCCATTTTTTGTGAATTCGGCTCGTCACCCTCGTGTTCCTACTGTCCTGGCCGTGGGGCGACCCACAACACCTAGTGGCTCCACTCTGGGGGGGGATAAAGTTGATAAACAAGGATCGAGTGCATCTCACGGTATTTTGAGCGCTAATACAGTAACCCGATCCAAGGCAAAGACGGCCACTTTGACGCCATCAGACTTGGCGTCCCCATTAGCTCGATGGACTGCGCAGACATTGATTGACCCGTCTTCGGGTAAGCGTTCACCTACTGCCAACTACGCGCCAATTGAGTCGGCGCGACCAATTAATGACATGGCTGTGTCGGACTTTATACTCCAACGTCAAGCCATCACCCGGTTTGTACGCGACGCACTACAATCTGCGGTAGACCAACAGAAGGAGAACGCTGACAAACATGGCAGAAAGAACATGAGCAGGTTTGAGAAAGGTGACCGTGTATTATTATCTACAGAAGGTCTAAGGGATTTAGCGATCACTAAACTGGGCGCGAGTAGACTCGCGCCACGCTTCATCGGTCCATTCAAGGTTCTGAAGGCAATTGGCGACGCTTATACACTCGACGTCCCCTCTTCATTTCGACTCCACCCGACATTCTATGTCGGGCGGCTGAAGGAATATCGTCCGGCTACGCTTCACGGTTTGGCTCCGACGCCGGCTTCAGGGGTTCGTAAGTCGAACGGCCTTCCCTTCGTGCTCGACGCGCCGATGACATGGGACGGGGTCTCGATCCCGTCTGAACCTGACCAAGCATCTGGCGCTCCAGAATCCTTATCCGCTCGAGCAGTTCACGGTTCGACTGTCTGTTCTTACTCGAAGTCTTCTCCGCCCGGGCAGCACGTTCACTGGCAGCCTCAGCCTCCAGCTGAGCATCGGCAGCTATGTTCACGGCCTGATCAACATCGTCCTGAGCAACCAGGACGCCAGCACTACCATCGCGAGGGCCCTCCTCCGCTTGTTGATGCGGAGGGACAGGTGCGCTGGATTGTAGACCGCATTGTGGGTCACGAGGACTCTCCACAACCATTACGGCAGTCGGCTCATGAGAAGCGTGCGGTTCCATCCGTGCGTAGGTACCAAGTACGTTGGCTTGGATTCCCTCCCCGAGCAGGATACATGGGAACCACGTTCCTCGCTCCTTCGTGACGTTCCAGATGTGGTTCTGTCGTATGAATCCACGAAGTCGGACTATTCCAAGGCGGGCGAGCACGCGAACGCTCTCGTGACAAACGAGAGCGGTAAGGAGGTCCACGTCGTCGAGAGCGGGAACGAAGACGCGAACGAGAACGACGCCGTGAACGAGAACGCCGCGGTGAATACATATCACGATTGCGAGGCGAGAATCTCGAAGCAGGACGGACAAGCGAACGTGTCGCTGCCCTGCGCAGATTATTCCGCGGAAAGTGACTCCGCTGTCGCGAGTGGTGCTGCCAGCGAGGCGCACCACGAATAACTGCGCTTCTCCGTTCGCTCAGACTTCGCTCATACTTTGCAATCCAACTTCGTTCGCGATCGCTGAGTGGACAGCGATGTGTCGTCGCCATTCGTCATGAGTTGGGCGTGGAGTCGAGTCACAAGATTGGCATCCTTCATTGACATGAACGAAGCAGAAGCGGTCCTCATTCCAAGCATCCTCACACACTCTTTCGCGTAGCGTGCCGATGGAGTTATCGGCGCGAAGCTCCTCTAGATTGGCGAGCCATAATTGGAAGCTGCTACCATCCTCGAGCATCCGATTCCAACGTTGGATGAAGGCACACCAAGAACGTTGTAGAGCTTCATGCTCGATTCCATCAAGACCTTTCCCGCGCAGTTTTCAAAATCGGCGGAAGTAGTCCCGCATCGTGTCCAGTGAGTCCGGAGCGTGAGCTCCGGAAAAGTCGTACAGTGACCAAGGTGTGAGTTGCCGCGTCATGATGCTGGTTATTCACTCCCGCTGATGGTACTTGGGAGTGCTGCAGGATTGGTTGTTGGGTCTTCGGACATTGCTTGTTCGTTTGTGAGCGATGGGGTTTCGACAGTTAAGTACTTACGGTTGGTGAGTGCTGTCTTGAGAAGGGAGTGATGTAATGGGCTACATTACACATATAGTATTAACATAATAAAAAATTACATATGTAGGCAGGTGCTCGGCCCGAATGGAGGGCACAGCGTGGTAAATTATCATTGGTTTATTATTGGGCCTAAAGTCCCAATATGGACCAATGTCAAATTAACCTGAAATTGTGTGGTTCCCGAAAGGCGGGAACACTGTCGTATTTATTACGACTAAAATCTTCGTAATTAGTACGAATTAAAACATAAATAAAAATCAGAGTTAGATTTACTTAACAGCTAATACTTGGGCTTGAGTCTTCCTCAAGCGCACATGTGAGCTAGTGACGATACCCCGTTACAGTTGAAGATCATGTCATGATCCGTATTGATAAGAAAGATCGCGAAAACAAGCAGCGCCAAGTCGCAACTGGACCCTACGCTATCACTGAGGTGCATGACAACGGCACCGTGACGCTTGACTTCGGAGTCACGCAACAACGGATAGACATCCGCTGACTCTTTCCGTGTTAAAGCTGTCGAGCATCCAGCATGGGGGCGAGTGACAAGATTGTCGAAGATTCTAGATACTACTGTCTGCTCGTACGCAAGAAAGTGACGCCAAGACAGTGGTCATAAACCTGGCGACAACTGTGGACCCTCAAGGTTGGATCTGGGGTATCGTATGCCCACAGACGATACCCCAGATCCAACCTTGAGGCTATGTTGATTAGTGTAGGAAAACATGATGACTCGAGATGAGCTAGCAAAGCAGTCTAACAAAATATATTCGCTTCTCATTTTATCTCGAGGTCAGCCAACGGGAACACTCCTCTGCAAGCCACGAGCGTGTCACTTTGACCATTTTCAAAGTGACATGCTCGTGGCTTACAAATGGCCAGGCCAACTCGTTGTTATCTGACACAAGCATAGCGGCATCTATTGCCATTTCAACTTCTCCTATCCAGAGGAGAAGATTTTCTTCCTCTCATAACAAAAGTTTTAACGTTTTAGAACGAGTGGGCGAGCCTAAGGCTATGCATCGGGCACAGGTACCGGGATATACTGCGTAGGCGCAGCTGATGCTGCCTGGTCGTGGACCTGCCCGAGTAGTGATGCCTCATAACGCATAAAGGCCTCAACGCAAGCATTGAGGACCTCCGGGCCTTGGACCAAAAGAGCATCGATCTGATCGGGACCAACGAACGCAGATAATGTATCGAGTGCGAGTCGTTGCGCCTCAAAGAGGTGATTTTGATTCTCCATTCTCACAGAGGGTCAGTCTTTAAAGACTCAGGTGTAGGATTGCCTACGAGTGCTACCAAGTGTAGCGGAGCTGCACAGCTCATAAGTCAGAGGGAGACGTTCAGGCTGGAAACCTCTTAGTTCTAGAGAACTAAATAGAGTCAAGGCTAAAAGCCACTTAGTTTTAAGGAGCTAATTAAACGACTTAAAGTCACCCTGTTCTAAGGAATGAGGAAAGAGACTTTTAGTCAATAAAGCAATATGCTTAAGGTTCAGAGAACCAACGCACAGAGTGAAAGAACAAGCTAGAAGCTTAGGGGTTCAGAGAACCAACGCACGAAGTGCACAAGAGAGCAAGTCAGAACGACTTGCGATCTTAAACTCAAAAGGAGAACTGATTATATTTATGCTTTAAGATTTTATGAATAGTCCTACTCTAAGTACACTACACTAGATTAATTACTATAATAGTAATTATTATATGCAGACTTTGCTATTGGACGACGTATCGTCTAAACATCTGTGTATGATGTACTTAATACAGCGTTAGTGATTTATCGAATCCCAATCGATAAGATACGGTATTACCGAATACCGTATTATAACGCTTATACTTAATACCTCTCTAAAGAGAAGTATCAGAATGCATTATACGAACTTCAACCGTAAACTTTCGGTATGATGTTCCAAACGTCGTGTAACCCCGTTACAAAATGAGCAAACGCTATATAAACGCTTCACCAATGTATCTTGTAAACAAAGAAAAAAGTCGTGGTTTGTGCGCTAGATAGATTCTGATGTTCTTCTTCAACTAGATAACCGCCGTATGGACACAGTTGAGCCTTTGATGATGACTCAGGAGGTGGCCCAATGTTGCCCGACGCTTCTAACTTGTGATTAGGAAGACAACGAGGGATACAAAGTGGGCGCTGAGATCTCCATATTGGGCGATGCGTTAGTGCAGAGCTAATCTTCAATGAGGTTTAAGGCGAAATGGCTGTCATCCTGTGCGATTTATAAAAATATGGCACCACTAAACAATAACTTTAACTTGATATGGCTGCTTTTCCATTATCTCGTTGCAGCATCATTAGTTGCATACAACTTTTTATCCTTAATTCACGCAGATCACGTAAATGGCGTGAATAATCCCAGGAATGTAGCTGGGTAATTGCCAGTCATTGAAAAAGATCAGCCTTCTCAACGCGAAATCAATTTACCTTCAACTGCGCCACGTACCCAAAAAGCGTAAGCAACCCGTTGATAGCTAGGTCTTTGTTGCAACCAGTTTGCAAGAACACACCGAGAGGTGGTAGCAACACGGCGCAAATCAAGCGCGCAGTTTTGTCCCAGTCAAAGTCCGACGCGCTCGAGGACGAGCGTCGCTCATCACCTTCGAACCAATCGTCGGCATCGTCCATCACGTGGCCCATAATTATTGTTCAATACCTTCGTGTGAAGTGTTTGCGAAAATTTGATCAGTGCAGCAATTTCTCGTCGACCTATTGACGTGAAGCGACTAACAGGGGGAAGACAAAATCGAAAGAAAATATAATAACGGTCCAAACCTCTCTGTATTGATTTTTATAATACGAGAGGCTTTGTATCTAACGGTTTCCCTTCTCTCTCAATCCAACTGCTAAAACAATATAGTTGCCGCAAAATGTCTTTAGTAGGCAACAATTGCCAGAAGGAATTGCTGATTTCAAGCTGGTGTTGCCTCCAAGATCTCTGTAATGTCAGGCCGTTTAATTTTTTTGATTCACGTCAAATATTGAGAATAACTGTAAGTGACACTGGCTGCTGAGTGAGACGTCACCATGCTGATGGTGGGTCGTGGTTTTTCCGTGGTGACGCCTACGCTTCGTCGTACAATGAATATAAAATTCGACTAAGATCCAATACCGCCTGGACAGCGCAATTGACGTATACAATCGAGCGGTTTAAATACGCCTCTCAAAAATTATTTTTTACGCAAAGATAGCGTCGCCAGCTGTGTTGGTGAACATGAAGACTGTGTCAAATCCTGCGACCATCTCTATCTGCAACAATCTTTTCATGCAAAGATCTTATGCTTTCGACTACGCTCGTCAATGAGCGCCTGTTGCTACTGAAGCTCTAATCTTGAGCTTGAAGTAGAAGAAATGGTATTCTTAAGCCATGATCTGGCCGTTAAGCTACGCGTACATCGAATTGCCGACTACATGCTTTACGTTAAAAGGCACAGAGACGACAAAGACGCTGGATGCAATAACGTATGCACGATATAGCACGTTGCCCTGGATTGTCTATATCGACGTCACGCGCACTTTAATTTTGCTTATCTGCGCCAATGTGATTGTTGTTTTTTGAGACAGTCCCTAGCGAAAAAGCCAAAGCAGCCATGACCAAAGACAATAGAAATCACCTTTGTGCTTGTCACTGTCATCATCCACAGCAGTGATAGATTCGTTCGATTCTAGTTTGGCTTGCACAGCTTTATTTTGTATTCATGTTCTAAGCCGCAGCACCAACTGTTCATTCTCCTGCTCTTTCTCACGTTCAGCGCTTTGCTCTTCCTCGCGTCGCTGTACTGTGACTCCTTCAATCTACTTGTATCGCCATACTGTAGCAGTCAGGATCAAGGTGTAGAGATGCAAAAGAACGATGTAATAAGAGATAAAGTACTTTCGCTTGCCGCTTGCCGAGACCAGCTTTTTTTTGTTTGACATTATGACAATGTCATGCGAGGGAAAGGCACTTTTCGATGGTTTCAATTAGCCTTCAACATAATTGGCTCCACATGATAATTGTTTCAATGTCAAAGCACATTTTACAAGTATATACGTATATAGCGATGCTGTCCTCTAGATGTTGCATTTGAAACAGCTAGCTTTCATACGTACGATGTAAGCATAGCCACCACTTGCTTATGAAATGGTACGAAATTGTTTCGCTCAAATTTTTACAGCTTCTTATTTGCAAAAGTTAACACAATCGAAAAATACACGATAAAAAAGAGTAAAGTACTCAGATGACCACAGGAGTGCTTTACTTGACTGAAATGGAGGACATATCAACGTCCAAGTTCCAATGTATTAATAATAAATTGCCTTACATCTTAACAAACATAGTATATGTCGGCACGGAGTTCCATGCCACGCTCATTCCAAAAAGTCTTGTCATACAATTCTCTTCGTTCTTTACAAAGCCTAATTTTCTTGCGAAGCGTTGTGGTGAGAACAAAAGTAGTTGTGCTTCTGATACGAGCGGCGGTTACAACCGTCAACCTTGCAGCGTATGCCGCCCCCATGGGCCCAACAAAAGCCACCAGGCGCCGCTACCTTAGAGCAGCCAGGGGATTCGCAGATATGGCCACCGCCGTGTGACCAGCAGTAGCCGTACCGCTTGGCCTTGCTACTACAGCCCATTATCTTGCAGAGCTTGAAGCCGCCGTGATGGAAGCAGCGGTTGTACAGTCGGGCACCGTGCGTGCAATTCGGGTATGTGCAGCGATAACCGCCGCCGTGACGCACGCAGCGTCCTCTCGAGACGGCGACACGGTGGCAGTCGTTCTTTGAGCAGATGGAGGACTTGAACACACGCATTTTACCGTGGTGTCTACTGAAGCACAGCAGTGGCTCTGCTCGCTTTTCCATGACGGTATAGCCTGCAAGCAAAATATAATCACCAATATGTAGATCAATGAGTTGCGTGCCACCCTCGTTTTCATGCAATTCGATGTCATTGTTGGTGACTGAGTCTGACATGCCCATGTTCGCCTTGTTGAGTGAGGACGTGATTTGAGACACGAAGGCACCGCTACTGCCGAGTGAGGGCGTATGCAGTGGCGAGGGGTTCAAGATAAAGGCTAGCGCCGTCTTGTTTTCATCTTTACGAAACATCGGCAAATGGCGAAGCTTTGGTGTTTCAGTCGCTCGAACGAGTGTAGCGGGCTGCTTCAATCGAGAAATGGCAGACTTGATCTACACCGTTGTCCCACGCAGTGGTCGTCGAGGATTGGCTCGAGTGAAGCGTGACGCTCACTCACGCACCGGACGAAGTGGGATGGGGCGCGTGACGTCTCGCTCTGTGTGATGCTCCCCCTTTCTAACGCAGGTGGGGCTTGCCTATCACTGCTAAAATGGATACTTCGGTGTGAATGACGTTGTTATTGTCTGTCTGTGGCAATGCAATGCAGTAAGCTCACATGTGAGATTGAATGTTAAATTCGTTTCATTCAAGATGACACGTAGAGACTACTTCGCTGTGTTTTGTATTGCTACAGAAACTACTTTGTTGTTCATCACGAGACACACTCGCTCAAGCTTTAGTTGCAAGTACTGCTTTATTAATGAAGCACCTTCTCGGTGACATCGACTCCCTCCTCGCAGCATCTACGTTTGTTTTTAAGAACTGGTACGAACAAAGCCCAAACAGCAGTGTGACGCGCCAGGACTTTCTTTGACTAAAAGCACCAACCCGTCCACCCGTCCTCCGTCGTGCAGCAAACCCCAATTTTTGGTTATAATTGCTGCATGTGGCAGTTTTACTTTCGGATCCGTTTCTTAAAGATTCTCATTACGCGGCGGATCCATTTTGCAAGTGTAAGGTCATTATTGCTTAGTGAACTAACAGAAGGAATCTTTGTTGCACTTGCCATACATATATGTTTATCTACTGCATCACTCTTCGCAAGTACTTTACGAACCGTAATGTTGCGTAAGCTGCTGCCACCTTTAATGATGTTACAAAGTTCTCAGGCTGCTTGAATGCTGATGAGCAAGTAAGGGCAGAAATTGACCGGTGCAACCCGCCGATGGGGGTATAATCGAGCACGGCGCGTCATCATGCTTCCCTCTAAAATCAGCGCGTAGCTTTCTTCGACGAATAGAAGCGGCTAATTTCAGCAGCCAGTATAGGACGCCGTGACATCGCTGGGCATCTTCATGATGGAGTATCCTGTGACTAACAGAGTGACGGCCCTAAGAATTAGAGACAATCAACGCGCTCTACTCATATTGTCTTCATATCTTCTTTGCTATCATAACGTTTGGCTGCAAGTTTCACTAGAACTTTTGACGTCTAAGTTCGTCGCTTTGGATACTTGAATCTACATAAATAGGTACTGGCAAGTTATACGTTGTAGCACGCATGAGCCTTGCAGTAATAGCCGTACTTCTGGTACGAACGCTTGCTGCAGCTCTCGAGCTTACAGCGGTTGCCGCCGCCGTGGGCCCAGCAGGAGCCGCCCTGGGCCGCCACCTTAAGGCAGCCCTCGGCGCTACAGATAAGTCCGCCGCCATGCGACCAGCAGTAGCCGTAGCGCTTGGCTTTGCTGTTACAGCCCGAGGCCTGACAGATGGCACAACCACCGTGTTGGAAGCAGCGACTACGGAGCTTGGCACCATTGGTGCAGCCCTCATAGGTGCAACGCGAGCCGCCACCGTGTCGTACGCATCTCCTGCGCGACACCACCAGACTGGGGCAGCCCTTTTCATTGCACTTGCGTGTCCTCTTCTTGTGCGACAAAAATGACAAAAACTTCTTGGGACTGTCAAGGTATGACTTCTCTTTCTCGAAGTTCATAGCCGTCGACACGTTAATCGGAGAGGAGACGGTTGCCGATCGGGTGAAGATCGACGGCAGTACCAATTGGCAAGGCAGAGACATGACCGGACTAGGCAGTTGGTGGGTGTCGCATCTGTGGTGTAGATTAGACGTGTGTGGATAGTAAAGCAGTGCATGCTCTTCATTCCAGCCCGACACGGAGTTTGGCGAGATCGATGTCCAGATTGGAGATTTAGAAAGTAACGTATCGGTTAGCGGTTCGTGTTGAGGGGTCTCCATGGGGTTCAGGATAAAGTCCAACTGACTCTTGGTTATCATTTTTTACTAATGCTTGAAGACTTGTGTCAAAGGATGCAAATTAAAATGTAGTGGATGGATCACTCAAGAAGTTAAGATTCATGGAGGCTGACGTGCGAGACCCAATAAGATCCACGGGCGTCGAGCTTAATGCAAACATGGAATGAATAAAATAGCGCCGGAACGCCACTTTAAGCAAATCCCCACGTCATTGGTGCGTCTGTGGTCTGTCCTAGCTACTCACGTACTGTAGAACTGTCGACGTGGACGATTTAACCTGAATGCAGCCAATTAAATCGCTTACAATCAACAACTGAGACCAGTCTATGCAGAAACCGCCCTCCAACACCAGAATGTAACGGCGCCAAGCGCGACGCGGCATGAGTGTGGTTTATACGCATTTAAATTTCATGTAACTCACTAGCTCACGCGTCAGAAGAGGCCCGTATCTTATAAAGATTTCCTGGATGACGTGATTGACATCCTGCGTGTGTTAGGCCTCACAATTTTCTAGAGCGCAACCTTTCTTGGCACACAAATTTGATGTGCCAATTGTGCAGTGCATACAAATTGAGCGCCTCAGCATCCACTGCACGACATTGCGTAGCCAAAAGGGTTCAGCCCACAAAGCATACAATTTTAGCGGATGGTACCAGCAACGGATTCGCATGCTGATGCACTGGCCGGTTACTGAGCTCAAATTCATCGGGCAGAGATGTCGACAATGCAGCTGCGTTGGTCAAGCAAGATACAAGTAAGAATTAAGAATTTCTGGTTTTAAGTTGGTTCTCGGCACATCTAGGTCTTCCTTCAACTTCGTGAATACTAATCACAGCAAGAGTTGCTGATGAGGTTTGTTGGCCGCCAACCGATAGGACAATCGCACCACGTTTGAATTTGTATCTCTTCGACACTTAATTCAAGCTAGGCGAAGTCGCCTGGTTGGCCCGACCATAGTCGATTTTTTTTTGCAGTCACGTCAAAATAGGTCGCAAGATAGGCTCTACTTGCTGTGGCGCGTTGAACAACGCAATGCCGACGGTGACGCTTTCCTCCCGCTGCGCTACTGACAGTGCGTCGTCACGATTTAATGATATCTTGCTCTTATCCTGCACCGTAAAAAAGCGACTCGACCAAACCTTAGAAATTACGAGGCTAATGGAGTAAGCACCCCTTTTCTATGGTATTCCTTCTCTATTCTGTCAGATCGTCTCTTTACATGGTGTAAACTGCATGCAAGATCACTGGAAAGTCGTGAGTGGTTACACGACGGTTGTAGCGTCTTTCCGAGAGTTTACGCTTAAACTCTCCTTTCTATTGCATATAATGCATTATTATACTTCTCTTTAGAGAGGTATTAAGTATGAGCGTTATAATACGGTATTCGGTAATACCGTATCT
The DNA here is from genome assembly GCA_947646735.1 of Peronospora farinosa. Lineage (NCBI taxonomy): Eukaryota > Oomycota > Peronosporomycetes > Peronosporales > Peronosporaceae > Peronospora > Peronospora farinosa. Next base: position 411,498 of record CANTFK010000054.1, on the reverse strand, counting down.
TATCGATTGGGATTCGATAAATCACTAACGCTGTATTAAGTACATCATACACAGATGTTTAGACGATACGTCGTCCAATAGCAAAGTCTGCATATAATAATTACTATTATAGTAATTAATCTAGTGTAGTGTACTTAGAGTAGGACTATTCATAAAATCTTAAAGCATAAATATAATCAGTTCTCCTTTTGAGTTTAAGATCGCAAGTCGTTCTGACTTGCTCTCTTGTGCACTTCGTGCGTTGGTTCTCTGAACCCCTAAGCTTCTAGCTTGTTCTTGCACTCTGTGCGTTGGTTCTCTGAACCTTAAGCATATTGCTTGATTGACTAAAAGTCTCTTTCCTAGTTCCTTAGAACAGGGTGACTTTAAGTCGTTTAATTAGTTCCTTAGAACTAAGTGGCTTTTAGCCTTCACTCTATTTAGTTCTCTAGAACTAAGAGGCTTCCAGCCGAAAGTCTTCCTCTGGCTAAAGAGCTGTGCAGCTCCGCTACACTTGGTAGCACTCGTAGTCAATCCTACACCTGAGTCTTTAAAGACTGACCCTCTGTGAGAATGGAGAATCAAAATCACCTCTCTGAGGCACAACGACTCGCCTTAGATAAACTATCTGCGTTCGTCGGGCCTGATCAAATCGAGGCCCTTTTGGCCCAAGGCCCCGAGGTTCTAAATGCTCGCCTTGAGGCCTTTATGCGTTATGAGGCAACGCTCCTCGGGCAGGTCCATGACCAGGCAGCGTCAGCTGCGCCTACACAGTACATTCCGGTACCTGTGCCCGATGCAGAGCCAAAGGCTCGTCCACTTGTTTTAAATGTAAAGACCTTCGAGGGGAAGGAGGGAGAGAACCTTCTCCTCTGGATCCGAGAAGTTGAAATGGCAATGGATGCCGCCATGCTTGTATCCGATAAGCAACGAGTTGGCTTGGCCATTTCTAAGCTCGGTGGAAGAGCTAGAGAGTGGGCTCTAACGAGCGATGTCTCTGTAAATGCTGCATTTCCCACATGGGAAATGCTTAAAAAGCAATTAACTTGTGTGTTTGCACCGCCTAATCAGGCTTATCGTGTGCGCTCACGCTTCCTAGCTACCCGACAGGGTAAGAAAGAATTGTCGGACTATGTCCAAGAGTTGAGAACTCTCATTGCTGCTATGCAGCAGGACCCACTGGCAGAGGAAGTCCGAGTAACCATTTTTATGGAAGGACTTCGCACTGGGGTCGCCAGGACGGAAGTTTTCCGTGTCCAGCCTTCAACTTTTGAGGAGGCAGTAAGCGTAGCGTTTAACGCTGAATTTAATTTTAAATCTGCTCGATATGGTCTGCCCTGGTATCAATCAAATACCTCTAATAGGGCGGAACCCATGGATCTCAGCCATGCTGAAGAAGCTGAGCTTCAAGCTGCTGAGCAGCAAGGTAACATCCGTAGATGTTACATGTGCGGAAGCACTAGGCATCTCCGCCCTAGCTGTCCGTTGCGAAAGCAACGTTCAAATCGGCAAAGCCGAAACCCTGCTCCTAGCCAAAAGGCGAGCACCGCAGGGGAAAACGTCAACTCCCAGTAGGCGCGGGGCGCCCTACTGGGAAAGAACTAAGTTCTGTTGAATCTTTAGGAGGTAAAGGTAAACAGGGCTTAGCCCCAGGTGGTTCTGTGGATGCTCCCATAGAACAAAATTACAAGCCAGGCTTGTTGGTTGTGTCGGCAACCGTTAAGGGTTTTGAGAAACCATGGTCAATTTTAATTGACTCAGGGGCGTCAGGGAATTATGTCCGACGTCGCTCCCTTGAAGGGAGTCAGCTGTATGCTGAGGCGCTAGAAGCGCAAGAGGGTGACAGTATAACCGTACGTCTCGCGACCGGTGTACGTGTCACCGTTCCTAAAGTTCCGTTGAACTTAGGTGTGAAGTTCTTAGACTTCAATAGCGTTGAACGCTGTCTTGTCCTAGATTTGGACTCGAGATATGATCTCATTCTCGGTATGGCCTGGCTGGAACGCCATGAGCCGTGGATCGATTGGAGATCCAAAACTTTAGGCGCAACGCGCAATGTTCCTAGCGAAGCTTTGGAGAGTCATGAACCCACCTTCGCTAGAAAACAAAAGTGCTATTGGCGCGAGCCATTAACTGATTCAGTTAGTGTGCTGGACATTGGAGTGTCTGAGTTGATAAACTCCGATGTCAACAATAATAGTGTCGAGCAGAGCTCAATGACACTTAGTGGAACGGCACGTACTCCGTTGAGTGATACTCAAAGTAATATTGAGACACTGGATGTCGGTAATGACATCGGCTCTCGTATAGAGCAAGTTAAGGTCGATGACCTTGTTAGTAATATTGGCTGTAAATGCGATTTACTGGATGTCGGTAATGACATCGGCTCTCGTATAGAGCAAGTGAAGGTCGATGACCTTGTTAGTGATATTGGCTGTAAATGCGATTCACTGGATGTCGATAATGACATCGGCTCTCGTATAGAGCAAGTGAAGGTCGATGACCTTGTTAGTGAGCCTGAGCAGTGAAGGTCGATGACCTTGTTAGTGAAGTCACTGGTACTAGTGACCCACTGGGTGTCGGTAATGACATCGGCCCTCGCATAGGGCAAGTAAACGACAAGGGGTCTGTTGACCTTGGGGATGATAATATCCCAAGTACTTTGAAGAGTACGGTCTCGTCAATGAGACGGCAGCGTCGCCAGATGGCGGCTGCGAGACGCAAAGCGTCTGTTTTATCGCATAGTAATGTCAATGACCAGTTGTACACCCTGGTCAACGGAGTGACAGGTGATGTAGATGGTGAGGTTGACCTTGAGGCCCTCCCATCATTAAATGCTCTTTTAGAGCTAGACGAAATGTCTGTGGATGAATTTCATCAGGCCTTGAAGGCAGGTGCTCTATCCGATATGGTGGTCATTCGACCTAACCTCGAGTTGAACTCATCCTCGCTTGTCGATGAGACAGTCCTTGAAGATACCAAAGCGGCACTAAGTGCACGTAGTGGGGCATCTATTCTGAAAAACCCTTCAGATCCCTACTATCCTTTGGTAAAGGAATTCCAGGACGTGGTGTGTCACGATCCACCGTCGGTTCTACCACCTGATAGGGGCGTACGTCATGAAATTGACTTGGTTCCCGGAACCAAATACTGTGTAACACGGCAGTGGCCTTTACCCAAAGAACAGTGTGACGTCATTGACGAGTTCTTTCGTGCAAAGCACGCGGCGGGCATGGTGCGTGAGAGTAAATCCCCGCACTCGACACCCACTTTCTGTGTTAAGAAACCAAATGGTAAATGGCGTATCGTTCATGCTTATAATAAGCTCAATGCGGCCACTATACCTGCACAGACACCGATACCTAGAAAGGATGTTCTTCAGAACAATATGGTCGGTTGTACCATGTACAGTGCGCTCGACTTAGTCGATGGTTATTACCAATTGCTCATGCGAGCTAGCGATATTCCGCTTACTGCTGTTAGTACTCCGAGCGGTATGCTCTGGGAGTGGTTAGTGATGCCCCAGGGGCTATCTAATGCTCCGGCTACGTTTAACCGGTTGGTGACGCAATTGTTTCGACCCCATCGAAGTTATGCACAGACGTACTTTGATGACATTTTTGTCCATAGCCGAGCTGAACATGGGCGGTCAGATATTGAGAACCATATTGTTCATTTACGAGCAGTGCTCGAGTGCATGCGCACTAATAAATTATATGCTAATGCATCTAAGTGCATCTTCGGGGCCGAAGAGATTCCCTTTCTAGGGTGCTTCATTGGGAAGCGGGGCCTACGAGCGGATCCCGCCAAAGTCAAAGCCATAGTCGATTGGCCTGTTCCACAGTCTCAAAAGGACTTGCGTAAATGGCTTGGCCTTGCCAATTACTTACACAAGTATAGCGAGAATTACGCTGATATGGCTCGGCCGTTATCCAATCTCCTTAAAAAGGATGTGGAATGGTGTTGGCATGCCGAACACGAAGATGCTTTTCAAGCGGTGAAGGCGAGCCTTCTACATGCTCCTATTTTGGCTTTGCCAGACCCTGACCGACCGTTTAGCGTCGTCTGTGACGCATCGGACTTTGCCATTGGCAGTGCTCTGTTACAATCAGATGATAAAGGCCGTGAGCGTGTAATCGCTTTTGAATCTCGCCAGCTGAAAGCTGCAGAAAAGAACTATCCAGTTCATGACAAAGAGCTACTTGCGATGAAGTATGCCCTGGTCAAATTCAGAGTTCATCTGCTGGGCTCAAAGCCTTTTGTGATTTATACCGATCATGCGTCGTTACGCACTGCGACTCAGTCGCCGCATCTCTCGCAGAGAATGGCCAGATGGCTGTCATTCTTTGCCGAATATAATTTCGAGGTGAAATATAAGCCGGGCAAGCAAAATGCTTTGGCTGATGCGTTGTCACGCAGACCTGATTATGAGCTTGCTCATGTGACGACGTTGTCGTCTTCTATCACAGATCTCATTCGTACGGCGTATGCTAAAGATGATCACTGTATAGCGTTGCTACATGCTCTTGGCAGTGAGGAGTTTAAAGACTCGGACATTAAATTGTCGGCACGATTACGTGCGAGCCTCCATCGATATTCTATCGATGAGGGGCTGTTGTACTATCGTACAGATGTAGCGGATCCTCCGCGTATTGTAGTTCCTCATGACGAGGACCTGAAGTATCGTATCCTCTATGAGGTACATGACACCGCCATCGGTGGTCATTTGGGTCGCGAAAAGACCTATGGGGCAGTATGCCAAAGTTATTGGTGGCCCAAATTATACAAATGGGTGAGTACATATGTGCGCACGTGTGAAACGTGTCAACGGGTGAAACCCTCGCCCCATTCGGCAGCGCCGCTGGCTAGCTTGCCTATTCCCACTGGGTGCTGGGAGTCCATTAGTATGGACTTTGTATTTGGCCTACCGAAAGATTCGCATGGCAATACAGGTATTGTGGTCTTTGTTGACCGTTTGAGCAAGATGGCTCACTTAGCGGCTGTGCCAGATTCGATCGATGGTATGGGTACAGCGGAGCTGTTTATCGATCGGGTGTTTCGCCAACATGGCTTGCCAGTGGCAATTGTTTCTGATCGTGATCCGCGTTTTACGAGTAAATTTTGGAAGTCCGTCTTCCAGGTGCTGGGCACCCGTTTGGACATGTCCACAGCGGATCATCCGCAGACCGATGGTCAAACTGAACGCGTAAATCGCGTTGTTGAAGATATCCTACGCAGCGTTTGTGCTGAAACGCCTAAGCGTTGGAGCGCTATGCTCCCTGTAGTTGAGTTTGCTCTCAATAACTCCGTGCACGCCTCTACCGGCTACACTCCGTTCTATGTGAATGGTCTTACACACCCACGCGTTCCGTTAACGCTACCACCGAGTGGTTCAGGGCTTGGTGGGGGAGAGGTTGCCGATCGGCTTGCTGATGTCAGCCCTAATACTGTTAAGAAACAGGTAAATGCGTTTCTCGCAACGCGACTAAATGTCTTACGACATGTGCAAGATGCAATGGCTGATAGTCAAGATAAACAAAAGGAATATGCAGATGCGAAAGGCAGAGGTTGTATTAATGATTATGAGGTCGGAGACCAAGTATTATTAAATGCTAAAAATCTACCTACCAATGTAGTATCCGCTGTCTTTAAGACGAAGTTGCGCCCGCGCTTTATCGGACCCTTTAAGGTCATTGCCAAGAAAGGCACAGCGTATACGCTTAACTTGCCGCGCAAATTGCGTACACATCCTGTGTTCTATGTCGCCATGTTGAAACCTTATCGGGATCCGTCCCAAATAGACGCTAAGGCGCTCGCGCCGAGCCCATTGGCATTGTCGCGGGACGAAGCATCTGCGCCAACATGTCAAGCTGACCCTGCATTCGGGTCCGACTCTCTTCCAGGGACGCAAGCCGGGAGTTCATCGTCTGCCTCTCCTCACGAAGGGACCGCACCTCCTGAACAAGCTCGGCATGAGCTTGTACCGATACACCGGCCTCCTCCTCCTTTGCTCGATGCGCAGGGGAACCTGCAGTTCCATGTGGAGCGTCTACTGCAGAAGCGTCGCCGCCATGGCCAAAACCAGTATCTGGTGAAGTGGCGGGGTTATCCCGAATCGTGGAATTCATGGGAGTTTGAGACTCCCCTTCGGCAGGACTGCCCATACGCCGTGGACGTTTTTGAGCGTCGTGCGCAGGGTCTGCCTGTTGGCGCTGACGCTTCTCACCAGTAATGGTGAGGGTAGGCGGGTTAGCGGCCTCGGGCTGTCGTGAACTCGCGGCTACAGGGGTAGCCGAAACATTGGGCTGCTGGGTAGCAGGCGCATAATGCGTTCGTTGGGATTTCAACTTTCCCCGGGCCTTCAATTTAGCGTAATCATAACGCATCTTCCGCTCAAGTCGAACATCTGCCACATCGGCACTTGCCCGTAGGGCCCACATGCTGCTTAAACGTCGCGCATAATGCGCCCAGCGGCTGAAAGCCGTGTCTTCTTCGTCCTCGGTTTCCCCCGCGAACAGAAGGATGGGAACACCCTTTATGGGAGGGACTGGCGCACCGCGCACTTGCCTATTAAGGCGTGCCAAGTATTGGCTTTGTGTAGTGATGTGGGGTTCCAGATATCGTTGTCGAAGTGCCGTGCGCGTGGCAACATCCTCAGGTGAAATGGCCTCAGGCCCAATGGTCCAACCAGAAAGGGAATGCCCAGATGCTTCCTTTAGGCGTTCTTCCACTGTAGGTGGCTTGAACCTGTACTGTCGGTGGTCCTGCAGTCTTGTCATATTCTTCGTCCGGCGCTTGGCGCCTTCCTCTTGGTCGATGGACCGCTGTTGCTGCTCGTCGAGTGGGTTAGTAACCGTCGCCGTTGATGATACGTCAGGCGGGTCACGTAACGCTGTTAGCGCATCTGCTGCACCACGTTCAGGGAACGGATTCGGTGCATGACGAGTGTCATCTTCACCCGTGAGGGTGGCTAAAGGGGACCCATCGGGTCCCACAAAGACGGTGTCACTTTCGTAATCAACCGCTTCGTCAAGGTCGTCTTCAATGAGGTCCCGAAGAGTCTGTGACTCACTACCGGGAGGCGTCATGTTATGTGCCGTGAACAAACCGTGAGGTTTTAAACGTTCGCTAAAGCACTACCTCTACGAGGAAAGATGTCGAGTGACATTCTATGGGAACGTCAGTCTGGTGGGGGAGGGTGTAACGGGGTTACACGACGGTTGTAGCGTCTTTCCGAGAGTTTACGCTTAAACTCTCCTTTCTATTGCATATAATGCATTATTATACTTCTCTTTAGAGAGGTATTAAGTATGAGCGTTATAATACGGTATTCGGTAATACCGTATCTTATCGATTGGGATTCGATAAATCACTAACGCTGTATTAAGTACATCATACACAGATGTTTAGACGATACGTCGTCCAATAGCAAAGTCTGCATATAATAATTACTATTATAGTAATTAATCTAGTGTAGTGTACTTAGAGTAGGACTATTCATAAAATCTTAAAGCATAAATATAATCAGTTCTCCTTTTGAGTTTAAGATCGCAAGTCGTTCTGACTTGCTCTCTTGTGCACTTCGTGCGTTGGTTCTCTGAACCCCTAAGCTTCTAGCTTGTTCTTGCACTCTGTGCGTTGGTTCTCTGAACCTTAAGCATATTGCTTGATTGACTAAAAGTCTCTTTCCTAGTTCCTTAGAACAGGGTGACTTTAAGTCGTTTAATTAGTTCCTCAGAACTAAGTGGCTTTTAGCCTTCACTCTATTTAGTTCTCTAGAACTAAGAGGCTTCCAGCCGAAAGTCTTCCTCTGGCTAAAGAGCTGTGTAGCTCCGCTACACTTGGTAGCACTCGTAGTCAATCCTACACCTGAGTCTTTAAAGACTGACCCTCTGTGAGAATGGAGAATCAAAATCACCTCTCTGAGGCACAACGACTCGCCTTAGATAAACTATCTGCGTTCGTCGGGCCTGATCAAATCGAGGCCCTTTTGGCCCAAGGCCCCGAGGTTCTAAATGCTCGCCTTGAGGCCTTTATGCGTTATGAGGCAACGCTCCTCGGGCAGGTCCATGACCAGGCAGCGTCAGCTGCGCCTACACAGTACATTCCGGTACCTGTGCCCGATGCAGAGCCAAAGGCTCGCCCACTTGTTTTAAATGTAAAGACCTTCGAGGGGAAGGAGGGAGAGAACCTTCTCCTCTGGATCCGAGAAGTTGAAATGGCAATGGATGCCGCCATGCTTGTATCAGATAAGCAACGAGTTGGCTTGGCCATTTCTAAGCTCGGTGGAAGAGCTAGAGAGTGGGCTCTAACGAGCGATGTCTCTGTAAATGCTGCATTTCCCACATGGGAAATGCTTAAAAAGCAATTAACTTGTGTGTTTGCACCGCCTAATCAGGCTTATCGTGTGCGCTCACGCTTCCTAGCTACCCGACAGGGTAAGAAAGAATTGTCGGACTATGTCCAAGAGTTGAGAACTCTCATTGCTGCTATGCAGCAGGACCCACTGGCAGAGGAAGTCCGAGTAACCATTTTTATGGAAGGACTTCGCACTGGGGTCGCCAGGACGGAAGTTTTCCGTGTCCAGCCTTCAACTTTTGAGGAGGCAGTAAGCGTAGCGTTTAACGCTGAATTTAATTTTAAATCTGCTCGATATGGTCTGCCCTGGTATCAATCAAATACCTCTAATAGGGCGGAACCCATGGATCTCAGCCATGCTGAAGAAGCTGAGCTTCAAGCTGCTGAACAGCAAGGTAACATCCGTAGATGTTATATGTGCGGAAGCACTAGGCATCTCCGCCCTAGCTGTCCGTTGCGAAAGCAACGTTCAAATCGGCAAAGCCGAAACCCTGCTCCTAGCCAAAAGGCGAGCACCGCAGGGGAAAACGTCAACTCCCAGTAGGCGCGGGGCGCCCTACTGGGAAAGAACTAAGTTCTGTTGAATCTTTAGGAGGTAAAGGTAAACAGGGCTTAGCCCCAGGTGGTTCTGTGGATGCTCCCATAGAACAAAATTACAAGCCAGGCTTGTTGGTTGTGTCGGCAACCGTTAAGGGTTTTGAGAAACCATGGTCAATTTTAATTGACTCAGGGGCGTCAGGGAATTATGTCCGACGTCGCTCCCTTGAAGGGAGTCAGCTGTATGCTGAGGCGCTAGAAGCGCAAGAGGGTGACAGTATAACCGTGCGTCTCGCGACCGGTGTACGTGTCACCGTTCCTAAAGTTCCGTTGAACTTAGGTGTGAAGTTCTTAGACTTCAATAGCGTTGAACGCTGTCTTGTCCTAGATTTGGACTCGAGATATGATCTCATTCTCGGTATGGCCTGGCTGGAACGCCATGAGCCGTGGATCGATTGGAGATCCAAAACTTTAGGCGCAACGCGCAATGTTCCTAGCGAAGCTTTGGAGAGTCATGAACCCACCTTCGCTAGAAAACAAAAGTGCTATTGGCGCGAGCCATTAACTGATTCAGTTAGTGTGCTGGACATTGGAGTGTCTGAGTTGATAAACTCCGATGTCAACAATAATAGTGTCGAGCAGAGCTCAATGACACTTAGTGGAACGGCACGTACTCCGTTGAGTGATACTCAAAGTAATATTGAGACACTGGATGTCGGTAATGACATCGGCTCTCGTATAGAGCAAGTTAAGGTCGATGACCTTGTTAGTAATATTGGCTGTAAATGCGATTTACTGGATGTCGGTAATGACATCGGCTCTCGTATAGAGCAAGTGAAGGTCGATGACCTTGTTAGTGATATTGGCTGTAAATGCGATTCACTGGATGTCGATAATGACATCGGCTCTCGTATAGAGCAAGTGAAGGTCGATGACCTTGTTAGTGATATTGGCTGTAAATGCGATTCACTGGATGTCGATAATGACATCGGCTCTCGTATAGAGCAAGTGAAGGTCGATGACCTTGTTAGTGAAGTCACTGGTACTAGTGACCCACTGGGTGTCGGTAATGACATCGGCCCTCGCATAGGGCAAGTAAACGACAAGGGGTCTGTTGACCTTGGGGATGATAATATCCCAAGTACTTTGAAGAGTACGGTCTCGTCAATGAGACGGCAGCGTCGCCAGATGGCGGCTGCGAGACGCAAAGCGTCTGTTTTATCGCATAGTAATGTCAATGACCAGTTGTACACCCTGGTCAACGGAGTGACAGGTGATGTAGATGGTGAGGTTGACCTTGAGGCCCTCCCATCATTAAATGCTCTTTTAGAGCTAGACGAAATGTCTGTGGATGAATTTCATCAGGCCTTGAAGGCAGGTGCTCTATCCGATATGGTGGTCATTCGACCTAACCTCGAGTTGAACTCATCCTCGCTTGTCGATGAGACAGTCCTTGAAGATACCAAAGCGGCACTAAGTGCACGTAGTGGGGCATCTATTCTGAAAGGACCCTTCAGATCCCTACTATCCTTTGGTAAAGGAATTCCAGGACGTGGTGTGTCACGATCCACCGTCGGTTCTACCACCTGATAGGGGCGTACGTCATGAAATTGACTTGGTTCCCGGAACCAAATACTGTGTAACACGGCAGTGGCCTTTACCCAAAGAACAGTGTGACGTCATTGACGAGTTCTTTCGTGCAAAGCACGCGGCGGGCATGGTGCGTGAGAGTAAATCCCCGCACTCGACACCCACTTTCTGTGTTAAGAAACCAAATGGTAAATGGCGTATCGTTCATGCTTATAATAAGCTCAATGCGGCCACTATACCTGCACAGACACCGATACCTAGAAAGGATGTTCTTCAGAACAATATGGTCGGTTGTACCATGTACAGTGCGCTCGACTTAGTCGATGGTTATTACCAATTGCTCATGCGAGCTAGTGATATTCCGCTTACTGCTGTTAGTACTCCGAGCGGTATGCTCTGGGAGTGGTTAGTGATGCCCCAGGGGCTATCTAATGCTCCGGCTACGTTTAACCGTTTGGTGACGCAATTGTTTCGACCCCATCGAAGTTATGCACAGACGTATTTTGATGACATTTTTGTCCATAGCCGAGCTGAACATGGGCGGTCAGATATTGAGAACCATATTGTTCATTTACGAGCAGTGCTCGAGTGCATGCGCACTAATAAATTATATGCTAATGCATCTAAGTGCATCTTCGGGGCCGAAGAGATTCCCTTTCTAGGGTGCTTCATTGGGAAGCGGGGCCTACGAGCGGATCCCGCCAAAGTCAAAGCCATAGTCGATTGGCCTGTTCCACAGTCTCAAAAGGACTTGCGTAAATGGCTTGGCCTTGCCAATTACTTACACAAGTATAGCGAGAATTACGCTGATATGGCTCGGCCGTTATCCAATCTCCTTAAAAAGGATGTGGAATGGTGTTGGCATGCCGAACACGAAGATGCTTTTCAAGCGGTGAAGGCGAGCCTTCTACATGCTCCTATTTTGGCTTTGCCAGACCCTGACCGACCGTTTAGCGTCGTCTGTGACGCATCGGATTTTGCCATTGGCAGTGCTCTGTTACAATCAGATGATGAAGGCCGTGAGCGTGTAATCGCTTTTGAATCTCGCCAGCTGAAAGCTGCAGAAAAGAACTATCCAGTTCATGACAAAGAGCTACTTGCGATGAAGTATGCCCTGGTCAAATTCAGAGTTCATCTGCTGGGCTCAAAGCCTTTTGTGATCTATACCGATCATGCGTCGTTACGCACTGCGACTCAGTCGCCGCATCTCTCGCAGAGAATGGCCAGATGGCTGTCATTCTTTGCCGAATATAATTTCGAGGTGAAATATAAGCCGGGCAAGCAAAATGCTTTGGCTGATGCGTTGTCACGCAGACCTGATTATGAGCTTGCTCATGTGACGACGTTGTCGTCTTCTATCACAGATCTCATTCGTACGGCGTATGCTAAAGATGATCACTGTATAGCGTTGCTACATGCTCTTGGCAGTGAGGAGTTTAAAGACTCGGACATTAAATTGTCGGCACGATTACGTGCGAGCCTCCATCGATATTCTATCGATGAGGGGCTGTTGTACTATCGTACAGATGTAGCGGATCCTCCGCGTATTGTAGTTCCTCATGACGAGGACCTGAAGTATCGTATCCTCTATGAGGTACATGACACCGCCATCGGTGGTCATTTGGGTCGTGAAAAGACCTATGGGGCAGTATGCCAAAGTTATTGGTGGCCCAAATTATACAAATGGGTGAGTACATATGTGCGCACGTGTGAAACGTGTCAACGGGTGAAACCCCTCGCCCCATTCGGCAGCGCCGCTGGCTAGCTTGCCTATTCCCACTGGGTGCTGGGAGTCCATTAGTATGGACTTTGTATTTGGCCTACCGAAAGATTCGCAGGGCAATACAGGTATTGTGGTCTTTGTTGACCGTTTGAGCAAGATGGCTCACTTAGCGGCTGTGCCAGATTCGATCGATGGTATGGGTACAGCGGAGCTGTTTATCGATCGGGTGTTTCGCCAACATGGCTTGCCAGTGGCAATTGTTTCTGATCGTGATCCGCGTTTTACGAGTAAATTTTGGAAGTCCGTCTTCCAGGTGCTGGGCACTCGTTTGGACATGTCCACAGCGGATCATCCGCAGACCGATGGTCAAACTGAACGCGTAAATCGCGTTGTTGAAGATATCCTACGCAGCGTTTGTGCTGAAACGCCTAAGCGTTGGAGCGCTATGCTCCCTGTAGTTGAGTTTGCTCTCAATAACTCCGTGCACGCCTCTACCGGCTACACTCCGTTCTATGTGAATGGTCTTACACACCCACGCGTTCCGTTAACGCTACCACCGAGTGGTTCAGGGCTTGGTGGGGGAGAGGTTGCCGATCGGCTTGCTGATGTCAGCCCTAATACTGTTAAGAAACAGGTAAATGCGTTTCTCGCAACGCGACTAAATGTCTTACGACATGTGCAAGATGCAATGGCTGATAGTCAAGATAAACAAAAGGAATATGCAGATGCGAAAGGCAGAAGTTGTATTGATGATTATGAGGTCGGAGACCAAGTATTATTAAATGCTAAAAATCTACCTACCAATGTAGTATCCGCTGTCTTTAAGACGAAGTTGCGCCCGCGCTTTATTTAAGGTCATTGCCAAGAAAGGCACAGCGTATACGCTTAACTTGCCGCGCAAATTGCGTACACATCCTGTGTTCTATGTCGCCATGCTAAAACCTTATCGGGATCCGTCCCAAATAGACGCTAAGGCGCTCGCGCCGAGCCCATTGGCATTGTCGCGGGACGGAGCATCTGCACCAACAAGTCAAGCTGACCCTGCATTCGGGTCCGACTCTCTTCCAGGGACTCAAGCCGGGAGTTCATCGTCTGCCTCTCCTCACGAAGGGACCGCACCTCCTGAACAAGCTCGGCATGAGCTTGTACCGATACAACGGCCTCCTCCTCCTTTGCTCGATGCGCAGGGGAACCTGCAGTTCCATGTGGAGCGTCTACTGCAGAAGCGTCGCCGCCATGGCCAAAACCAGTATCTGGTGAAGTGGCGGGGTTATCCCGAATCGTGGAATTCATGGGAGTTTGAGACTCCCCTTCGGCAGGACTGCCCATACGCCGTGGACGTTTTTGAGCGTCGTGCGCAGGGTCTGCCTGTTGGCGCTGACGCTTCATACCAGTAATGGTGAGGGTAGGCGGGTTAGCGGCCTCGGGCTGTCGTGAACTCGCGGCTACAGGGGTAGCCGAAACATTAGGCTGCTGGGTAGCAGGCGCATAATGCGTTCGTTGGGATTTCAATTTTCCCCGGGCCTTCAATTTAGCGTAATCATAACGCATCTTCCGCTCAAGTCGAACATCTGCCACATCGGCACTTGCCCGTAGGGCCCACATGCTGCTTAAACGTCGCGCATAATGCGCCCAGCGGCTGAAAGCCGTGTCTTCTTCGTCCTCGGTTTACCCCGCGAACAGAAGGATGGGAACACCCTTTATGGGAGGAACTGGCGCACCGCGCACTTGCCTGTTAAGGCGTGCCAAGTATTGGCTTTGTGTAGTAATGTGGGGTTCCAGATATCGTTGTCGAAGTGCCGTGCGCGTGGCAACATCCTCAGGTGAAATTGCCTCAGTTCCACTGGTCCATCCAGAAAGGGAATGCCCAGATGCTTCCTTTAGGCGTTCTTCCACTGTAGGTGGTTTGAACCTGTACTGTCGGTGGTCCTGCAGTCTTGTCATATTCTTCGTCCGGCGCTTGGCGCCTTCCTCTTGGTCGATGGACCGCTGTTGCTGCTCGTCGAGTGGGTTAGTAACCGTCGCCGTTGATGATACGTCAGGCGGGTCACGTAACGCTGTTAGCGCATCTGCTGCACCACGTTCAGGGAACGGATTCGGTGCATGACGAGTGTCATCTTCACCCGTGAGGATGGCTAAAGGGGACCCATCGGGTCCCACAAAGACGGTGTCACTTTCGTAATCAACCGCTTCGTCAAGGTCGTCTTCAATGAGGTCCCGAAGAGTCTGTGACTCACTATCGGGAGGCGTCATGTTATGTGCCGTGAACAAACCGTGAGGTTTTAAACGTTCGCTAAAGCACTACCTCTACGAGGAAAGATGTCGAGTGACATTCTATGGGAACGTCAGTCTGGTGGGGGAGGGTGTAACGGGGTTACACGACGGTTGTAGCGTCTTTCCGAGAGTTTACGCTTAAACTCTCCTTTCTATTGCATATAATGCATTATTATACTTCTCTTTAGAGAGGTATTAAGTATAAGCGTTATAATACGGTATTCGGTAATACCGTATCTTATCGATTGGGATTCGATAAATCACTAACGCTGTATTAAGTACATCATACACAGATGTTTAGACGATACGTCGTCCAATAGCAAAGTCTGCATATAATAATTACTATTATAGTAATTAATCTAGTGTAGTGTACTTAGAGTAGGACTATTCATAAAATCTTAAAGCATAAATATAATCAGTTCTCCTTTTGAGTTTAAGATCGCAAGTCGTTCTGACTTGCTCTCTTGTGCACTTCGTGCGTTGGTTCTCTGAACCCCTAAGCTTCTAGCTTGTTCTTGCACTCTGTGCGTTGGTTCTCTGAACCTTAAGCTTATTGCTTGCTGACTAAAAGTCTCTTTCTCGTTCCTTAGAACAGGGTGACTTCAAGTCGTTTAATTAGCTCCTTATCACTAAGTGGCTTTTAGCCTTCACTCTATTTAGTTCTCTAGAACTAAGAGGCTTCCAGCCGAAAGTCTTCCTCTGGCTAAAGAGCTGTATAGCTCCGCTACACTAGAAGACGGCTGCATTTCTGTCTACCAAATATGTGTTTGATATAACGTCGCAAGGACTTGCCAAATTTGCGTCCAGACACGTTCGGCTTCACACACGTCATCCTGTAATCGGTCCGCTAGTATTTTCGCTCGGTACTCGGGTATGCTGTGAACTTGTCGACTGGCACAGACCCCCAGGAAGTTTAAGTCAAGTGGCGGGTAAATTGCTGCCCGGTCCAGTATTTCTTCTCTATTCCAAAACCTCCGTGATTTTTAGACTCAGATGACTTGTATCTTCATTAAATCGAAACAATCGACTTTCAAATTCGTAGCGCTAGTAGGTAGCTTCACCGTAGCATTAGCTTTCGAGCTAAGAAATAATATTACAAATTTAAAACAACATTCCATCTTCACCGGGGTGCCTTCATTTTCAAAAGCAAAATCAAGATTGCAAAACATAAACGACATAAAAAGTGACATTCCGACACAAACGTGGTCCACTCAGAGCTGCAGAACAATGCGTTGATGGTCGGCACTCTTCAAGTTCATTCTACGGACACTGCATTCGATCGTGAAGGTCTCACTTCAGTCGTGAATGCATCGGTGTAGCGGTAGCCGCAGACTATCCAGACTAGGTGTGTGAGCTGGAACAATAATTAAACGGTGATGGTCAGTTTGATGCGCATCTTAAAGTCATAGACTCGGATTCTTGCACAACGATTTCAGTACGCTCGTCAAAAGGAGTAGTGAGAATTTTGGCTTCTTCCACAACAACTCCGCATGACTGACATTAAATATTAAAGTAGCACCGATTTAGCAAATCAAACACCGGAATGAAGCCCGAAAATCATGGCAGGAATCCAAAAACTGCAGCAGGAAATGATGTTGCTAAACTGACTCGAGGTGCCAGCGGGCAGCATTTGAAGCAAATGTTAGACGGTCAACATTTTCACACCGGGAGGCTCACATCGAGCGAAGGATTCTTTCTCGGGAAAGCGAGAAGAGCATGCTCAGTAGATGATCGAAGGAAAGCACAACATGTTGGGGTCCTAAGGCTTATGGGAGGGGTAAACCAGATTAGGATGAAGTCACACAATTTTGGCAGCGTGATGTGTTGCCAATGACCAAACCAGACAGTAGCTTTAATGACTGGATTTGGGGATTTGTGGCAGATGTCTTCTCTACTACAGGATCTAAGACTTGCACGTCATGAGACTGTCCTAATACTTCCTGACCTATAGTAAGTATTATTATTATTATTATTATTATTATTATTATTATTATTATTACTTACTATATGTCACTGCTCGTTTAGGCGAAAGTGTCGTTTCGCCAAAGCATTCTTGAAATGCAAATGCTGTTTGTTGCGCATTGACTCCGAACGGTATCCAGCTCTAATAATAGTTGCTAAAACAGAAACGAGTCTCTGGTAGATGTTTTTGCTGTTACAATACAGTGCAGCCTTTAAGATGGTGACAGCGGCCTCACTACAAGCGAAGGTAAAACCTCTTCGCCTGCGCCTACGAGCGCAGCGACTAAGACTTAGCACGCTACTTCGAAAGGAGTAGTCGCGACTCAGTCAGATGTAACTCCTCAAGCTGATGTCTTGATAATCCATAATGGAGAGTCAGACTCAGGTGAGTGTGAGCTTAAAGCTCCACCAAGTACACCTTCGGCCTCACTAGCCCGCCGTCGCGAGGGCGGCTACGTGAGTGGTGGCTTGCCACCAATGCCACCTCCATCTGAGTGGATGAACTCGGATGGTTCTAGCGCAGCGCTTATGCAGCGTGCCACTATAGACGCTCATAGATTTTATAGCGTCTTTCTCTTGTGGAAAAAGCAGGGCAAAGCACTTGGTCGTGCTTTCCCAATTCCATTCTTGCTGCGTTCTAACGAAACAGCCGACGACTATGAAGCTGAACTTCGGCGCCGTGTTACCTTGCATGAAGATGCAACTAAACAGCGGTCGCAGCGAATTAGCTTCGCCATGAAGCGTGAAATTATGGGCGGTAAGCGACCCCCAATTAATTCTCGCCACGCTTCTTCTGCTAGTCCCTCGGACCTAGCAGAAAGAAGACAGCTGGTGCTGCTTCACATAAGCAGTCACCAGCCCAGGCACGTCAACGCGCTAAGCGTCCACAGGCTCCCACGAGTCAAAGCTCGTTGGGTAACCCTTCCACTGGACAAAGATTTGGAGCTTTCGCTTCACAACCGGTGGGCCAACATCCTTCCAACAAGGAAGCGCGTGTTCCCATCCGTGTCCACCAACACAGGTGGCGCTTGATAGGAGTGGCGATTACGCCCACCTACTCGCGGCTGCCTACCCTGCTGCTGTTCAGTCGCAGGCTTATTCCGCTGCGCTGAAGAGGCAGGTGACAGATCTCGAGAGTCAAGTCTCGCGACTGACCTCGGATCTGCGTGATGTGAGGGCGAGAGACCGTCAGGGGTATGGCCGCCTGAAGACCCGTTTGTACATCTTAGAGCGACTGGTAATGAGAGACCGCGTCAAGCGCGGAGTCCTCCTCGATCACCGAGTCCTCTATCGCCTCGTTCATACACGGGGAGCCTCTCGGCTTCCTCGTCGCCTGATCGGTCGCGACGCTCGACTCACAGTCGACGTCACCATCGGTCTCGTTAGACTGATGTGGATATGTGATCTCTTCTGGATCAACATACCGTTTCAGACGACCCACGTAAAATACGGGGTGCGTCTTCATATACGGTGGGAGAGTGAGCCTATAATTTAGGTCTCCAACTTCTTCAACCACTGTAAAGGGCCCAATGAATCGGGGCAATAGCTTAGTAGTACGGGAGAAATTGCATGTTTAGGTAGGGTAGCAGTACTTAATAGCACTTTGTCCCCCACACTAAAGTGTTCATTGTTTTTGCGACCATGCTGGTCTGCATATTGTTTTTGCTTGTCCTGTGCGCTTGCCATCGCGTCACGGACTTTACGTGTGATGGCTAATTGCTCATCCACAAAGCGCTGAGCTTCTCTCACGCTTTTAACATCCAGCTCGCCTATGACGCCTCCAAGAGGTCGTTCATGGGTCTACGCTGTTGATAACACTATGGTGTCATCATCAAGGAGCACTGGCATTTCTTGCCGTGCCTCCTTTATGACACCTATAGGTGTCGTGACCACTGCTAAATTAGCAGTGTCAATAGGGCAACCTTGGCCCTCTTTGGCATTCGCACCGAGCGAAGTGAGGGGCCCTCCCCCACTAAGACTCGGGCTGCGTACAAACGAGACTGGCGTTCGAGGATGACGCAGTCCGTTAATGTAAAACGGTGTTTCACCCGTACTGGCGTGAACACTGTTATTAATAGCGAACTCCACGAATGGCAATTGCTTGCTCCATTCTTTGGGAGTCGCTATTGTACGCAACACATCCGCCACGACTCGATTGGCCCGTTCTGTTTGGCCATCGGTCTGGGGATGATTGGCTGTTGACATGTGGAGCTTGCTACCCATCAGCTCGAACACATGTCGCCAAAAACCCGACGTAAACGCGGATCCCGGTCCGATACTATGGACTCGAGCATCCCGTGTAGTCGATACACGTATTCCAGAAACAAGAGGGCAGCCTCTTTTCCTGAGATCTTGGTGCTACATGGTGCCAAATGCACCATCTTGCTCAGTCTATCTACAAAGACGACGAGCCCCGTCCTGCCTTTATGGTCAGGCGCCAAACATGAAGTCCAAATTGACTGACTTCCAACATTCAGTTGGAATCGGCAGTGGCTTCAGTGGCGCACTGTTTGAAGGTGCAGGCTTTATGCGCTGACACTCTTCGCAAGAGCGAATATAGTTGGCCACCCACCGATATAGGCGGGGCCACCAAAATTCCTCGTAAGAATGTCTTTTTTTCACGGCCCAGATGCCTACTAGATGGCGCATCATGGCACTCGTGAAGTATCATCAGCTTGAGATCTGTGTCATGAGGGACATAGATTCTCAAGGGATCACAGGTGACAGTTGATGCCATAACAGGCCATCACTGTAACTAAAGCGATTTAACTTCGCTTTGAGGCGCGACGGAAGGGTAACCTTTCGCCCACCAAAATGATCCAACAGCAGGGCGACAATGTTCGTCCTGACTGTAACACTCCTTGATATCGGAGGCCATTGAGCTCGTCACATGGTAGGCCTTCATGGCTACCAATGTTGACGACTCAACTTGTGCTTTCGCACGAGACACACTATCCTGGTGTCTTGCCTCGAAGTCTGGTCTGCGCGATAACGGGTCAGCAAAGACATTCGATTAACCCGGATTATATTCAACTTTAAAATTGAATTCAGAGAAGAATGTTAGCCATCTTGCCATTCTCGGCGAGAGGTGCGGTGAATTTATAGCGGTCCGCAGTGATGCGTGATCCGTATAAACCACAAAAGGTTCAGTGCCCAAGAGGTGCACCCGAAACTTCACAAGGGCATACTTAATTGAAAGTAGCTCCTTGTCATGCACAGGGCAATTCAGCTCGGCAGCTTTTAAAAGCCGAGACTGATAAGAAATGGCACGGCCAACGCCGTTGTCATCCTTCTGCATGAGCGCGCTGCCGATTGCAAAATTGCTTGCATCGCAGACGACGCTAAAGGGCTTATCCGCGTCTGGCACTGCCAAGACCGGTGCCTCTACAAGAGATTGCTTCACTGAAGTGAACGCATCTTCTTGTTCCTTTGACCAAGTCCATTCTGAATCCTTTTTTAAAAGGTCAGACACTGGCTTAGTCTGCTCCGCATAATTCTTGCTGTACTTATGCAAGTAATTAGCGAGCCCAAGGAAGTGGCGCAAATCCTTCACATGACATGGGACTGGCCATTCCTTTACAGCCTTTACCTTTTCTGGGTCTGCTCGTACACCATGTGCACCTACGATGCAGCCCAGTACAGGTATCTCGGGGACCCCTATTACGCACTTTTGCAAGTTCACGTATAATTGGGCGTCACCCAGAGTCTGCAACACAGCGTCTAAATGAAGCTTGTGCGACTCTATTGCACTCAGACCGTCCTCCGCCCTACTATGCACGAATACATCGTCAAAGTAATGAGGCGCGTAGGCACGTTGCTGACGCATCACGTGAGCCATCACTCGGTTGAATGTTGCCGGAGCATTTTTCAACCCTTGTGGCATCACAAGCCACTCCCACAGCATACCGCTTGGGGTGCTTACTGCCGTTTTGGCTACATCGGTATCTCTCATGAGAACCGGATAGTAGCCATCCTTCATATCCAACGCGGAAAAGATAGTTGACTTTCCCATGGAATTCAACAAAACATCTTTCCGCGGGATCGGCGTTTGAGCTGGAATGGTGGCCGTGTTCAGCTTATTATAAGCATGAACCACGCGCCATCCACCCGTTGCTTTACGCACACAGAAGGTCGGGCTGCAGCGAGGCGACTTGCTCTCACGTACATGTCCCGCCTTGGCTCGCCTGTCGAAGAACTCATCGATGTAATCGACTTGCTCCTTCGGCAACGGCCATTACCTGGTCACACAATACTTGGTGCCAGGCTCCAGGTCAATTTCGTGCCTGATGCCCCTATCGGCCGGTAGGCGGCTCGGCAATTCTGATGGAACACATCACGGTGTTTCCACAAAACATCATAGAACGGGTTGTCCTTCAAGGCATCCCAGCCTTGAGCAGCGAACCGTTTCTTTTTGTCGGTCTCCAAGACGCTCTCATCCATTGTGGATGAAGAGCAACAGTCCACCACGTTCTCTTCTGGAACTGGTGCGACTATCTCGTGGATCTTTCCTTCCTTTAGTTCGGACAGGAACAGATCCCACGTCAGCTCCGAGAGATTTACTATCTCCTCGGCAGATGCCAAGACAAGTTGGAGCACCTCAACTGAGGACACATCCGGCATTTTTTCTTCGACGGCCTCGAACAACTCGTTCGTAGTTCCGTCCTCTTGGACCGAGACTGATCCAAGGTTCACTCGTTTCGACGTGCCCTTGATCGTCTTGATACGTCTGGTGCTCGTTCTTCGAGTCACCACGACCTTTGACGTGGAAGAAGGTGTCGTTGCTATCTCAGCTAACGCACGCCTTCCAACCGCACCAGGCTCTTGGCTCTGTGCCGGTTCTTGTGGCGCTTGACTTCCTGTCAGCCCACCATCAACTGCCACAGGCTCTCGGCTCTATGCAGGACTATTGGACGCATGACTACCTCATTCACTACACCAGTCTCTTCGACCTGGGTAGGAATATGTGTCACCTGGCTTTCCGCCAGTGCACTTCCAACTACACCACTACTTTCGATCTGGGTAGTTCCTGGTGTCGATTGACATACCGTCATCGCACCCTCGACTGTGTTGGACACAGCATCAGCCACATAAGCCTCTCGCAAGAGCACATCCTTTCCGGTGTCTTGCGTAGAGCTAGCGACTGTGCGTGTACACCAGTCTATCCTTGGTTGGTGTTTAGCCAACCAAGGCATGCCTAGGATGAGGTCATACGACTCTCCATACCTCGCACTGTGAACTTATCTTTACAAGAGAAGTCACTGAAACTGAAGGCGATTTCAACTTGAACTCCCTCCGATTTAACGAGCGCGCCGTTCGCTAAACGAACGATCGCCTCTTCTCGCTTGCCATCCTGGCAAAGCGCCTCATAACTCGCCGGTCTCTTTTTCAGAGCCGCTAGTTTCACACAGTTTTGTGATGCACCCGAATCCACGAGAAGGGTCATCACTTGTTCATAGTCTCGTACTCGAGCGCTATAGACCAAAAGGGTTGAGGTCCGACCTTTCGGAACCTCAGGGACTATGCTACCCATTTGTTCGATCACTCTGAACTTAGGGGTAGCTTCAGAGTCCGCGACAGTAGGGCATCCCGCCCCTACTGCGCTCCCGCATTTCCCGACCCATCTTGGGCAGGTGCTGAACCCGTGCGTCGTGTACGCTGATTCTTCGCACCTCCCTTCGGGTTGGGAGATCTTTTGCTGGCTGCCTTAGCACCAGCAGCTACCTTGGCATAGCAGCGAGCCATCCTATGGCCTCGCTCGCCGCACTTGTAGCAGATCACATCTGCTTTGCCTAACTCAAGAGGAGTGGCATCAGACCTCTCGGACGACGGCCTGTAATAGGCTGTCGCCGAGGCGCTGTTGTAGGATTGCTCCTCAACTAAGGCAATGTCAATTGCCTCTTCCATCGTCGCTGGCACCTTTCTGAAAAGGGCCTGACGCGATGGGCCATGCCTAAGTCCATTCATGAACGTGGCCACCTTAATACGTTCTGGTATCGGTTCTTCATTGATGGACGCCGACAGCGAACGCATCTCCAGCACAAATTTTTGCAGAGAGCGTTTCGCCTGTCGTGCTCCAAAGAAGCGCGCCATAAGCAACACTTCGTTGTTAGGCGGCTGGTACATGGCGCGAATATTTGCCTTAAAGATCGCCCATGATGGAAATGCATCAGCATTAGCCATCAGAGCATAGTATGCCCACTCTGACGCTTTGCCACGCAAGTTGGACATCGCATACGACACCATTCTGGTGTCGTCTTCGATGAGCTGCGCCACTCCACATTGCTCCACTGCTAATAGCCAGTGAACAATCGTGTGAGGGCTAGTTCCATCGAACTTCGGAGGGTCCATACGAATGGGCCTCGGTTGAGCAGGCCGGGCAGAGAGCGTCTCAACAGTCCTGTTGAGCGCCTCATTACGTGCCTGCTCAAGCCTAAGCTCATCCTGAGTCTTAGTGATGGACTCAGAGGTGGCTTGGCTGTTTACCTCGGACGCGTTTCTACGCTGTCCGAGCACAAACGTCTCAATTGCTCCAACTGAGCAACATGTTGCTCAGGAGGACAATGCAAGAGATTGACCAGGGCTTGTTCACCAAGTCCCTGCGCCATATGCTCTGCCAACTCCCTATGATGTTAGGAGAGGTGAGGGAAGTCACTCCAGTCCATATTAAGGACCATGTCAACCACACGCACGCTCAGAGAGACGGGTCGTGGGAAGGACTACTAGTGCTACCAAGTGTAGACGGACACTTCTACGAAGTTGCCTCGTACTACGAGCACACACCTTATGCACAAGCGAGGAAGCGGTTATACCGTCTTACCTTCGCGTGCGAGGGTGGTTGGGAGGTTGGTCGACTGCTTAAGCAGTCGTACCACCAGTTGCCTCTCGCTTGAGCGAGAGTGCAACGAACTTCTAAGACAAGAAGTCACCGACGTCACGCAGAAGTTTCTCAACTTCTCGTGCGTGGTGTGCTTGTATAAGTAAATTCAAGACTGAGATATATTTAATTAATTATAACTAAATATATGTTTAACTACTGATTGGCTATATATATATATATAGATCGGATACGCGACTCGTTAGAAGCGTATCCTGTCGCATGATCTTAAATCTAGATTTAAGATCGCAACTGACGTCCTTCTGAGACGTCGTGATGCCTAGCTTCAACTAGCGTCATCCTTTCTTATGTTAATCCATCAATGGATATCACATTCACGAGGGTGGATCACATTTGTGTATCGCACCCAAGTGACAGGTCAAAAGTAATCATGGATACTTTTAGACCAAACATATAGTATATTACTTTATGTTTACGTGTAACTAGATACCCTGTTACATATTGAGTGGTTCCCATGAGCTAGGGAACATATTCGCACTTACGTCGAATTACCAACTAAAACAAAAAATAAAATAGAGTTATATTTACGAGTTAATTAGGAGCACTTCCTCAACGCCCTTTTAGTGTAAGACGCTAACAAGTCCTTAGCCGTTACAACTGGTAGCACTTCGTAGATCTTCCAATGACTAGATTCGAGATGAACATGGGCGAGTCTTCGGGTCTCGCTGGAGCATTCTGATTTTCCACATCTCACCTCGGTGGAGTGGCAGGCACTACATCGCCTCGCGGCGGTGTCTGGTATAACTATTGTGACGTCGCTGCTGAGCATAGCGACGTCCGATGATCAACGTGCCGGCATCCAAGACTTTATGGTGCGCGAGCTCGCCGAAGCGAATCGGCAAGTATTGACTCCCTCGCGCGCTTCGCACCATGACGCTTGACGCTACCAAGATGGACACGTCAACGTACTCCGGTGATGGTCCGGATCGTCTCCCCCTCCATCGCTGGTTTCGCGAGGTTGGAATTGCGATCGCTCAAGATTAATTGACGCTCCAACGGCCAAAGTTAATTTTTTGCTGTCTCAAAATGCTGGCAAAGCCAAGGAATGGGCTCTCGGAAAGCTCGTCGTAGATGAGTCAGCGTTCCCTAAGTTGGACAATACCCAGCGTGACTTACGACTGGCATTCGAGCCTCCTCAATATGAATCTCGCTTGCGTGCAGACTTCTTCTCACTCAGCTCATGTTTTTATTTTTGGTATGCAAGAGAGCATGACGCGTTACTGCCTCACACGTGCTGAGCCAAAGTCCCTCGAGGAGGCATTTGCCCTCGCGCTTCGTGAGGATTGCACTATCGCGTCGTCGTACCTGCACGCAGCGTCACCACATCCCCGGACGTCTAGCCCAGAGCCAAAAGAACTTGACGCAATATCGAGCTCTCTCGTGGTCGTGGCAAACCATTAGGCTGCGACATTCGCAATCCTAACACGATGAAGTGTTTCCGCTGTGGTAAGATAGGTCATCGTGAGGCTGTCTGTCGAGCACCTGCGCCGGTGACGATGAAAACAGCTGTATCACGAGGAGACGCTGTGTCGTCGGTGGTACCGCAAAAAAACGAGCGGTTCCAGTAGGCGTGGGGCGCCCTACTGGCAGAAATGGAGCCCCGAGTACTCAGGTGGCAGCTCGGGCTCCTAGCCCCAAAGTGATTCATACACAATTCAATGCCACCACCATGCGAGATGATTCGAGACTGATTATTATCAGCCTCATCGTCGCTGGAATGAAGCGACCACTTCGAGCGTTGTTGGATTCTGGCGCTTTCAACAACTTCTTTCTTGAATCCTGTTTGTCCCTTCTCCCATCCACTGTCACGGTTCGAGAAGGTCCAGGTCAAACTTGTCGATGGACAATTAAAACGTGTTCCGCGTAAAACAGTGGTTTTACCGTACACTTTCGACAGTTTCCAGATTAACGAAGAGTTTTATGGTGTACGCGATGAATGTGCATTTGATTGCATACTTGGGATACCGTGGCTGTCACGGTTTTAGCCGAAGATAGATTGGCTATTGTGGTGGAGTGGGTTCTCAAAATTGTATGATGAGATCCCAAACCACTCACTGTGCCGGACTGCCGACTGTCGGAGGGGGTACCCCGATGCCGCGTATGAACCTTCTCTCACCTTGTGTACCCGTCGGCTGGCGGGTTGCACTCTTCGGAGGACTTGGTGACGATGTAGATGTCTGCCTTGAGGGAGGTAGACCTGGGGTGCCTCGAGTGGATATGCTTCACTCGGTGGGCCGGTAGGTGGCCACTCGATCGACCTTGTCGAGAGTGGACTTAGAGCCAAATTCTTCAGGGGCGCTTGTCGTCCTTTGCCTTTTCCTTCTGTTTCAGGGGTATTAACCACCTGACCTTTACGTTGCTCCTGGACCTTGAGGTGAGGGAGACCGCTTCCGATAGCGGGTCTTGGGGGGGGGGGGTGTTGCTACTCGAACGAGCTCACAGGCCAAATATATCCTGGAGCTCTATTCGCCCTTGAACTTCGCTACACAACTGTCTTCGACGGGGGGCCAAAATATATCCCTTCCCGGAACAGTGAGTAACTTAGAACAAGTTCTTCTTGGGTGACGGAGTCGTGCCACGTAGATCGCAAATTGAGTAGTATTTAATATAGTCCTATCCTTTTAACTCCTTTACTCTATCCTTGCCTGAAGCTCTGATTCCTTGCGTCGACTGGTCTGATCCTTGTATTAACTGGTCAGGAGTGGCTGAACCCCGAGGGGCCGAGGTCGACCAACGAGGGACCGGGTCGACCAATGAGGGACCCAGGTCTACTGATGAGGGGCCGGGTCGACCAATGAGGGACCCAGGTCTACCAATGAGGGACCGGGTCGACCAACGAGGGACCGGGTCTAACAATGAGGGACCCGGATCTAACAATGAGGGACCCGGATCTACCAACGAGGGGCCAGGTCGATCAATGAGGGGCCATGATCAACTCCCTTTGGTACCGGTTAACCGGTATTTTGATACTGATTTTCTTCGGCGGATCCTGCGGATTGTTCTCCACCAACGGTCGTTCCCCTTCGAGGCCCCTGTCTCTCTGGTCCCCTGTCCCTGAACCACGGCCTATGCTCCGAATCCAACTGGAGTCTGGGACCTCCACATCACAAAATTAGCACTTCACCACACTATCTCGGTCCGTCAAAGGACAAGGCTGATATGACATCAGTGAGAGTTTACTCATTAGTTGGGCGCGTCATCCGATTGGCCTCACGTCAGGGTCGTGAACGAACTCGCCACGACTAGTAGTCAACACAGAGAAAGCGATGACCCTCTGAGCGCGGTATGTCCCGTTACACTGACGGAGCCACAGAACGAGGCGGTCGAACAGTGGTTTCCGCATACACAGTGGTTCCCGCATACACAGACATCGGTCGAACAGGGGTTCCCGATTCTCAACGAGGCGGTCGAGCAGGGGCTCCCGCATACAAGCACATCGGACGAGCAGAGGCTCCTGATCATTTCGAGGCGGTCGAGCAGGGGCTCCCGCGTACAAGTACATCGGACGAGCAGAGACTCCCGATAAATATCGAGGCGGTCGAGCAGGGGCTCCCGCAAACAAGTGAAGCGGTCGAAGACGAGCTCCCGCCTCTGATTGACGAGAATGGGCGGACTATGGATCCGCATGAGACCGACGTAGTGGAGACAGATCTCCCACGTCTAGAAGGGGGTATATCATCCTCTTGTGATAGCGACGTGCCAGTCTCGAGCAGGGGCTCGAGACGCAAGAGAAAACGCAAGAAAGGAGCACGCCGATCACCGAGACGACTAAAATTCACGTCAAGATGCTGATGCATTTGATTCCGTAGTGACGGAATCCGTATGCGCGCTTGAATATGTGGAGGGATCTCCACATCGTGGCCGCTACATTGAGGTAGCGAGCCCATCGTGCACTGCTGCAGAGATCACATCTCTGTCAGACCTTGCATGGAAAGACTTTCTTCATGACCTCAAGGCCGGCGACATCGAGCAAGTGTGCATCGTTTCGGCCACCGAAGCAGCCAGTGAAGAAGTTCTGGAGGCTCGCCCGAAGAGCGCCGAGCCTAAATCAGCGCGTGAAGAACGCTTCGCGGCACAGTCTTGGGATGCTCTTCGTGCTTCGGGCAACCCTGTATACGATATCGCCCGTGAATACGCCGATACTTTCCCGGAGAAAATTCCTGCTGAACTTCCGGCGGATCGTGGTGTGCGGCACGAGATAGATCTCGTGCCAGGATCGAAATATTGCGTGACACGGCAGTGGCCGTTACCGCGCGACCAAGTCATCGCTATTGATGAATTTTTCGAGGGTCTCCGTTAGGCTGGCCATGTCCGCGAGAGTATCTTGCCACATTCGAGCTCGACTTTCTGTGTGAAGAAAGCCACCGGCGGTTGGCGCATTGTGCACGCCTTCAACAAGCTGAAATACGCCACGATCCCGGCTCAAACGCCTATCCCTCGAAAAGACATGGTATTGAATACCATGTCCGGGAGCGAGATCTACAGCGCCATAGATCTGACAGACGGTTTCTATCAGATCCTCATGAGGGACAGTGACATTCCGTTCACTGCGGTCAGCACCTCAAGCGGGATGCTCTGGGAGTGGTTAGTCATGCCACAAGGCCTTAAGAATGCTCCAGCTACGTTCAATCGGATGGTGACACAAGTACTCCGCCCACTTCGCGACTTTGCACCGAGCTACTTTGACGACATTTTTGTTCACAGCTCCGTGAAGAAGAGCTTTACGAGGCACCGAAGATGATTTTACCTGATGACTCTAAGCCATTCCACGTCGTATTTGACGCTAGCAATTTTGCTATAGGATGTGCCCTCATGCAATTTGATGACGAGGGTCGAGAGCGCGTCGTGAGTTTTCAATCACGACAGATGAAACCCGCCGAGAAAAATTATTCGGTACACGACAAAGAACTTTTGGCTATGCGTTACGCGCTAATCAAGTTTAGAGTATATTTGCTCGGCGAAAAGATGTTTTCTATCTACACAGATCACGCATCATGGCATACCGCCGTCAAGAGTCCTCACTTGTCCCAGCGTATGGCACGGTGGTTGTCATTTTTTGCCAAGTATAATTTTGTGGTGCATTACAAGCCTGGCAAGAATAACATTTTTGCTGACACGCTTTCTCGTCGTCCTGATTACGATCCTCGACGCGACATAGTTCATCAAACGAAAAAATGCTGATGAAGATGAAGATATATGTACGTGTTGTATTGAGCTGGGGCTCAATGCGATGATGATTTCGATACCCGTGCTGTCGATCCGAAATCAGATCGATGAATCCTACGCAAATGATCCCTTCTATGAAGCAATCATCAATTAGAGAGAGAACAGATTGTCTATTTACTGGTTAGTGCAAGATCTCTGGTAGGCAATTAACCACACTAGCAACGCTGAGGGTCCAGGCATTGCCTACGGCTGGCAGCACGTCTATGAACACCGGACTGACCTCTCGTTTCTGATACAAATATGTCGTAACATGCAGATAGTTGGGGTCCATGGACGGCTGTGGCCGCCCTGCAATGGAGACGTTTGATGAGCGCCCTCAGTTGGACCTGAATCCTATTCCAGATCAAAGTTTCACTGGCTTGTATCGGGATATGCGCATTGTAAAAAATCCTATCCACGCGAAGTTGCCAGAGCATTGTGATAATGACGGTCACTGCGACTTCCCAAATCGTCCTCCAGGCTGTGACGAATTGATTCATGTCTTCCAGGTACCGGGCTAACAGCTTTGCTGTGACCTGCGGCGAGATTTGTGGCACGCTACAGTTTGCGCAGTGCTCGAGACAATCCAGGAGGTATATAGAGTGTTGAGGTGTACTCTCCCAATGACTGATAAGCCGGGCCCAGATTGCCTAAGCACGTGGACATCCCCAAAGGGGATGCTCCTGGGCCTCCTTTTGGCCTACACATTCCAAATATGTACATGATCCGTCCGGGGGTCGGTTTTGGTACCAAAAGTTTAGCTGTCCGGTAGCGTGTCGATATCGTGTCCATAGCTGGTATTCCGTTACCGCATGACCGTGATCCAATAGCTTAGCCGGCGTGACATCTAAAGCTGTGCGTTGCCACCGCGTAGTCTGGCTCTTGGTGGCTAGACGAACGATGACCTGCTTCAGCGGTGCTGCGAGACCGCGCTTTGTCGCCTAAAAAAATTTTTTTTTTAGAAAAGTGAATAGTCGATGATTGAGGACCGTAGGCGGTGCGGACCACGGATAGTGGTGGATCTGTGGGTTGAAAAAAAGACAACCCCATGTCAGCTGAGCTTGCTTTCCGCTTGTTGGGTGAGTTCCATCGACTTCCCTTTTACCAGCGGCGGATCGCCGTCGAAAATCAAAGTTATGCCATTGAGTGAGCTCCCAACTCTTTGGGTGATCAGATTTAACAGAGAGAGAAAAGTCCCGAACCTTGCCTGGTCCGACCAGCTCCCACGAAATGGCTTGCGTGATTGGTGGTTGTTGCCTTAGCCGCAATGGGATCGGGCACCCTACCGTATTCCCCACATCTAGTGGCGGCGACGAAAGTAACATTATGATCGCCCTTTCTCGAAGTTTCGCATGCGAATGGCGGGGGGCATGGACATCCGTGCCAATGCCGCTGAAGAAGTATTCTTGGGGGCAGTCCGCTGGATGTGGAGTTGTTCGAGGAAGACATCACAAACTCTGTAATATTTGATCGGGAAAGCTCTAGCGCCTGCGGTGAGAGAACCCAAGGATTATCACTCCACTGAAACGTCTGCCAAAAATCGTTAATCTCCTGGGGCCAAATCCCATCCCTCTGAGGCCGCCACAGAAGGGTCTCGGAGAGGTGCAGTATTCGGTCATTTTTTTCTACCAACTGGTCGATGATGACCGAAGGTTCGGTAGATGTTCCTGTACTCGTGCTAGGATTACCTCCGTTTGTGCGATATCTGGCCTTAATGTGTAGCCGAGTTCATGGATCAAAGTTGGATAACGCTCTAACGACGGCGATACGATGTGTTTTACGCTCGGTCGATGCAGGCTGATGCTCGTGTTACGTGCACCATGCGTGTTCCAGGACACCCACGCTGTGAGATACATATCCTCCGGCCGAGTAAGTGCCAGAAGCGCGTGTTTCACTCGCTGTGTTTTAATAGCAACTGGGACGGACACTAGGCCAATTCCTCCTGCATTGCGGGGAGTGTACAGTAGGCCTGGAGCTACTTTGTGTCTCCCAGGTTCGATCTTGTTGGAAGATTTCCAGGGAAATTGTTTATAGAGGTGGTCCAGTTGTTTTAGCGCCCATCCGAGGGGCTCGAAGACCGCTGCTGTGAACAATATTCCGGGGAGAACTATCGTGTTGAGTATAAGGACACGATTCTCGAGAGTAGTTGATACTCGCGTTGCAGTGAGGAGGCGGCGCTGTGTATTTTTGATTGCGGAAAGCTCAATTAATATTACGCAACTTTCCTGTCCTCACTTGATATCCGAGATATCTCGTTGTTGTTGACGGAGCAACCACTGCAATTTCTTGGTACGTGAGTTGATGGATAGACGCATTTAAATATATGATTTGGCGTTTTGTTGGTTGCACTGCAACCCCGAAAGCCGTCCAAGCTCAGTATTACTTTCCATAGCCGGTTGTAGTAAACTTGCTTTTTAAAAAAAATAATGTGGAGTCGTCGACGAACCCCAAAACGATGTGACTTTGTGTGTGTGCTCCCTGAAGTGTGAGACCCTGAAGTTGGGGCGATGTTTGCATTGCAATTGCCAATACCTCTACTACTACCAGAATGAGAAGGGAAGCAAGAGGATAGCCCTGCCGAATACCCGACCTAACTCCCCGAATTGAAGAAAGCTCACCATTGACTGTAAACCATGCTGTCGTATTAATATGAAGCTGTTAAATTAGCAAATGAAAGTATTCTACATAATCGAAGAGTCGAAGCGCTTCCACCATAAAGTCTAGGTCGACTGTATCGTATGCCTTCCGAAAATCCAATAAGGCAATGGCGCGGCTGGCGTCGGAGTTTAATGTGCTCTCCTCCCGTGCGCTTTAAAGATGAGCGAGCATCATGGATACCGTCTTTTGCATTTGTCGTCCGTGAACAAAGCCTTGTTGAGAAGCACCAATGACATGCGGCAAACACGACTGCATACGCGTAGCCAAGACCTTCGCAATAACCTTTTGCCCCGTTTGCAAAAGGGAAATCGGCCGATAGTCCATTGCGTTGTCGGAATCTCCTTTCTTACGCAGTGGGATTATAAGCGCTTCCATGAATGACTTGGGTGGGTGTGCCCCTTGAATGATTTAGGTATACCCACCAGCGGCAAAACTAACAGCGATTGGAGATCCTTATACAGATCATTCCCTAAGCCGTCGGTTCCTGGGGCTTTATGCCGACTGAGTGCTCGTATTGCGAGGACCACCTCGGCTTCCGTTATAGTTGCCATAAGAGCGCCATTTTCAGCGGTGGTCACAATGTGGTCGGACGGAAGAGTAACAAAATGGTGAAGAGCCGTACGCAGTTCCGTATCTGGTACGGTACGGTGACTCTTCCCCAGCACATGATCCCATTCGGAACCAAATTTGTCGGCAATACTGCAATTTCCCGGAAACTTATTACCGTGGAGCCTCCTGATGGCGGTAACTCGTTGATCGCGTTCCCATTCTGAAACCCGTTTAAATTTCTCGCAAAGTTTGTCGGTTGTTCGTTGAAGCAAGAGGCCGACCCGACTGATGTGAGCCTCCTGTTGATCCTCTTGTTGGACTTGGTGCCAGGCCTGGCGTGTCAATAGTGGAATTCGTGCTCGCCGTCTGAGCTTATGGATGTACCGTGATCGCCGTTGCTTGAGCCTTCGAGCAATAGCTGTGATTCCCCGCCAGAAGCTACGGGCTCCCTGATCCCAGGTCAGGACCGTGGTTAAATCATTTATACCGATATCTGTGGTGTGGTTGATGAGTTATGCGACGGTGCCATCCTGGTTCGCACACCGGATGGGGTACGCGACTTTACTTGGATGGCGATCTCAATTTCAATTGTCAGAAGATAAATGCAAGGTGACTTGCTGATGATCAGATGCCGTTGGTGGAAGAATGGATTCCAACCATTGTACTCGGTCTTCCATGTGTGGGATACGTAGAAATGGTCAATTCTGCTGGCAGCCGACCCTGCCCAATACGTGAAGTGGGTTGATGGCTCCCACTCCATCGTCCGGATGAGGGATTAGATCTAGCGCGTCGACTATCTGGCACATGTCAGCGAGAGTATCCAAAGCATGTCTTTCAGTGCGACTAGCAGTGCGTGACCCCAGTATATCGACCGAGGGATGTTGGACGCAGTTGAAATTTCCGGCTAGGATGACTGGGGTGGGTGACTGCTGCAACCCTTCTAGCCCCTCGAAAAACATTTCCCGTTCTGCACGTTCGTTAGGTGCGTAAATGTTTACAAGTAGAAAGTTGTCCAGGACGTTTAGCGCAATCTGCCTAGGATTGGTGAGGAGGTCCGGCCATGGCTGTGCCGCCTGTGCCATTTCTGGTGTAAGAAGAATAGCGACTCTTCCCGCTTGGCGCGTTCCCAGGCTCCAGTAAGAAAGAGGTGACGGTGGATCTTCTGTGGATAACCCCCAAATTCTTCTTTAGTCACGATATATATGTCTTCCGCTTCCTTTTAAGTGGCGACGTGTGTTTCTTATATACATCATATATCTGGTCGTCTTTTTCGTGGCGCATTACGCCATGTTGCCAT
This sequence comes from Peronospora farinosa, assembly GCA_947646735.1. Lineage (NCBI taxonomy): Eukaryota > Oomycota > Peronosporomycetes > Peronosporales > Peronosporaceae > Peronospora > Peronospora farinosa. Next base: position 378,471 of record CANTFK010000054.1, on the reverse strand, counting down.
CCACACTGGTCGAGATTTGCAAGAAAAACCGCGTACATTCTGCGAATTATTTTCGCGACATAGTTGTCGACGACGCACGCTGGGAACGCGCTCGTTGAAACATCAGTCTATCGTGCATGTAGTGACCGTACACATCAGCTGTATCCCCCCTAAAATCGGAAGCGGTGACCGAGCCGTCGTCTGTGATTTGCATTTAGTAGTCAGTGGCTCGACGGATATTGGCTTCTCGAAGGCTGCTTCAAGATAATGCGCTATACTGGCCCACTTGGCCTTTTTCCCATCCCCTTTGTAGCTGAGTTTATAGCTCGCATCATTTTCAAAAGCTGGACGTGAGTCTCCATCAAGTTCCGACGACTAGCTTTCATATCGGTCAGCAATAAAAGCTCTGCAATTTTAACTTGAAACAGATGTGCGCATACCGTGTAGTGGCTAAATTTTACCCGCCAAACTGGATCACAAAGCTGTAGAAGATCGTCACTCCCACATTTATTGAAACGGAGTCGTTTCCAATGATCTGCGTCATCACATAAATTACCGGCGACCTTTCGCTCCTGCAGCATCTTAGTCTGTTGCACCCACTGATCCAGACACGCCTTCGTTGCTTGTGACGGAAACTTATTCCGGTAACGCGCTAGACAGTGCGGGAGACATTCCGCCGCCAGTGCTCTGTCTACTGAACGATGACTGAGTCGGCAAGATAGTTGATGAGTTCTCCAGGGAAATGAAAAAATTGGACTCGAAGAAGTAATTCCTGCGTTTCCGCCGCAGCCGCCGCCCAGAAAACGGATCCGCTTTCCACCAAAGGAAACTGAACGCTAGCCGTTGTAGGCCACCGGACGCTGCCTCGATTTCATATCGCGTCCCAATACCGCGTGGATTCGCTCATGGAGACGTCCCCCGAATTGAATATTGAACAAGCGCGTACTCTTCCGGCTTTCCTTTTTTCAGTAGGACCCAGTGTGTATATTTTAAGGCCATTTCGTCCTGAACCCATTCGTCAGGAGCAGGTAAATGGGAGCGCTTACGCGATTGTCTTTCAGCGGTGCAAATTTGGGGAGGCGGTGTATCGTCGTCACCTTGGGTAAGGCATGTGCCGGAATTGTTGATATTCATGATTGCCAGGGCGTTGGCCGTATTGCTCTTTATTAGCGCGAGCTGCTTTGATTTTGCACGAAATATAACGAGGCCCCTAGTCGTGGAAGTGGACTCCATTAGGTCATTTGCATCTTGCTGATTTGTTGTCTCGTCCTTGATAGCGTCGCGAGGTACTTCAAATTCCCTTGTTGATTTAGACCGGGGAATGGCGGCCGAGTAATGCCTACCTCAATACCGAAAGACAATTGGAGGAGCTGATGAGTCGATGATGTCCGCCCTGATAGCATCAAGGCACTCAAAAGTTTCCAACGGACTCTCGGTGTACGTTGCGACACTCTTCGCTTTAATGGATGTCACTCCTGGTCCAAAATGCCTGCAACACCAAGGTTTGACGCGTGTGTCGACTAATTTAAGCACGTATATGTTTCGACGCAAAACATTGCTGCAAGTTCGATAATGTCGTTTCCACCCCACGAATTCTCTGCGATAACCGCGTCTTGTTCGAAGAACTGGATGCGTAGTCCTAAAGAAAATATTGAGCTGAAGAAGTGACTCTCGCCGCGTCATGGTAGGCCAAGCACGGTTAAAATTTTGTAAAATGTGCACCCGGACGTCATGCGGTATGCGGTCTTCTAAGTTTGGAAGCCCGAAACTCCTTAAGCCCTAGTTTATCGGTTGCCGTCAGCTGTTCAATCTTTGAAGTTGGTTCGTCGAGGTCTGCCCCTGTTGCTCCTTGCACTACTGCCATGTCTAGGCAATTATCGGAAGCCAGGGTCACAGCCTCGTGCAGCCGAAAGCTTTCAATTGCTGCTGCAAAAGTCTGAGGCACTGCCGTTAGCATGGGACCAGGTGAACCCACCTCTGGAGGGCCTCCGCATCTGGCCTGCACCATCTTTAAATTTTTTGCCGATATTTCGTCTGAAGGCTAAGCAGCAGATGCTATGTACTTGTGGAGGCTGTACCCTCGCCATACCTTCCATACGAAGTAGCTCTTCAGATGAAGATAGGATCGGTTGCGTCGAAGTGACCGTAACTTCGGCTACTTCATCAGAAACGCTTTTACTACTCGGCACGGCAGGTGTTTGGGGAGTCAGTGGTGGGTTTTCGCTGATTTCCACGCCATTTTTTCTCGATTAGTACCCTTGTCACTACTTGTCTTGGATTTCTCTGCACGTCCCGTAGAAACTTGTCCCTTTTGAGTTCTGTGGGTAATCTACGGTTGTGGTTCCTTGGGTTCTGGTTGAAGCTCTACGTCCGCAGGTAAAGTTCCCGCTTCTCTATCCACCGGTTTTGGGTTTCGTTGCGTCTCTCAATTAGAGTCAGACAGACTGGCGTGTGTCGGAGGAGCAGTCGTCTGAGTTTCCGGCGTTCTTGGAGTCTCCTGAGCCAGGCGGTGTTCGGCAATACGTGCGCGAACGGTGTCCCTAAGCTCATTTAGACTGGCGAAAGGCCGTGCGGTGTCGCCCATATTGGCTATGTCCTGCTCGGCAGCCACGATGTCGCCAGAACCCCGAAGTTGGGCGTCAGAGAAACTGCAACGCGCAAGTGGGTGACAAATGATACCACACTGTAGACATTGTAATCGTCGATCAACGTTTGGATGAGAGACGATAAGAATGGCGCCAGACCATATGTTTGTCACTTCCCCTTCAGGAAATATTGGGCGACCCTCCAGCTGGAAAGTGAGTTTCCACATCGTCGACGTTCTGGAAGCCGGCGTGCACGTATCCATATCTTTCACTTCAAATGGGGTATGGATTTTGCTTCTAAGGAAAGCCATAAGCTTTCCGATGTCGTGAAATCGGGTCAAATTACGAATATAGACCGTATACTCTGCCTGCCGCCGCATTTGGTCACATTTGGACCACGCTGTCGGTCCCATACTGTTCCATGGTGTGGCCCATGTGGGTTAGCTAGTAAAAAGCTTCCACCCCGACACGGAATAGCCACACTCTGATGCTTTCGTGCCGTTTCTCTTTTCAAGAAAAAGAAGTAAATTGATTTTGTCACTTTGTCGTATATAATCTTCTTAGTTTGGCTTATCAGCGCGTGAAGCGCTGACAAACTGACCCGTACCAACTCAGCCGATTCCAGTATCGAAGTGATGATGCTGTGAGTGCTTTGCCTACTGACTCGAATATGATGATGGCGTTGTAGCGTCATAATCAGCTCTCCCTCCACCTGTGCTTCGATCGTGTTAAACAGCCGGATGCGCTTTGTACTATCTAGTATACTCTGTACGAAGGACGGGAGCTGACGGCACGCGATGGATCCTTCTGCCAGGCCTTCGATTGTTATCCACTCCTCTGCGGTTACATCCCGGAACTTATACAGTGCAGAAGCGGTACAAGTCCAGGGTCCTAAAAGAGACACTTGTTCTGTCACAAGTTGACACGTGGTACCATTTATAGCGAAGGGTTAGAGTTAGGCAAGAAAAGCATACAGAGAATAAGACAAATAAACACACTCGAATTTGCATAATACGTGGCAGCATTAAGCGCCCCTTCCAAGCTTCTCCGTCACCTCACCTCTTCCGGGTGGGATACCCTTTGGCCCCCCGACGTCAGGAGGTGCTATACGGCTCAAGATACGCAAGTTGAACCTCAAAATAGTTGGCCTAAGGTGTCAAGCAAGTGTCAAGACTCAACGACCCGCTACAGAAAGCAGGTTTTCTACGGGGAAGAACACAAAGGGGCCCAAGGACCAAGAACAGTCAGCCACCGAAGGGGTACATAGTACCAGGTGCATCGCTCCTGACTCAGTCGATCGAGCTCGAGAATACCGGTCCCAAGTGAAGTAAATCCACTCGGGGACCACCAAGTCCTTCTATACAAGACCAAGTCTATAAGTCTTCTGCGTTTAACGAGGAGCAAGACCAGCCACGCCGACGGGTACACAAGGTAAGACCAAAGGTTGACGCAACACGGTATCGAGTTTACCCCTCCGTAAGTTGGCAGTTCAGCGCTGTGTGTGCTTGTGGATCTCCGACGTTGTTTGAGAATCCACTCCATCACACTTTCTCGAAATGTCAACATATTCTTTCGACCTCTTTTGTCTGCATTCTCCTTTTGCTTATCGACTTCTTCTTGTATGCGTCACGCACAAAACGCGTGATTCCTTGTCGTAAGAGCAGAAATTCGGTTACTGCAGCCGAACTTACAGGCGACGTATTCTGTTTGGGGCAAAATTAGCAAGGGGGGACGCGATGGAATGCATCGCGTCAGGAGTCGACATGCCGTTGGCCACAAAATTACCAGTATTAGGTGCATCGGCAGCAACCTCATTCGCATCGTAATTAATCATCAATAGTTTCGGCGCAATTCCATCGGGAGATATTTCCCCACCAAGCTTTGAGACTGGGTGCTACGAAGCTGGGAGAGCAAGAAGCGCCGGAACATGAGGATCCCTCGCGTTGCTAACGAAAAAAGGCGTCAACCCGGTTGACGCATGTACAGCACTATAGATTGCACACTCGACAAGTGGATGAAACGAACTCTATGACGAAAACGATGTTTCATAGGTGCCAAAGACATCGTCGAGCACTCTGTTCACACGCTCCGATTGCCCATCCGTCTTTTGATGGGCCGCCGTAGACATAAGCAACCGCGTGCCTGATAGCTAAAATAATTCGGCCCGGAAAGCCTAAGTGAAACGCGGGCCCGAAACAATAGATTCTGGAAAGCTGTGATGCCTGAAGATATGATCAATGAAGATCTTTGCTTTCGTCTCCGCCGTAATGTTGGTGGAGACCGGAGCACAATACACCATTTTGCAAAATCGATCCTCTATTACCAATACGCCCGTGCGTTTCTGTTCATCCGGTGAAAGTCCAAAAACAAAATACATGCTGACCGAACGCTAGGCTTGAGTATCAATTGAAAGCGGATGTAATAGGGCTTGTGAGGACGGAGTGGGCTTCACACGCTGACAGGTTTCACAGGAGCGCACCCATTTCTGGATGTACTTATACATTCGCGGCCAGAAAACTACACGAGATATAGCCGCAAACGTCTTCTCGCAACCCAGGTGTCCGCCAGCTGGGCTGTCGTGAAATTCATGATCCAATCACGCTCGAAGGTCGTCATCAGCAGGGATGACGACACGCGGGGAATCAAAGACGTCCATCGTGTACGTCAGAAGCGTTCCGTCAAGCGTGTGTTGGTTTCGTCTACTTCGCGAGTGAATTTTCACTCGGGTTCCTGAGATAATTGAGGATTGCCACTTTCCAATCTGTGCAGTACGAGCGGCGAGTATAAACGAGACAGACTGCCACAGAAGGCTTCGTTCAGCAACACCCCGTGATTTTCATCCCATGGCCGACCCTCCTCTTGACAACGGGACGGAAGACAATGGTGACGATTCAGGACGGCCAGTACCACCTCCATTGCCACTCAAGACGCAAGTATTCCCCAAGTATCCGCAGCAGGATAGGGAAAACGACTGGATGGCATCAGACCCGCACCAATCCAATGGTAAATTGGATATGGACGGGGACCGATTCTTTCCAGTCACTCCTTCACGAATGTCTCCGCCAGGTCTGGATGGCCCAACAGGCGCAGCCCAGACGGGCACCACCACTGGTAGCAAACCGGGCGCGGAAAGATTAGTTAGGGGCGACCGACCGGATCTAAGGCTACACGCTTTCTCGAAGAGCGGAGGGAGCACTTCAGAGCGCCCTGAAGCTATTATGGTTGATGATGAAAGATGTCTTCATGCAGCCTTAGTAGATGAGATGAAGGCCCACCCCGACGAGGGTCCGTTGGATTCTGGCTTCGCTTCATCCAAGTAATGTACACAAAGCATCGAACCATTTAGCGGTCAACAAGGATAAATTACCCGTCGAACGGCAACGTTATCCTCGCTTGATCAGGGCAGAGCGCGTAGCACTACTCACCTTATTTGAACAAGCCTGTATCCTTGGAGCACAGGGGGAAGAAGCATAGAATCGAACGCTCCTACCAGTGATTAAGGACCTGTACGTAACGAAATGGGCATTTGTGGAAATGGTTCGCAAACACGTCAGTCGGCTCAAATGGAAGCAAGCTCCGGTATTAAGTCAGTGGTCGGTTAAAGTGAAACAAGGCAACTCGGCAGCTACCGGGTGCTCTTCTACTCCATCTCGACAAACATACTCGCCGTATATGTTCAATCCAGCCAAGTACAAGCCGGACGAGATAGTAAAGCTAACAATAGTATGCGAATCTTCTTACAAAGGGGCTTTTGACCAGGGAAGCCTTGTATCCTCTATAACCTTGGGTCCTAATCACCTGCAGTGCTGGGTCCAATCTGGGTCATCCTAGTCACTTGGGGTTCCAGGTCCACCTTGGGGCATCCTGGTCACCTGGGTGCCGAGACCACCTTGGGTCCTGGTCCGCCTTGAGTCCTGGTCCAACCTGGGAACCTGGACTACCCTCGAGGCAATGGACCTTAGGGATCTTAAGCTGTGCCGGCTATGCACTGTAGGCCATCTGTCACTTCTTCAAGTGACTTCAGAACCCTGGACCTTCGTACCCTGTCCCCGGTGACTGGTACCCCTGTCCCCGGTAACTGGACCCCTGTCCCTGATGACCCTGGGCTGAACCTTGGGACCTTGCGAGACGTTATCATAGTCATTCCCTCGAGGGAGTGACTTGTATATCTGTGCCCATTATTACGATATCCTCAGGGAACCCGATTCTCCTGGCACTTCTCCCCAGCTTTCGTCTGCGCGTTGCTCTTCCGAACTGCGGCAAGACCCCGTGCATCCTTTCCTGTCTCCTAGGCGTAGCAGTAGGTGTCCATGTGTCTGATGACCAGTAGTATTCACCTACTCACAAACCTTTTTTACCCAGTGTCATTTTCAATTCTTCTTCTAACGACTCAGCACCAGACATTCGTAAATAGCTTTCCACGTATCCATCGTAAGCCAATAATCCCATTTCATCTCATGCTCCATAGCAAACTATAAAATTTTCATCTCTAAGTCATGTCTCAGATGGGGCACCAGGCGTCGTCTGCAGGTTAACAATACTTCGCATTTCTTCTTTTCTGTTGCTCTCTCGAATGTATAACTTGACCAATTCATGTGCATGCAACAAATACCACTACCATCTTGCATCATCTTGGCCTTCCCAAAATGAAGTCTCCCCTCTTCTCCTCATGACTATGCAATTTTTAAACGATTCCGAGTGACTTGCCTGTTTCCAAGTAGTCCACCGCAATTGAGGTCCAACTCGTCTACCCATGACGGGTCAGAGAATACTTTTCACTGCACCAGATATATGCACACTGGATACGACCATACCGAGTATTCCTTCCCATACGCCTGTCGAGATTTTCTCTACTTCATACTCATTGTCCTCTAATTCTGTTGCCCAACTATCCTCTGGCAACAGATCTTCGTCAAAATCCACCCGATCCGTTTTGTCCACCACCAGCACCGAATTCGGTCTGTCGGGATATTGCCGGACTAACTTCAACTTCGAATTGTGTACAAAAGGGTATATATGATAATCTGTATTATTGATACCCATGCGATCTGCATGGTCACCTACCAGCTTCCGTACTCTGAATGGTCCATGCCAAAGGTGGGCCAATTTTCGGGCATAGTCTCCTTGACCCGGTCCAGGTACAACCACACTTGGGATTTTGCCTCACTTTTACTATCCTCCACCTCTTCATTGTGGATCTGGACTCGACCTTTCATCGCTGATCGCAATAATTCGGTGACTTGTTCTCTTGCCCGACGATACTGTCGCTGTACGCTATATCGCCACCGGCAAGTTCACAGTCACGCCGTCTAGTACTACCCAGCGGTATAGTGGCTTCCAAAGTACCAACCGTGCATTAGGTCGAACGAGGTCTCCTTTAGGACCCGGTCCTGTGCCGTGTTCAGCGCAAATGTAAGCCTCTCTGCATACGTATCCCAATCTTTCTGGTCCACCTCCGAAACATATATCTTAATAGATCAAATGATCGTCGGTACTATCCTTTCCGCTATTCCATTGGGCTGCCGCCGGTAGGCTACAGTGACCCGCTGCTTTTGTCCAATCATGCGGTTGAAGGCGCAAAAGATATCTGACATGAAACTAGGCTCCCTGTCGTGTCGGATTGCTTCACTGGACCCAAACCTACGAAATACACATTCTTCATATCCTTCTGCCACCGTTGGGCCGACCTCGACGAGCTGGCCTTCGCAATTACGTATCCAGAAAACAGGCCCACCCATATCAACAGCTCCGTATTTCCCTTGAACGACTTGAGCAATGATGGGATATGATCCATTGCAATAACCTAAAAATGGGTAGGTGGTCTGAATATTTCCTGGGGTATTTCCTCGTAAGGTTGGTCCACCTTTGCCGGTCTCACAGTCAACACAAGTACCAGCGAAACGTTGAACACTACGAAATGACCCTTTCCAATTAACATGTTGTCGCATCCGCTGGTAGGTACGGCCGACTTCCTGGTGTCCCGCTTCTAGACTCGTGTAATAATGGTGTAGAAAATCTTGTTGTAGGCTTTCGGGTTTCACTAGCCAGATCATTTCATCGCGTTTCTCGTCGGCTGTCTCCTGACAAGGGCAATATAAAAGAAGTCCATCATCATACAGAGCGTCATTCATCTCGATATTTCCACACTTCTACTGGTAAACTGCTCCACTCAACCCGTAAGTAAAATTTCACATCGCGCATCCACATCTCTTCCTGAAATTCGCTCGATCCGTATCCGTTGCACCACCCCTTCCTGCAAAACCTCTATCGGCATCCTGGACAGGGCCCGAGACTTTGTGACAGCTGTAATTCGCAGTGCTGGGTTTGAGTTCTGGGGTAGGCAGACGGTTAACCTCTTCGAGGTACTTCCACTCTTCATCTGGTATTTTTATGGACACCTTGTTGTTGATGCAGGGCTGCGTTAGCGAGATGGTCCGCACTCTGGTTCCATTCGCGCTTCGTGTGTAGAAACTAATGAAGGCCAGGAAAGGAGCCGGTCTAGATCCTTCAAACTTCGTGCTGTGAGGCCTGGTGCCTTCATTCGATTTCCCTCCGTATGTGCCGAATGGCCAGATTGGATGTCGCCGCACATCACCACACATCCACGATCCAATTTCTTCAGTAGGCTAAAACATAACAGTAGGCCTTCATACTCTGCTTCATTCACCGTTGCCTCCGTTAAGTATCTTGACGCTGCTGCAATCACGGTCCACCCTGGAAGTTGCCATACAATAGCACTGCAGCCTCCGCCTCCGCGCTTAACTCGTGCAAACCCATCGAAACTGACCAGGTACAGAACCTCCTCGGGTTCGATTGTAGGGGAACCACCTTAATAGCTTGGCGCGGGTGTTTCTTATGGGCGATTGAAGATAGAATAGATTCTACATTGTCACGAAGCGTAATGCTAGCCGCTAATGTCCCCAGTATTTCGGCTTCGCCGCGATTACACTTGACCACTTTTAAAGTCCATTGGGACAGGAGTGCATCCCCAATTCCAAGGCGGCCTTGTAAACCAGGTGATCGGACTAACCACGCCAGTGTCGAGTGTCGAGTCATAACCTTGGTTGGTCGGGTGACCAGCGACGTGTAACAAAGGTCTAGTATTCGCAATAGCGCCATAACTGCCATGTTCACTAGCCCATCGCTAATCTCGTTTGGCTTTAAAGTCCGACTCGTTAAAGTTACCGGCATATACACCCCCTCATACTCCTGCACCAGGGATGCCGAGATGGACCACTCACTAGCATATACGATGATGACGATTTCTCGGCGAGGGTCGCAATGGAGAAGGATTAAGGGGTGGCGATCTTATTCTTCAATATCGCAAAGGCCACCTGAAACCGAGTCCATCGGTCTTCCTCCTGGTCACCTCTCTGGGTGTCCCCGGTCCCACTTATCTGGCGTCATAATACGTGATAATCTTCTTCTCTTAGCTCGTACAATATTGACGCATACATCACGTAGTCTTTTAGGAACCGACTGTAGTAATTGAGACTACCAATAAACGACTGCATAACGTTTAGGGTGGTGGGCAGCAATAGGTCCACCAATGACTGGAGATCTTTGGGGTGGGCCTCCAACCCCTTCACAGATACTCGATGCTCAAGATAATCAACTTTTTTACATCCCCATGAGCTTTTAACCGCGCTAATAAATAAATTTCACTTATCCAAAACAATCAATAGTCTTTCAACTTAAAAAAATAGGTCATCTCATAATCCGAAGGTCACTAAAATGTCATCGATATAAGACCAGCGTCCTAATATGGATTTCTCGGATTCCTCCTCAGGTTGACCCATTTCGAACATGTCAATCTGTTTCTCAGCGTTGGGCTTTGAGGAAATCGTGAAAAACCCATATAAAGCATTATCTAACAATCTCTGATAAATCCGCGGCGCATTCTTCAGTCCAAACGGCATCGTTTCCACTAAAATAATCCCAGCGGAGTTACAAACACCGAGATCAAACGAGCGCGTTCAGTCATACTGACTACCCAAAAACCGCTAGCCATATCCAGTGAGCAGTACCACAGGACCTTGTCTAGGTCTTCTAGCAACTCATTCACGAGAGGCATAGGGTACACCATGACCCGCGTTAAGTCGTTCAAAATCCGGCAATCAATGCACAGCCTTATATTCACCCCGTTCTTCTTGACAATAATTATCGCGATTTGTATTAGAACAGATGTATGCTTTGCTGTGCATATAGCGACTCGTCGAACGCACAAGCCGACAGTGGATGACTGGAAAATGGCTAATTGTATTTCAAAAAGTTTGAAGGAGACCAAGATGTTGATTATAGATTGGCGGCGTCGGACGATCGACTGATGATTTTAAGATCAAAAGCTGGAGCGACGACGATTTTGCGGCTGATTAAACTGACCGTAAATTTGGTTCGGGGTGTGTTGTGACGATGGTAGAAGGGTAATTTGTGGTCATGCAAAACACGGACCGGTTTATCACTGAGCATCATGGAGGCCGAATTAATCGGTTTTGCAGGCTGGTCGTGATTAATTGGGTCTAAAGGAGCAATTCTAAGAGCTAAGTATGCATATTGCTGAGCCGATGTAAATGTAGATGGACAATTAAGCTGCTATCAAACGATTGTAGAGCGAGAAAAACGGCGGGTGCCAAGCACGTGGAGATTCCATTCTCATTACATCTACCATTACGCTCACGCCAAGATTGTGCAGGTTACCTTTGTGAAGTATGATGAGATGATTGCATTGCAGGTATACTGACGAAGACCCTACTTGCGCCACGTCTCGTTGAGCTGTGCAGTATGTTCACGCTGAAGGCTACGTAAGTTATGGGCGAGTTATAGTTTTAGAGCGTACCAATTCTACCAGGTGCGTCAAGGAAAAGACCAATACAGGTCAAGTACGCCCGCACCAGATTGGCTGAAGATAGGAAAGGCGCTGGGATAGGACGACGCAACAACAGATCGGGAAAAGCGACAACTTGGGCTAGAAAGACATGCCGGACGAACCAGCAGATGCCCTCTTTTGCATCCATATCTCATAAAAGTGATTACCAACTACGAATATATATTACTTCTACTGTTATATACTAATGCGGAAGTGAATCGCTTCCATTTAACATCGTGCGCGCAGAAAAAGAATATGCCATTATGAACATGGCTAATTTTGACTCAATACATCTTGTTTCTGCAACAAAACGTCGCTGTAACATGGTTCTTATCAACACAAGAGACATCCATGGTAATACTGTTGGTCTGACCTCGACGGGCGGTAGCTCGTTGCTGCTGGAAGATACGACAAACGTGGCGGCAGCGATGCCACATATTAGACGCTGTTGCATCAATTATATCATGCGAATGTTTCTTGGCTGTCCAGCTTGGGCTTGATACGTGCAGCAGCTCACCTTGGCGTTTGTAATTCCAACATCGGAGCTTACGTTTTTACGTGGCAGAACCGAATGGCAGAAAAAAGGGTGTCGTTTCAAGCGACCCAAGATCATCAAACGCTTAGGACACAAGACCGGGCCATTTCATCCCGCTAATTGTAGTGACCCCCAATGTCCCCATTTCATTGTTGCAGAAAGAAAGACGAGACAACCATCGATATTTCTTACTATTAGCGAATACCAAACCAAACATTTCATTATCGCTGCTGATAAAAAGAAGTAATGAATTCGTCTAATAGCCTCATTCGTGATAGCATCGGCTTGAATTTGACTTTCCTCCGTCCAAAATGCTTCCCGTCCTCTTCTGGTGCGAGTTCGAAATTTCAGTTTCCTTCTTTCAATCAACTAAATTCCAAGTTGACCAAGTATTGTACTCAAGTAGGAGTTTGACGATATATGTGGTTAGGATGCCAGCTTTAGCTTATGCAGCATAAAAAATCAATTAGTGCATACTGGCTCCTCGCATCCGTACTGAATCATGGGCATTTTGAGCCCACAGCTGCTGTGCGGAACTACCATCAGCACGTAAATCTGGTTCGCTTTTAAATTTTCTATATTTGCGTTGAAATTAGCAATTCCCTGCAGCTCCAAGGTTTTGCTCGTTAATCACGTGACTAAAGGAGTTTTTTCGCCTCTCTTAGCTCTCCTTACGTCTTCATTGCTAGAGAACAGTCGATCGAGGCCACGTACTTATTCTTTCACGCCGCAATCCTTCATTATATAGGCCCAGGACGAAGATAATATTGTCACTGTTTCCCTCTGCCATTGCGTTGCCGTCCGCGGTGCAAGCGATATTGTGAATCAAAAGTGATTTTACAATCTTTCTTGGACAAGTGCCTGTCTGTCAAATTGAGAATGCGCATTGCTCATGTGTAAGCTTCCATAGTTACGGCTGATGGATCACATGAGATAGTCACAAAGTTGCATCCTCTCACAAACAACGTGTAGCCGCCCCGTTAGAGATTTGCGGCAAGATCAACATACACTACTTTGCATTATTAAGTAGCATTTTTCACCCTAGCTTTATCCTTTCGCAAATCACTTGAGCTATTTAATTCAAAATTAGTGCACCCTATTCACCATCAACCTCGAATGATAGTGTGCAGTCGATACATGTACAATTTTACGATGCGCCTTTTATAATGTTGTGATCCCATAACGCAATTTTTCGAGTTAAATTTGGAGGTAATGCAAAGATAATACAATTTTTTAATAATCGATCTCTTCACTATTGGTGTAATTCGGCGATAATATTAGGCAACAAAGTCGGCAGTCAAATGAATACAAAATGTAAGACAATGTATTTATATAGTAAAAGTTATTAAAGTCGCCAATCATATAAAAGCAAAGTTTGCTTGAGAATTGATCTTAGATTTCGAATTTGACATAGTAGAGTTAATGTATTGGTTAACATTTTTAACTAAATTGAATACGGTTTCATTCTTTAACCAAACCGTTTCTGTTTGGTTGCACAGTTCCGGCCATGACAGAATACGTGAAGTTTTGGAAGTTGTCCGCTCGTACTGGGCGTAGGACGACATCCCCTGTTATAGATACGAGCTCAGGGCTGGTTGCTCAATAAAAACTAACAGCAAAGAGGTTACTGCACTTGCAGCCATGCGCGCGAAAGCATAAAACAAATACTGTCGTAAATCGTAAAACAAATATCTGTCAAGTCCGTCAACACTAACTCGACCGACACTAAGTCGTATTCAGGTCACAGTGACAATTTATGAAGAGGACCATTAACGTAAGACTGTAGCCAGATCGCTGATATGGTGCCTGACATTGCATTGAAGGACGTGACGCATCTTCAAAAAAGAAAGCTAAAGAGAAAGGAAGAAACAACTATACAAGCCGAGCCAAAAAAACAAGGCCAGGTAGGTCAAAGCGGAAATGCGAAACGAATTTAAGTGACGTTGAAACAAGCACGGGAGCCAAAAGTAGTTTAGTAAACAAGAAAAGTCGAAACAAGCTGGCACTGATACGTTCACAGCTATTGCTAAGACAGTCCTTGTGCCTCATCGTTTTGATCGTGCTAAATTGGGCAGTGGCGTGCAAGAAATACTTGCCGCTATTTTTTAGGCTACGCGTGCAGCAGTGGCATCGAATCAACAAATGAACGGTTGTTGAGCTAGCTTCCAGCAGTCATTGTACGACCACGCGGTGTAGGCAGTGCGAATACCGAACAGATGAAAAAATTTAATGATGCTGTGGCAATCGCTGAAGTTGTGGCAACAGAGAAGTACCAGCGACAACAGCATTATTACTACCAGCAGCAAGTGATGCTTGCAAATAGCCTGTACATATGCGTTACTGATTGGTGCACACCTGAGACCGATACCAATCAAGGTGGAATAACATATAAAACAGGAGCGTTTAAGTGCGCTGAAGATTATCATCGACAGCAAGCACACGTGCACGCATATAACAACACCATCATATGCTCACCAGAAAGCCAATGTGTTCGAGTTGGCAGCAAGTCAACCATTAATGGCATCGAGTGCTACAGTCTGGGAGAAGCAGCTGCAAAAAATAGACAAAGAGCGAAGACGGCACCTCACATGCCCCAAGCTGAAAAGATGTGACTCCACCATCTTTTCTATAACGGACACTACTTCACCCGCAAGCGTTGGCTGCTGCAATCGGCTCAGAAGCTGACGAGTTTGCAAACTACCACAACAAAAATGCCAAAAGCGATTGCAACTAGTGTGGTAGCTAGAAAAGCCCTCGACAACAACGTGACAAGAGCAACGATTCCCGACGCGGTGATGAGGACTCAAGAGTGTGACCTTGTAAACACACCGACCAAAAGTGTTTTTTATGAATTTGTATCGTAGCTGGCAATGGCAGCTTCCACATTTAAAGCGCTAGATTTTCATTGGCCAAAACCAAATTGGCGGTCGAAGGACAGCCATTCCATGCATCGTCGCTTTTACTTGTTTATATTATGGTATCAGAATGATTGTCAAGTTTCCCTTTGACACCGCGGCAAAACTACATCCCGCACTGGAAAAGCGTAACGATGTCGGATAGTCAGGAGGACGTGACAATGCAGGAGAGAGACGCGGCTAAAGACATTTCAGATGAAGAAGAAGCTGAGTGGTCTCCTAATGCAATTGAAGACGAGGAAGAAGACGAGGAAATGGAAGAGAGCGACGGCATTGAGAGCGAAGACTTTGATGCTGTTGGCTCTTTCTTCGATCTCAACAGTTCGCGCACCCGTAAACCAACTCGTCAGTTGAGAAATGGATTCACAAAGATGCCAAAGAAACGCAAGGTCATGTCGGGACGGACCGAGCGCTGGAATCGCCGTCGCAAGATCGCAGACGTGCTGGACGACGCAGAGCTCGAACAAAGTACACGCAAAGCTCGTGAAGCAGAAGCAAAGCGAGCTCAGAGAATTGACGCTATATTGGGAAACTTTTCAGCCTTATCAGAGGATCAGCTGGCGGTGCCTGATAAAAAGAAAGAGAAGAAATTGTGTCTAAACCCATCGGCGGGAGAGATGCCTACAGGTGAAGAAGGATCAGAGGACGCGCCAATTTTTGCATACAATGATCTGGTCGATAAGCTAAAACCTCACCAGGTTGACGGTGTCAGGTTTTTATGGAGTCATGTTGCAGTGGAACCGGTGGGTTTTGGTTGTGTATTGGCAGATTTTATGGGTCTGGGTAAGACATTACAGGTAATTACGACAGCGCAGGCGTTTTTGTCGAAGAGAATTATGGATGAGAACGGAAAGTTAAAGCAAAGACATAAGCACGTGCTGATCCTTGCTCCAACGATTTGTGTTCGAAACTGGGAAGCCGAGATTGTCAAGTGGCTAGGCAAAAAGGAAGCACGACGTCTTGGACTGTTCACGTTGGAGTCAAGCCGAGAAAAGAAAATGAACGATCGTGTCTTTGTTGTGAAGAAGTGGTACAAGCGTGGTGGCATTTTGATAATGGGATACGAGCTGTACCGTCTTTTGGTATTGCAGTCCAGTGGCGAGGAGAAGATATCTGCTGGGAATCAAAAGTACGCGTATTTGATGAAACAGGTATATGCATGCTTGAGCGACCCGGGACCAGATCTTATTGTGCTGGATGAAGGCCATCGTGTTCGTAATCACAAGTCAAAAATGGTGAAAGCACTCGCTCACGTTAAAACGACACGACGCATAATCTTAACAGGCTACCCACTTCAGAATCACCTGGAGGAATACTGGACGATGGTAAATTTTGCCCGACCGAACTATCTTGGCTCTTTGGATGAATTTAAAAATCGATACGTAGCCCCAATCACGAATGGACAGTGCATTGATAGCTCCGAAGCCGACTTGCGGCTGGCACGGCACCGGGCATTTGTCCTAACGCGCGAGTTAAGGCCTTTAGTACTCCGTCGCGATCAGCAATATCTTTTTAAGCAGCTACCACCTAAGAAGGAATATGTGCTAATGTGCAAACTAACCGACGCACAAGCACAATTATACCGAGAATTTCTTCGCAGTGGTGTTCCAACTCGTGGCGACTCGCAACAGGTGGATGTCCTTGGTGGCTACCATATTGCACTGGCTATCTCGAACCACCCTGATGTCATTTACGAAACGTACAAGAGACTGGAGAAAGAGGAGCAGAACAAAGCTAGCATAAAATCAAAACGCAATGATGTCTTGGAAATTTTTGGGGTTGAAGATGGTGGCAACGCTTTTGATCCGTATGATGACGGCCCGAGCCAGAGCGCTCCCATGTCCGGTACCTTTAGAGCTAATTCACCAGCAGAGTCTCGCGGTCCGCGCGTGAACAATGACGACGATGACGACGATGACGACAGTGAGGCAGCACTTTTGAATATGCTAGATGCCCCTAGTAGTGCTGCGCCACAAACTAAGCCAACAGCTGTTGCAAGAAGTCATCGTTTAAAATTTGCTCAAGATTTTGTCGAAAACTATGTCCCGAACCAGCTCGAATCCAGTGGCAAGATGATGATCCTTATGGAACTTCTGTCAGCGTGCCGAGACGTTGATGATCGTGTGATCATATTTTCGCAGAGTATTCCTACGCTAGATGCTATCGGAGTAACAATCTCCAAGCACAACAAGTATCAGCGGCGCCATGCCAAACGCTTTAATTATCTGCGTATTGACGGAAGCACGTCCCAACAAGACAGATTTCGACAGATCGACCAGTTCAACGACCTCGAAGAGGATATCGACATAATAATGATCTCGACGAAAGCTGGCGGCGAGGGAATTAACCTGTGCGCTGGCAATCGAATTATCATGTTTGATGTGTGCTGGAACCCATGCAATGACTCACAGTCTATGTGCCGATCGTACCGGTTTGGCCAGACTAAACCCGTTTTCGTATACCGCTTTGTGTCGATGGGTACCATGGAGAAGAAGGTATACGACTTGCAAATTCGCAAAGAAGGCGTTGCTAAGCGTATTGTGGACGAAAAAACGACCGAAAGAAAGTTCATGTCCTCTGAGTTGCAAAAGTACTTTAGCATTAAGGACTTCGAAGATTCTTTGTTGCACGCGCAAGGCAAGGCAGTAAATGATGAAGAAGTTATTATCGAAGCAATTCCTCATGAAGACTCAGTGCTAACGAATATTTTGACAGAAATGCAACACAGAACTACCACTCCAGCTAACATCTCTACTGAAAATGTAGAAAGTACTGCTGCTGAAATGTTGGCCGACAGGAGATGCATCATAGATTGGTTTGAGCAAGATACGATGTTTGAAGAAGATTTGGACCAACAGTGCACACCAGCTGAGCAGAAGGAAATTTTGGAAAGCTATACCTACTTTAAAGCTGTACGGACACTGCGCAGCGGAGGAACTCATCTTTTAAGTCGTGAGGGTGTGCTGATTAAGAATTGTGACTATTGCCGAGTATCGAACGAGATTTATCCGACATCAACTACGAGCGTTCCAGTGCCTTCGAAAATTGAATGCATTTATTGCAAGCAGTCTATTGCAACTGCCGGGGCAGTCCCTCCGTTACAAAACCCAGATGCTGGGTACTCGTTTATAGGGCACATGCCTCGGGTTCCGATTCCAGCACAAGAGACTGTGACGGCTACTACAGCAGTTCTACGTCCACCTGGAGCAGCAGCCTCAGCCCTTCCACTCGCACCAACTACAATAGGTGTTGCTCCAAGTGTAAGTGCTCAAAGTGGTGGCAGAATATTGCCTCCCCACATGCAGATTATATTCGATCAGCAAAAGAGAGCGGACAAGAACACTGAGGAACAGCGAGCCCAGCTGTTTGCTCGGCAGAGGGCCGAGCAGCAGCGCAAGAAAGCTGAGATTGCAGCAGCGGTACGGAAGCAGGAGCGGTTAAGTATGAAGCTGAGTGACCGGCATTTACTTATACTTCGGCGAGGCATAAAGGGGTGTCAAGACCTTAAGCGGGAGGCAGAGGAATGTGGGGCAGCATTGGCGATCGAGGTCAACTCGCAACTTACGGATATTGTAAGTGCGATGACCCCAGCAGAAACATATAAGTGGCTCAAGCTAAGCAAGCTTCCTGGTGATGTGGAACTCCACGATGACACCTGGTTGCGAAACGAAATCGCAAAAGAGAAAGGATTGCCGCTAATCCCTGTTAAGTCAAGTTCGAATTTGACCGTAAAGCCCCAATCAGCTATTACAGCTGCTACTGCCGCTAATTTTATGGCCTGTACTGCTCCAGCCCTCGCTCCCACAGATACGCCGACTTATGGTCATAGTTCACAGACAACGGTCGACAGCAGCAGTGATTATATTGAACTTTTGGGCTCGGATGATGACGACCTTCCGAAGACAAGTATTAGCAACGGACCAGCAGCAAATGACCACAATAACGGTGATAACGCTACCGTTGTTGACGTAAATGACGTCATTGAAATATTGTAGGTACCGTCGTCAACAACGAGGAGATAAACATCAGACCCATTGCCCAGAGGAAGCTGGGCGAATATATGTATGAATCACGATAAGGTGGTTGCAGTCTCCGATGTATCTATGACGCGGTATGGCTTTGGAAGACCGTGTGGGTAACCTGGTATTGACGGCTTAAGATGTTTGCATTCGTAAACGCGTTCGACTTGGCAAACCACAGAATAGCCATGGTCGGCCTCATCAGGCAATCAACGGAAGGAAGCATGCTGCTTCGATTAGTCATTAGGTTACCATTATCGTGACGACAGCGAGGGCGTTGAAGTCTAGCAGTCCATTCGTGAGTACGCGTCATTCATAGTATACGATGCATCCGGTAAAGGGGCGATGTAAAAATTTTGGCAAGAGATATTGTGACGGAATGTCAGCTGCACTCATGGCTCACCCAATCTTCAAGCCCAGAGGACAATTGCATGGGCCAAAATTCTGAGTTGCGTGGTGACACCATTTCTCGAAAAACTTTGCATTGGACACAGCCACCGGCAAAAGCATTTATTTCGCAACATTAGTTCTTGTTCACCCGGAACTCATGGACGGAAAGATACATCAATGCTGTCGCAGATGCTTCGGTGTGCAAGAAGACTGAGCTCGAGAATTTAAACCGAATTTATCGATAAAGATCAAGCCACGCAAATGACCTACTGAGCGCCTGTGAGAAAGCAAGCTGCAAAATACCGGGAGGAAAAAGAACGGTAGCTTGCTAGTTTGCGCTGCTCTTTGAATGTTAGAAGACGACCTGATTGTCCAATCCGATATGGATCTCGACGACTGTATGATGAGGCGTCCGTTGCCGTATACATGTATCCGAACAACTTTTTGGAGACGTTAATACTGCTATTAGCCAGCTGCAGCAAAATAAGTGACAAGCAGGGTGTCAATAATCAGGCACCAGCAAAATTACACGGATGCAAACTCAGCTTTCGCGGACGAGTCAAGAACGTCGCTCTGTTATTGCAGCTCTCTCATCTATCGAGGTGGAGGCCCACCATACTCGATCTCGACGCTTTCTTCATCGTCGACTTTAGCGAATGACAGGTAACTCATGCCTCCTCGCATTCTCTCTGCCGTCGAGTTACGTGTGTGTGGGTGCTAGCAAGCCAAAAACAATTGTTTGGATCTAGGAGCGAGCTCAAGAACGTCACGCGGCGCCAAGTATTGCTCTTCACGCCCAGCAGATTCAAAGCTGGTCGATCACATAGTCCAGCACCAGTACGAAAAAGGCACACGAAGCGCATGCGCATTACATTTTTTCTCGTCCAAAGCGTTTGCATCAATACTCATGCACCTGCTGCAATGTTTTTATAGTCATGGGACAGCAATACATCGTCGTTTACATCTACGCATGCTGATAATTTCACACGTTATGTCGCTTGTAATGCGTTCTTCATTGGCATTAATAACACTGATTCTCTTCATAGATCGGTATTGCATCCGAATTGTAGGTGCGCTCAGCTCATCTTCTCATGCATCGAGATATATAATTCCCAACTAAATGCTTCGTTATAAAGAGTCCTGGTCCCGGGTCCACCGATATATCCTGCACAAGCTATTGCCCCCTGAAGGCCAGTTCGTGGCACGTATTTCTTACGAAGTACATGACCGGCACTTTGTAAAATACAACCAAGCATCCCGTTGCAGTAATATTTTGTCTGAATCATTTTTTGTAATAATTGTTCATAGTAGTTTCATAATTCTCTCATTCCTGAAATCTCTTGCTTAGTCGTCAGTGCTTCGATGATTGTGCTTTTGTGCAACACAAGACTAAAATAACGTTGATGTAGAGTCTGGCAGAAGCGCCGTGACCTTGTTAATCCTTACTTCAAGGTGCTATCTTCCTTTTCTAATTGTAGCCTCCTTCTTCTAAGCTTGAAGCTCGACTCTTTGTACCTCAACTTTTGAAAATTTTAGTGGCTACTTCGAGCTCACAAATCCAGTCTTTTAGCCTCCACGCTTTCACTTCACTGCTTTTATTCTGTGTCAGGCGCTGGGGGTGCATCTGGTCGGGATGTCGGACCTCAGTCAAAAGGGGACAGTTCTTGGTTTCGGACGTTCACATCGAGTTGAAGCTTTGCTAATTACAGACTAACCTCCGATAAATGATCCTCAAAAAGCCATTGCCTCCGATAATTATTACTCTTTTGGTCTACCATACTGTTCCTATAACCATAACCGATATCCTCTGGTATCGGATACTTGAACTATTCTAACAGAATATCATCTCTATATCTCTTGTATATCAACTTTCGTGCGCAAATTTTGCGTTGTAGTCACGGAAGACCTTCCGCTCTGCTCTGTGATCTTTTATATCGACGTTGAGTAGTTTTCCCACAACGCTTCCAGCATTCAGCTGCACTGAAATTGGCTAACTTTCCTAGTCTGACTCGCCGTCATCGTCTAAAACCTCGGAATTTGTTTTGTCTGCGTTGCCTAACACCAATTCTACCAGCTCAATGTCCGTCAGCTCAATGTCCGTCAGCTCAACGTGCACCTCCTAAGCTTCTTCGATTATAAGGTTTGCGACTGGCATGGAATGGCGAATATAGAGGGTGTCGATCGCATCTTAAATGTTAATTTTTGATGCTTCTTTCTCTGTGTCGGGGTCTGCTTCAGTGCACGCTTATATTCGATTGTCGAAAAATTCAGTGTGGTTAAAGCAATAAGCGATGACCGATTTTGGCAGCTCTTCCCTTGCAACTTTGCTTCAGCGAATCGCCGTAAGCTGATCGACTATGTAAATATAGGTAGCGCATTGCTCGTTCCGATCGAGCGCGTCCTGCAGCTAATAGCAGCTATAGCGACGTTTAATAACTGGTATGATTCTAGCCTTCGTAGGCTGAATTTTTAAGTTGTATTTGGCCAGCTCAACATTAGAAATTCCCAATTCTCCAAGGATGTGCGAAGGTGCATCATCGTACAGAAGTGCGACTTATTATTTTCTTTCAAATTATCGTAAGTTACTCTTGTAAGAGTTTGCTTGTTATCCAACCTTTTATACTCCAGCGATATAAGGCGCCATGCTTCTTGTCATATCTATTAGAAAATGCTCGAGGATTTTGCGCGTGACCGATGATGAACAGTTTATGCCAATGTGAGCCATCTGCATTTGCAGGGAAGCAATAGTAGATAATAATTTTATTTAAAATATTACAAAAATTCAATCAGAAAAGAAATAACAGTTTTAATAAAAAGTTCTTACATAATGATTTTTTATAATAAATTATATATAATAATTTGATTCAATCTTTCTTGAAAAATTCAACTATTAATTCTATTATTATGGAATGGTCTTACCAAAAACAGCAAAGATTATTAAAAACTACAATGAAAACGATTGCTACTATAATAATATACTTTAAATATTTCTTGTAATCTGATCATGAGATTTAATTTTAACATTATGTATAATCTTAACTTGAAATATAACAAATCTTGCTTCCATTTGCGTGCGCACAATATTTTGTGCGGAGCTATACGATAGAAAAGACCAGTCCGTAGCCTTTCTTTTGAGGCTGGTTGAGCTTTTTCGATCGTCTCCATGCCAGCAAATACGATTTCGCCGTGCGACACTTAAGCCATGGCGAGATTTAAATTTTTTGATTCATTCATTTGAGAAGGATGTAGCGTTTTCGATATATAGTTGCTCTGCGACCCTGGCAGGCTTTGGTTTAATAGGCTTTGTTGTGATACAGACACGCCGGGCTTTGCATTGAAGAAGCCACTCTGCATGCATTTGATCTATTTCGGGGGGTTTTGCATCGGGAGTGCACTACAATTCTCATACTGCATCGGCCAGCAGCCATTTGTAAAAAAAGAATTATCATATAAATCTACCTTTGCCTCGTGGCTGATTATATCATAGCTTCTTATTCGCATCGCTTTGTAAAATGGAATTTATAGTGGGAGGCTTTAAAAGGCTTAAATCTTGCTTTTATAAAACACAAAGAGCAGCTTGAGTCAGGCGTGGCATAATATCATGCTTTTGGTAGATTTTAAGCTTCTTTTTGCTCGTGAAATATTGAGAGCTAACTTGCTTTGGGGGGGGTAGTAGGATGTCGTTTTTGTGTGGGGATGGTTTGACGCTTGCTTAGATTTTGTGGCACACATTACTTTCAGCCAATTTGAGCGCGCGCCTTATTAATATAATAAATAAATAACTATAAGAAATAGTTCGCGTATTCTATATTCCTCGATACTATATGATTTTATTGTCTACGGATGATATCATTTAAAGAAGGTTAGTTTGTAGCTCAATATTTCGGCCTTGAAAAAGATATCTATTAATATAAATTTTATTTAAAAGATGTTTTTTTACAAAATCCACAACATAATATGCTTTTATAGTATTCTTTTTTATGTACAATTAATTAGTGTTGTTTAGCTCATTACGTTACAAACTAATAATAAAAATAAGCACATATAGTATTACCTGTTTAATCTGATACCTCGGGGCTGAAGGGTTTTATCTGATTCTAGGGTATCTACCCGTCGTTCCGACGGTGCAAAGAGTAATATATATACTGGAGGAATCTTTAGAAAACGCAGCGATTTGCTAGGGTGTTCACCCGTCGTTCCGATGGATATGGTGCGCAAAGTCTACGCTGATAAAATATTGAATTATCATTTTACTTAAGAAAATCTAGTTACCTTAGGTAAACTGATAAGTATGAAATACAGTGTATGAAGGTCCATGGGGTACCTATCGTTTCAAAGGTAAATGTGTGCTCGTCGGTGAGCTCGTCGTTCCGACGGATAGGTGCGCGAATTTTCCACTGATAGTATGTTAGCCCATTATTTTACCTTATTATATATTTAGTTTAATATAGTAAATTGATAAATGTAAAAGTCAATGTAACCCTGTCCTTTCGAAGGTCAATATGTATTTGTCATTCCGACGGACATGTTGAGTGAAGTCTACTTGTTTAATATTCGTACCCATCTTTTTACTTAAGAATATTTGGTTGACTCTGGTTTATTAATATGTATGATGCAATACATAGGGGTCACTTTGCTTTTGCAACTAGGTCCAGTTCAACCTGATGAAAACGCTTGCTCTTGCCATATTTTAGTGTATTAATAAAGTACGGAGCCCATGCTTATGCAACAAATTTTTAGCATGTGTCTTCTCTTAATATTCAACAAAATGCTGTGTTTGATGTAGCAATATGTATTAAGGGTATGAAGGTTGATGTGCACCCATCGTTTAAAGGATGTATTGTATAAAAAAGCACGGGATACGGACACACTGGATAAATTATCCGCTGTTAGCAAATCTGCTCATGTAATTATCTATGCAAATTGCAAATCAGCCAGTGCAAAATTAGCCGAAAATGCAAAATAAGCCAATCCGAATGCCGGAAAAGGAGCACTACGGACGGACGGACGGATGAACACAATTCTTTTATTGTATAGAAGAAGAGAAATCATAAGTCAAACCGGTTCCGCACATTGGCCACACCAACACTCGAGCCACAACTGACGCACAAAAAACAGTAACAACAATCACATCCAGAAAGTGCCCTAGCGCGGTGTTCAGCACACGAAAATCACGGACGAGGTCCGCATTGCATTGTGTCAGTACGGACAAGACAACCCCAAAGTCACACAGAAGGAGATCCTAAAATGGATCGAGAAAGCCTATTTGAGTATCTAGGGCACTCTCAAACGCTTCTTAGAGATGCTCCAGATGACGTACAACGTCAATCTTAGCCAGGAAACGCCAGCGCACGGTGAACAACCCGTAGATGTAGAAGACATTGGTGGAGTCGTTCCAGATCAGGCTCGCATCAACATGAGCGGCGATCTTCTCAAAGAGAGCGCAAAATAGATTCTGAACCGTCTTTATTTTGATTACTCTTCTTTTAAGCCCTCCAACGGCTGGCTCAAGTTGTTCAAGACTCGCCACGGAACCCAGTCTTACCGCCACTTTGAAGAAGCGGATCTGTTGACATAAAACTTTATATGGATGAG
Source organism: Peronospora farinosa (assembly GCA_947646735.1). Taxonomy (NCBI): domain Eukaryota; phylum Oomycota; class Peronosporomycetes; order Peronosporales; family Peronosporaceae; genus Peronospora; species Peronospora farinosa. Next base: position 353,587 of record CANTFK010000054.1, on the reverse strand, counting down.
AGGCTGAAGATTCGGGACATTCTGGAACAATACGATCTTTAGGGCATTATAATATAGAAAAAACGAGACTGTTCTATAGGATGCAGGTAAGCTCGGGAATGTGTTGCAATTGTTTTTCTAACGTTATGATTAAACAAATCTTCAATAACTAGGCGGACCAATTTTTTGGGACCAAGCAGCTGGAAGGTCGGAAGCAGCACAAAAAGCGCTTCACACTTGTTGTCTTCTGCAGTGGTGACGATTCTGACAAGCTATCTTTGTAGGTTATCGGAAACCCAAGAGACGCGTTGCTTTAAGAACAACCTCAACAATTTCGATTGCAGCTAATGCAACATTGCAAAATCTTGGATGAATTGGTTTGTCTTCCTCAAGTGGCACAAAGCATTTAATTTTGGATGGCTAATAGAAAAGCTCTTCTTATCATGGAAAATTGCATGCGCACGTCCCTCTGACGGAGCTTCCAGCTCGCATTCGACTAAGGAACACAACCGACTTTTACCTTCTCCGGACGCTACATTAAAGCTACAACTATGTGATGCCGGGATCATCCGGAACCTAAATGTCTACAATTGGCGCTCGCTTAACCGCCTCCTCTAGTAACACATGGAGGATAAGCTCGCCGATCCCGAGAAGGTGGACATCCTGCAAGTATCAGGCTTGTAGTGACGGCATGAAGGTATAAGGCCAAGCCTGCAAAAATCGCCATTTGCTTCCGGCATGCAGGACCCGCACTACTGCTCCCGATCTCGTACAAAATCAGCATCTGGCAGGTGATCAAAGGAGACCGCCGGTCTACTGGATAAGCATGTCGTAAAGTATCAGGAGGCAAAGGTTCAGCAATTCCGTTACTGCAAACTGATGGACATCAGAAACCTTCTCGGCTATCCAGATGAGAAGGTGGTCACCTACCTTCCAGAACTCGACGAAGTACAACAGAAGCTTACCCACCCCACTACGGAGGTCCACGATCTTATTGTGAATAAAGACGACAGTGAGTAATTTCCTCCCATTCCAGCGGTCGACGTACAGGTGATGATCCAGTCGCTCGAACCCTTCTGGACGCAGCAGGCCCAAATCTAAGGACTACTTCATGACGGCACTACAGAAGATGAGGGACAAGCTCCGGGTGATAAGATCACGCCAGAAGGTGAAGAAGGCATTCATAGCTATTTAATGCGAGTTTTAGTAACACATCCTGGTCGGGTTGGGGTGACGCCCTCCCGGGAAGCTTGAGCCAGCATGATGCTAGCTCAGACCTTCCGACGGGTGCTTCACAGCATCCGTCAGTCTTTGACGAGTCTCTCCCTCAACTCACTTCTCTCTAATCTCTCTCACCCCAGGCGCCAGCCAAGTCGCCACGACGCACGCAGCCACGCACGAAGCATTCTAGCCATCTTCGCTTAGGTACGTTCAATGTCCAATCCATTGGTTCTTAGCATAAGCAGCATGAGACCCTTCCACAAGACCTGTCGACGTACAAAATTGACATTTTATGGATCCAAGAAACTCGTATTGCTTTCCAAAGCGAGCAAAAGACCGGTACGTATCATCTCCTGACACTCCCATGCTCCAACCGTTGGCATGAAACTGTTTTTGCGATTGCTCCCCATTTACGCAGGTACTCTACCGATACTGGGCCCAATCTGACCGAGTTGGAGTCCTCCAACTACGTCTACCTAAGACTTAACGAGTGAACATTGTCAACGCATATGCACCCCATAGCGGAAATCCTGCAGAAGCAGTTGAAAGCTTTTACGTTGACCTGACCATAGCGCTCTCTCGGCTCCCCCAACGCTTACGACAATAATTCTTAGTGACTTTAACGCAGAATTTGTCAGCGTCGCGATCATGAATCATTTCTTGGGCAATGGGGCCGTGGTCGACGAAATCGCAACGGCCACATTCTCGCCTCTTTCTGTGACGCTAACGAGTTGTTCATTACCAACAGAGCTTTCAGAAAACGAGCGCGTAACATCACGACATGGACACTTCGACTCAAGAACCACTGTTTTTTTAACCAAATTGACTACAACATCTGCAGCCAACGGACAAAGACATTATGCAGCAACGCGCAATGCTGGGGAGGTATTCTCACACCGTCGGATCACAAGCTTGTCACGTTCGACTTCGATCTCAGCGCCCTACGCGGACTACGCCGACGTCGAGGACAAGTGCGTTCTAGAGGTGCTGAAACGCGCTTGGCGACACATCTCCTCGTCCGCGACAGCAAGTATCGCACCCTGTATCGACAACTTTTTGCGTACAACCTTGCTGATTTACCGCATTAACGGACAACCACGGAACAACGCTGAACAACTATACTTCACTCTGCGCTAGAGGCTGCGGCAGACTCAGTTGGCTACGTGCCGCTCGTCAGGCATACCAAAGAGGAGGATTCCGAGCTTTCCCGCATCTCGTACAAACAACGTCAACCTCGGCAGCTATCTACAATGACCATAGGCAAGACGTCAAGGCTTTACGTCTCAGACAGAATCGACTTCTTCACCGGATTCGAGATCGCAGCAAAGCTCTTGTTAGAGCTTTCATCGACGAGAAACTCGCCACTATCGAACAGTCAAGCCATTCTACTCAAATGTATGAAGCCACGCGAGCCCTTTTTCGACAGTGCTCACCATTAACCTTGTTATGTGACCCTACAGGTATATATATTCTCAGTTGCGAAGAAGCAGGTACTAAGATCAAGCAACACTTTCAAGAACAGTTCTCGGACCCCACGCGCTCTACCGTCGCCGACGACGGCTTTAAGCGCCCCCTGGACAACTCGATCACCGCGTACGAGCTCGAATGCGCGTTCCGCCGCTAACGTAACGTACGCAGAACGGGCCCGGATTCCATCCCTGCCGAGTTACTCAAGTATGTATCAGAGCTTCTAACTCAACCTCTCGCCGACATCATCAATCATGGACTTGCAACAGGAGACAACATCCACCTTGGCGACGGGATTTTTCTTGGAAACCCCAAGCAAAATAAGCCGGCTGGCCAATGCGCTAGCCTCCGACCCATCGTCCTACTCAACAGCATCCGTAAGGCGATCTCTTAGGTGGTGCTTTGCCGCATCTCCCCCAAGGTCGAAGAATATCTGTCCCCGCACCAAAGTGGGTTCAGGCCCTGTCGCAGCACTGCTGATGCAGTGTGAGCTCACATGTGGGTAGCAGCACGCGCTCAGAGATACAAGTAAAAGTTCTTTTTCTTGGGATCGACCTCTCACGTGCTTTTGCCATCGTCAACCGCGACAAACTTATCTCCGTACTCAAGACAATTCTCGATGATGACGAATTTCGGCTGATCCGACTACTTCTTCGAGACACAATGCTCTCCCTCCGACTCGGCAAATGACTACTCTCACCATTTGAAAGCAATACAGGTACTCCTCAAGGTGACTCACTTTCCCCTGTTCTTTTTGTTGTATACCTCGAAGCAGCTTTACGAGATCTTGCCGGCCAACTCGACGTACCCCACGATCTCCTCGCTGACATGATCGTGTACGCCGATGACGCCGACTTTGCTTGCCGAAGCGCCGAAATTGCTACCCTGATCGAAACTGTAGCCCCAGCCATCCTGGCCAAATGAGCACTTTAGATGAACACGTCCAAGACCGAACACACCATCTTACAACGCAGCTTAACCGCGCAGTCCAATCGGATCACACGTGCCAAAGATGAAGAGTGGCGTATTACGCGCAAATTAGGTTCTCTCCTCGTCGACGCCGAGGACGTATCCCGCCGTAACAACTTAGCGACTGCCGCACTCCACCGCATGTGGAAAGTTTGGCTCCGGCCATCGAAGACTTCGGAAGCTACGCTCCTTCGCCTTTACAAATGCTACGTATTGCCGATACTCCTTTACAACTGCGGGACCTGGGTCCTTACCAATTCCGTGCTACAAAGCCTCGAAAGTTTGTATCGTCAACAGCTGCGCAAAGTGATCGGAGTACGTTATCCAGCCACGATTTGCAATGACAAGCTTTACGCTCGTACCGAAACCCAGACACTCCGATATCACTTGCTTCGCAGCCGATGGAGCCTTTTGGTCATATCCTCTGCAGACCTGCCGGCATACCGGCATACCGGCATACCGCCTCATGGCAACTTACTTCACTCCCAGCGAGACCGGCAAAACGGAGAGGCAGACACCGACTTACGCTGCCGATGGTCCTCGATGCCGACCTTCAAACACTTTCTGCAGGACATCGTCTTCAACGTGTCCCAGACCTGTACCTTTTGGCCCCCCCCCCCGGCGCAGCAGTTACGCACCGACCTGATTACCCAGCGGTCACGGAATCGATTCCCACTCGCGCAAGACTTTCCGATACTTTTGGGCCCCTGGTATTATGGGAGCACACCCGACCTCTTTAAAAGCGAAGTTAATAACCTTTCAGAACGAATTCTACTGACCTCTCCTAGCGAAATTAATAAAAACCTTAATCTGATATAATAAGTATAATGACACGTATTAAACCCAGACCTGTACCTCCTTCGCCTCTGTGCACATGATCGTGCAGCCTGGACGGACTTAACCGAGCGCTTATAGTGAACGCGCCGCTTAATGGACCCTTGCCGAGAAAAAAGAGAACCGTAAAAAACGAGAGATAGCCCGACGCTTGCGGAAGTTGAGCCACTTTTGTGGCAAGACGGCTCGCGAAACGCGTTCACATACATACATTAAGTAGCACGTATGTAGAGAAATTAGTTAAGGAAAGTTGTGGGTACGAAAGAAATATATCGGATAAACGATTATGGAGGATGATTAATTCCAGTATGGAGTTGTGCTAGGGTGTGGAGGATTTTATCTGTATAAACAGACTATACATAAGGCAGTATCTTCTAAACAGGTTCTACTGTATACGGAAATGAAAAGTATAATTAAAAAGATGAGAAGCGCCAATCATCCGACACTTTCTTGCTAATTAGCCCATCATTTCAATTTTGTTGGAATGTAATTTATTCAGAATGTTTTGCTCCCCCTTTTGACAAGTATCGTAGGACGACGACAATGACAAGACTTTTGTAGCGGAGCTTCTTTGCTTTCTTTAAGTCGGAGGAAGGTTTATAGGCTGAAAGCCTTTTAGTTTTTTATGAACTAGCCAAACTTGACAGCTTAAAGTCGCTTAGTTCTAAGGAATTAAAAAAACGACTACAAAGTATACTCTGTCTACAAACTTTCGGAATACTTCTACAGTCAACGAGCTTATGCTCAACAAGCTTGGAAACTTTTGAAGGCTTAGACAACACACGCACAGAGTGCAAAAGCTAAGCTAAGAGCTAACCGTTTTATGAACCAAACCTAAGAAATAAGCCCTTTTAAAAGCTTATGCTCAATAATTAGTATGAGAACTGATTTTATTTATGCATTAATATGGAAAAAACTACCCTAAGTACCCTACACTTGCTAAGTCACTATTATAGTTATTGATGATATCGATGCTGACGTGATACGCCTCATTGACCATCCCAAAGTAAGTTGTCTAATAGTGACGGATGAGTTGTCGTATCCAGGCATGATAATAGCTAACAACAGCTAGGATAATGTAGAAAGCTTATCCCATCAGAATGATAGGATGGCTATAGAAAATATAAACTTAGATGTAGACTACATGTACTTACGCATGATGCCGAACTCACTTACTCTGCAATTTGCTAGCTACTGCACACTTGCTTTACTTCTCTTTACTTCGCTTCTCGTCTTTCCTCGCCTTTTAGCGCTTTAATTAACAATCGTACAATAATAGTAGCTATAATATACAGGCTTCATTATTGATTGATTGTCCATCTACACATCTGTGTATGATGTACTTAGGACGGCGATATCGGTTGTTAAGCCCTAATCGATAGGGTACGATATAAGCGATAACATATCTCAACATCCACACTTAATACATCCTTAAAGGAGAGTATAAAAAATAAAATAGTTATAATTACGTATGATATACAACCGTTGTGTAACTGTAACGGGGTGAGCCCGTTACATTATATTGACACTTATATGAAGTGTCAATAAAAATATTATTATAACTAATAATATTTGACAATATTATCTTTTCTTATAATATTGTCCCTAGATCTTCTTGAAGTTGGAGATGCCCTCTCATTGGTTGATATGGGCCATCATATCAACCAACGCGCTGACCAATGACCGATGGACACGCGCAATGAGTGGAGGGCAAGTTGTCGACATACATAGTTGTAGTTTAATATAGTTAACATAGGCTATAACAGATTAGTTTTATTAGATAGTTAACTATATTAAATACAGTTTTCTTTTCCTCTACTTCTAAGCGTTTGTTTAGAAGTAAAGCTTCCTCTGCTCTTGTGTAAGAGAGGTAATTGAGGCACCTGCTTTCACTGTAATCAGTGAAAGTAGACTATACTGTAATCAGTATAGTCGAAGGTTGCCCCATTATACCTGGTAGCACTTCGTGGTCCGTTCAGCGACCACCGCACCATCCGCTATGGAATCAGCGGGTGATGAACGTCATCACGCGTTGCGTGATGATTTCCGCCATTTGAGTGACCTCGAATGGAATGCGGTTCAGCGTATGGCTGAAACCATCGGCAACCCTGCCGTTGGTGCCATGTTGCTCTCTCTTAGCGGAGACGACCAACATGCAACCATCGCCAAGTTCATACAACATGAACTTAACGAAGTTGTAAAGAAATTCACCTTGCTACCGGAGCAAGGTTTTCAACAGGTTGACCTGTTGAGAGAACAAGGCGCTCAACAAGCTGACTTGTTGATGCAGCAGTGTTCTTAACAGTCTGAACTGTTGAGACAACAGCAGGCTAGTGCTGTTGCTGCCGGGTCGACGTATACACGTCGACCCGAGTCCTTGAAGATTGATGTCTCCAAGTACAAGGCAGTGGAAAGCGACTCCTTGTTAAGATGGTTCGTCGAACTCGATGATGCCATTGAGGCTTGTCGCATCGATTACGATGCGATGAAGGTCAAGTTCGCCATGTCGAACGTGGCAGGACGTGCCAAAACTTGGGCCTTAGGGCTCAAACTGCATGACCCATACGTTTTCCCAACGTATGACGTCTTCAAGGAGCGGCTCAAACACACGTTTGAACCGCCTCGCGCTGAATTCAGGGCTCGGGCTGAGCTCCTGGATTTGAATCAGGGTAAGCGTGATATACACGCTTACGCCCAACACGTACGATACCTCGTTAGCTGTATCGTACTGAACCCAATCGATGAACACACGCAAGTTACTGTGTTCATCAAGGGTCTGACAGATGGTCCTGTTAAGACCCACCTGTTCCGCTTGGAACTAGAATCGCTGGATCAAGCGATCTCTGCAGCGAAACAGAAGGACTTCAGCCTACAACAGGCTCATGTCCACTCGGGGTCCTATCGTCCACCGAGACGACAGGAGGGCGGAGGTCCAGAACCAATGGATCTATCCTATGTAGAGAGCGAGTGACCTCGCTCTCCAGGCTACAAGCGATTGCAAAAGTGCAATCGCTGTCAGAAGTTGGGCCACTACGCTTATGAGTGTAGTGCCCCACGCCCAGTGTCTCGTAACACTGGGAGTGACGACCGATCGTCTGCCAAGAAGGGCCAGAGACGTGGGTCTCACGTTGCTGCGAAATCGCAACAACGTGGTGGACCATCAATAAACGGTCGGGTTCAGTAGGGGCGGAGCGTCCTACTGATCCAGCAACGTCAAGAGAGTTGGCGGGAGTCTTGACGAGGGTTGCTCTAACACACAGTCACTGTGTGCTGCCGCTCCCAGTGATGAGGTATCCCTCATCACCTTGAAAATCGAAGTGACAAAGAACATGTCACTATTCGCCCTAGTTGATTGTGGGGCTTCGAACAACTTTGTCTGACGCCAATCGCTAGATGGTCGTAGGCTCAAATATGTTGAGCGCGAGACCTCTCCAACGAGGATGACGGTGCGCCTCGCAACTGGCGCATCCGTAACAGTAAAGATACGTGTAGTGGGAATTCACTACACGCTTGAAGGCAAAAAGTACGATGATGATTTCATCGTACTTGACCTGGATGACAAATTTGATGTCATCCTAGGATTACCATGGCTCAGAAGGTATGAGCCATGGGTCAGCTGGCAGCATCGAACCGTGAAGATGCCTGCCGCTTGTTCATCAGATGTCCATCTGATAAACGTATTGGAGCGTTCAAAAGCGTGTGAATATACTACGAGTGAGTGTGATGGCCTCACTTGTGATTCGGTCGTTAGCACGACTGCACAAGAACTCAGCGTGACAAACAGTCACGCTGTGGAGCAAGCTGTTGTCGTCTGTGCACAAGTACAGGCAGCGCCGAAGGTCCATTACACAAATAAGTCGAGTGGACCGGGACATGAATGGTCGCCTAGAGGGCAGCATTCACCGAAGAGTACACCGGTTGCCCAGAAGCGGCAACAAGGTAATCCTAGATCAATTGTAGAGTTGATCGTAGAGGATCTTGCTGTGGTTGCGCCACCACAGCTAGAGGAAGTCGATGGAACAATATCCATCGAGCCTGCGGGAATAAGTCCCCAGGAGATAATCACCGAGGGAATAAGTCCCCAGTGCCCTGAGGGAATAAGTGCCCAGGAAGTAACCGAGACTTTGAACGTCTTGGTTAATGACGGATCAAACGTAGGCACTTATACGCTTGATCTGATCGCACCTCCGAAGCTAACTTCGGAGATAACTCAGTTGCCTACGCTAGAACCTAAAAGGTTCTTGCGTGATCTGCGTAGTGGCAAAGTCAAGCAGATCTGTGTGCTCGTCACAGAGGAAGAGTACATGACTGACATTCGGTCAGCAACAGTTTTTGTCGAGAACGAACGGGTTCTCAGTAGCTCATCAATGGACGACAGTGTCCTTGATGAGAAGACTCGGATTGAGCGATATACATCGCAATCCTGGGAGTCGCTGAAGTCAAATCCTTTGTACAAGGATTTGGTCGACTTCAAGGATGTATTCCCTGAATCCGTTCCGTGCGAGTTGCCTAAGGATAAAGGTATTCGACACGAGATCGACCTTATTCCTGGCACAAACTATTGTGTCATGAAGCAGTGGCCACTGCCTCGGGAACAGGTCGAGGCGATCGACAAGTTCTTTGCCGATCGACTAGCAGCGGGCCTTCTGAGGGAGTCAACTTCACCTCACAGCTCTCCGACCTTCTGTGTGCGCAAGGCCACAGGAGGGTGGCCGGTAGTACACGCGTTCAACAAGTTGAACGCTGCAACGATACCGGCGCAAACGCCGATACCGAGAAAGGACGTAATCATAGATGGTATGTCTAAGAGTACCATCTTTTCGTCCATGGATCTGATGGATGATTTCTATCAGATCCTAATGCGTGACGGGACATCCCGTACACAGCAGTGAGCACTCCCAGTGGTATACTCTAGGAATGGTTGGTGATGCCGCAAGAGCTTAGTAATGCACCAGCCACATTCAATAGATGCGTCTCACATGTATTGAGACCGGTGCGCGAATTCGCACCGAGTTACTTCGATGATGTGTTCGTCCATAGTCGGGCTATGGACGGGAAAACAGACGTGGAAGTCCATAGACTCCACGTCCGTAAGATTCTTACACTTATGCGCGAGCATAAGTTGTACGCCAACTTTAAGAAGTGAATATTCGCAGCTAGCGAAATACCAGCATCGTCGGAAAGAACGGCGTACGCCCTGATCCAGAAAAGATCAAGGCGATCACCGACTGGCCAGTGCCATTCGATGTCAAGAGACTAAGGAAGTTCCTTGGGCTAGCGGCGTACTTGCACAAGTATTCGCGCAACTACGCCGAAATGACAGTACATCTTTATGGTTTACTAAAGAAAAATGTAAAGTGGAATTGGAACGCTGACTGTCAGCGTTCCTTTGAACGTATCAAGCAAAGCTTGATGCAATCGCCAGTATTGGCGATTGCCGATCAAGACAGACCATTTCATGTGGTCTGTGACGCCAGTGATTTTGCAATCGGCTGTGCACTGATGCAATATGATACAGACGGCGTCGAGCGTGTCGTCTGTTATCAATCGCGTCAGCTGCAACCGGCTGAGCGGAATTACCCGGTGCATGAAAAGGAACTCCTTGCCATGAAGTATGAACTGGCTAAGTCTCGCGTCTATCTCTTAGGCGATAGACCGTTCATTGTATATACAGACCATGCGTCACTACGCACAGCTGTAAATAGTCCACACCTCTCGCAACGAATGGCGAGATGGTTGTCGTTCTTCGCGGAGTACAACTTCTCCGTGGAGTAACGGGACGACTTAACGTCTTCGCCGATGCTCTTTCATGTCGGCCTGATCTAGAGCCGACTGTAAAATTTCGACAGTGATGTGAGCACCACTGTCGCTGTAACGGGCTAAGGACCCGTTACCGTCTTACACTAAAAGGGCGTTGAGGAAACGCTCTTAATTAACTCGTAAATATAACTCTGTTTTTATTTTTGTTTTAGTTTTAATTCGCAGTAAGTGCGAATATGTTCCCTAGCTCATGGGAACCACTCAATATGGAAGTCAATTTATTATTGGCTAATTATTGGGTCTGGCACCCCAATAATAAACCAATAATAAAATGACGCGCAGTATCCACTAATCGGATACTGCCCTATGCCTACTTATGTAATTATGTATTAATCCTATAACTACTTATGTAAAAGGTTGCCCCATTACATCACCCCCCTCTTTAAGTTGTGCTTACTACAACGTAAGCACATAACTTAAAAATGATTCTTATCACCAAAGATGCAGCGACACAACCTCGAACCTGCTCAGTGACACGCAACTGAGCAGCATGACCCTGGCCGCGCGCGCAAGGATATATCTGACGACAACAATCGTAAGATCTGCAGGGAGCAGACACCGCGAGTCACGGACGCACACTTGATCCCGTGGACGCTATACCGTTATATCAGCGCTACGAAGAAACTCTTCATTCGCTATCATTCCGTTGGTGCAGTGGTTAACCACTGAGTTATTGATCGTGATGTCGCTGGTTCGATCCCCACGTGCGCCATATTCGATTCGCTATGGCAACCCACATAGTCGCAAATGCCATCCAAGTTTTCTCGAGCCTCATAATAGATCTCGGAATCGCTCGGGGACTCGTCGTCAAAGTTCTGTTGCTCGCGAGCATCACGGCTCGCGAGATTGGGGATGGAATCGGCAGCATCACTCGCTATAGCCGTCTTCCTACGCGACTCATAATCCTCGACCACGTCTAATACATCTTGGAACAGCGTACTCGATGGCTCCCATGTATCGTCCGCCGGGGAATATTCCAACTAGCGAACCCTGTAATGTTTCTCGACACGCTTCTTCATGGGCGCCGAGTTATTACTCGGCGTCTGGGGCTTGTGATCCTCGTAGTCGACAATTCGGTCGACAATCCAGCGTCGCGCACCCGATGCATCAACTAAGGGAGGAGGAGCATCACGACGAAAGACCTCTGGCGATGAGCGCCGATTCTCGTAATCGGGCGCCTGTACAGTCGAATGATGAGCTGCGCCTACTCCGCGCTGAAGTCGAGGAGTCGAAGAATGCCCTACTTGATGCTCGCGAGATGGCTAAGAGAGCTCAAGATCGTGCGGATGCTGCGACTGAAGCTGCTGAGCGGACTCGACGTGAGCAGCTGGTACTAGTTAAGCGCCTACGTCAGCTTGAGACGACTGCGTTCGGAGGACCCCAGCAGGTCGAGTCTGCACGCGTTCGGGCAGGACTTGGTCCCAGTCGTCGTCAACGTCGTCGTCAAGAGATGTCGGATTTCGAGCCGGCACAGAAGAGCGGGGAAGATTCGAAGGGAGATCCGCCGGCAGGTAAGCCTTGAGGCGCCCGACGTAGAACGTCGGGTGCAAACGCATAGATGTAGGTATGTCTAGCGTGTAAGCGTCACCATGCACCTTAACAACCCGAAATGGGCCAATATATCTTGGCGCTAACTTATTAGCGCCCAAATTCGTCACTGAGGTGTTCGGTAATCCACTTGTTGATAACAATACTCTTTCACCTTCTCGAATATCAACATATTCTTTCGTCCTCTTCTGTCAGCATTTTCCTTTTGCTTGTCGACTGACTCTTGTAATGCATCACGCACAAAACGCGTGATTCCTTGTCGTAATAGTAGGAATTCGGTTACTGCAGCCGAACTTACAGGCGACGTATTCTCCTTTGGAGCAAAATTGGCAACGGAAGACGCGATGGAAAGCATCGCGTCAGGAGTAGATATGCCGTTGTTCACAAAATTACCAGTATTAGGTGCATCGGCAGCAACCTTATGCGCATCGTAATCAATCATCAATAGTTTCGGCGCAATTCCATCCGTAGATACTCCCCCACCAAGCTTGGAAACAGGGTGTTCTGAAGCTGAGAGAGCAAGAAGCGCCGGAAGGCGAGGATACCTTGCGTTGTTAACGAAAAAAGGGCGTCAACCCGGTTGACGCATGGACCGCATTGTTGACTGCAAACTCTGCAATTAGAGGAAACAAATTCCATGACGAGAACGATGTTGCATAACTGCGCAAGACATCTTCGAGCACTCTGTTGACACGCTCCGTTTGCCCATCCGTCTCTGGATGGGCCGCCGTAGACATAAGCAACCGCGTGCCTAATAGCTGGAATGATTCGGCCCAGAAAGCCGAAGTGAAACGCGGGTCACGGTCCGAAACAATAGATTCTGGCAAGCCGTGATGCCTAAAGATAAGATCAATGAAGATCTTCGCTGTCGTCTCCGCCGTAATGTTGGCGGAGACCGGAGCAACATGCACCATTTTGCTGAATCGATCCACTAGAACCAATACGCCCGTGCGTTTCTGTTCATCCGGTGGAAGGCCAAAGATAAAATCCATGCTGACCGAGCGCCAGGCTTCCATAGCAATCGGAAGCGAACGCAATAGGGCTTGTGAAGACGGCGCAGGCTTCACACGCTGACAGGTTTCACAGGAGCGCACCCATTTCTGGATGTATTTATACATTCGCGGCCAGAAGAATACGCGAGAAATAGCTGCAAACGTCTTCTCGCGACCCAGCTGTCCGCCAGCTGGGCTGTCGTGAAATTCATGAACCAATCAAGCTCGAAGGTCGTCATCAGCAGGGATGACGACACGGGGAATCAAAGACGTCCATCGTGTACGTCAGCAGCGGACCGTCAAGCGCGTAACGCTTGATGTTGTCGCGTGTTGGTTTCGTCAACTTCGCGAGTAATTTTTCGCTCGGGTCCCTGAGATAGTTGATGATTCCTGCATAGAAGGAATCATTCGCGTAGGATTCAGCGATCTGAGTTCGGATCGAAAGCACGGGGGTCGAAATCACCGAATTAAGTCCCAGTTCAATACAACACACACAGATATCTTCGTCGTCATCAACATACTCCGTTTGATGACCCATATCACGCCGAGGATCGTAATCAGGACGACGAGAAAGCGCATCGGCGAGAATGTTATTCTTGCCAGGATTGTAATGCACCACAAAATTGTACTCGGAAAAAAATGACAACCACCGAGCCATACGCTGGGACAAGTGAGGACTCTTGACGGCGGTACGCAATGATGCGTTATCTGTGTAGATAGAAAACATCTTTTCGCCGAGCAAATATACTCTAAACTTGATTAGCGCGTAACGCATAGCCAAAAGTTCCTTGTCGTGTACCGGATAATTTTTCTTGGCAGGTTTCATCTGTAGTGATTGAAAACTCACGACGCGCTCTCGACCCTCGTCATCAAATTGCAGAGGGCACATCCTATAGCGAAATTGCTCGCGTCACATACGACGTGGAATGGCTTAGAGTCATCAGGTAACATCAGCACCGGTGCCTCGGACAAGCTCTATTTTACGGAGTCAAAGGCAGATTGATGTTCTGCCGTCCATAACCATACTGCTTCTTTCTTGAGCAAAGTTAATAATGGCTGAATTAGCTCAGAATAGTTCTTCGTATACTTATGCAAGTAATTCGCCAGACCGAGCCATTGACGTAATTCAGTTTGGTTCCTGGGCGTTGGCCAGGAACAGATCGATGAGATCTTCTCAGGATCAGCGCGGACACCTTCCTTGCTGACGTAGCAACCGAGTACTGGAATCTCGGGAGCGCAGAAGACACATTTCTTCAGATTCGCATACAATTTATTCTCGCGCATACCTTGAAACACCTGCTTCAAGTGTCGAAGGTGTACCTCCGTAACGCTGAGCTTTTGCTCAGCGCGGCTGTGAACAAAAATGTCGTCAAAGTAGCTCGGCGCAAAGTCGCGAAGTGGGCGAAGTAATTGTGTCACCATCCGATTGAACGTAGCTGGAACATTCTTAAGGCCTTGTGGCATGACTAGCCACTCCCAAAGCATCCCGCTTGGGGTGATGACCGCAGTGAACGGAATGTCACTGTCCCTCATGAGGATCTGATAGAAACCGTCTGTCAGATCTATGGCGCTGTAGATCTCGCTCCCGGACATGGTATTTAATATCATGTCTTTTCGAGGGATAGGCGTTTGAGCCGGGATCGTGGCGTCATTCAGCTTGTTGAAGGCGTGCACAATGCGCCAACCGCCGGTGGCTTTCTTCACACAGAAAGTCGGAATCGAATGTGGCGAGATACTCTCGCGGACATGGCCAGCCTAACGGAGACCCTCGAAAAATTCATCAATAGCGATGACTTGGTCGCGCGGTAACGGCCACTGCCGTGTCACGCAATATTTCGATCCTGGCACGAGATCTATCTCGTGCCGCACACCACGATCCGCCGGAAGCTCAGCAGGAATTTTCTCCGGGAAAGTATCGGCGTATTCACGGGCGATATCGTATACAGGGTTGCCCGAAGCACGAAGAGCATCCCAAGACTGTGCCGCGAAGCGTTCTTCGCGCGCTGATTTAGGCTCGGCGCTCTTCGGGCGAGCCTCCAGAACTTCTTCACTGGCTGCTTCGGTGGCTGAAACGATGCACACTTGCTCGATGTCGCCGGCCTTGAGATCATGAAGGAAATCTTTGCATGAAAGGCCTGGCAGAGATGTGATCTCTGCAGCAGTGCACGATGGGCTCGCTACCTCAATGTAGCGGCCACGATGTGGGGATCCCTCCACATATTCAAGCGCGCATACGGATTCCGTCACTACGGAATCAAATGCATCAGCATCTTGACGTGAATTTCGTCGTCTCGGTGATCGGCGTGCTCCTTTCTTGCGTTTTCTCTTGCGTCTCGAGCCCCTGCTCGAGACAGGCACGTCGCTATCACAAGAGGATGATGTACCCCCCCCCTCTAGACGTGGGAGCTCTGTCTCCACCACGTCGGTCTCATGGAGATCCGTAGTCCGCCCAGTCTCGTCAATCAAAAGCGGGAGCTCGTCTTCGACCGCGTCACTTGTTTGCGAGAGCCCCTGCTCGACCGCCTCGATATTTATCGGGAGTCTCTGCTCGTCCGATGTACTTGTACGCGGGAGCCCCTGCTCGACCGCCTCGAAAATGATCGGGACCCTCTGCTCGTCCGATGTGCTTGTATGCGGGAGCCCCTGCTCAACCGCCTCGAAATTTATCGGGAGCCTCTGCTCGTCCGATGTGCTTGTATGCGGGAGCCCCTGCTCGACCGCCTCGTTGAGAATCGGGAACCCCTGTTCGACCGATGTCTGTGTGTGCGGGAACCGCTGTTCAGCCGCCTCGTTGTGAATCGGGAACCCCTGTTCGACCGATGTCTGTGTATGCGGGAACCGCTGTCCGACCGCCTCGTTGTGAATCGGGAACCCCTGTTCGACCGATGTCTGTGTATGCGGGAACCGCTGTTCGACCGCCTCGTTCTGTGGCTTTATCGGTGTAACGGAACATACCGCGCTCAGAGGGTCATCGCTCTCTCTGTGTTGACTACTAGTCGTGGCGAGTTCGTTCACGACCCTGACGTGAGGCCAATGGATGACGCGCCCAACTAATGAGTAAACTCTCACTGATGTCATATCAGCCTTGTCCTTTGACGGGCCGAGATAGACAATCTATCTTCGGCTGATACCGTGACAGCCACGGTATCCTGAGTATGCAATTAAAATGCATAGTTCATCTCGTACACCAAAAATTCGTCGTTGCTCTGGAAACCGTCGAAAGTGTACGGTAAAACCACTGTTTTACGCGGGACACGTTTTGGTTGTCCATCGGCAAGTTTGACAACGATGTCACCTGGACCTTCTCGAACCGTGACAGTCGACGGGAGAAGGGACAAACAGGATGCACGAAAGAAGTTGTTGGAAGCGCCAGAATCCAACAACGCTCGAAGTGGTCGCTTCATTCCAGCGACGATGAGACTGATAATAATCAGTCTCGAATCATCTCGCATGGTGGTGGCATTGAAGTGAGTATGAATTACTTTGGGGCTAGGAACCCGAGCTGCCACCTGAGTACTCGGGGCTCCATTTCTGCCAGTAGGGCGCCCCACGCCTACTGGAACCGCTCGTTTTTTTGCGGTACCACCGACGACACAGCGTCTCCTTGGAGACAGCTGTGTTCATAGTCACCGGCGCAGGTGCACGACAGACAGCCTCACGATGGCCTATCTTACCACAGCGGAAACACTTCATCGTGTTAGGATTGCGAATGTCGCGGCTTAATGATTTGCCGCGACCACGAGAGGACTCGATTGCATCAATTTCCATTGGCTCTGGGCCAGACGTCCGGGAATGTTGTGACGCTGCGTGCAGGTACGACGACGCGACAGTGTAGTCCTCACGAAGCGCGAGGGCAAATGCCTCCTCGAGGGACTTTGGCTCAGCACGTGTGAGGAAGTAACGCGTCATGCCCTCCTGCATACCAAAGATAAAGACATGGACTTGTGAAGCCATGTCAATTGGCTGCGTGGTAATGCACGAAGCAAGATGACGTGTCTTCTGCACGTAGTCACGCATCGACAGCTTGCCCTGTCGGAGTGAGAAGAAATCTGCACGCAAGCGAGATTCATCTTGAGGAGGCTCGAAAGCCAGTCGTAAGTCACGCTGGATATCGTCCAGCGTAGGAAACGCCAACTCATCTACGACGAGCTTTCCGAGATCCCATTCCTTGGCTTTGCCGGCAAGGCGAGACAACAGGAAATTGATCTTGGCCGTCGGAGCGTCAATTAATCTTGACGCTATTGCAATATCCACCTCGCGAAACCAGCGATTGAGGGGGAGACTATCCGGACCATCACCGGAGTACGTTGAAGTCTCCATCTTGATAGCATCATGGTGCGAAGTGCGCGAGGGAGTCAATACTCGCCGATTCGCTTCGGCGAGCTCGCGCACCATAAAGTCTTGGATGGCGGCACGCTGATCATCAGGCGTCGCTGTGCTCAGCAGTGACGTCACAATAGTTTCACCAGACACCGCCGCGAGGCGATTTAGTGCCTGCCACTCCACCAAGGTGAGATGTGGAAAATCAGAATGCTCCAGCGAGACCGCTGGAGCCACCGAAGACTCGCCCATGTTCATCTCAAATTTGGTCATTGGAAGGACTACGAAGTGCTACCAGGTGTAACGGGCTAAGGACCCGTTACCGTCTTACACTAAAAGGGCGTTGAGGAAGCGCTCTTAATTAACTCGTAAATATAACTCTGTTTTTATTTTTGTTTTAGTTTTAATTCGCAGTAAGTGCGGATATGTTCCCTAGCTCATGGGAACCACTCAATATGGAAGTCAATTTATTATTGGCTAATTATTGGGTCTGGCACCCCAATAATAAACCAATAATAAAATGACGCGCAGTATCCACTAATCGGATACTGCCCTATGCCTACTTATGTAATTATGTATTAATCCTATAACTACTTATGTAAAAGGTTGCTCCATTACAGTCGCCACGCTGAGTACCAGCGTCTTGTCGTCGATTTTACTCGACGACATTAAATGGCATGCGCACAAAATTATGATCTTATACGCCTGATGGAGTACCTCAAGGACCCATCCACGCAAGCTAAAAGGTGCTTGCCTGCCATGTATCGATCTTCTCTCGATCGATACACCCAGCGGAACGGCTTGCTGTATTACACAGACGTCAACAACGACACGCCTCGTGTCGTTGTACCGCCACAACATGATCTCAGGTTACGGATCATGTTTGAATGTCACGATGCACCAATAAGTGGGCATCGTGGCCGTGAGAAGACTTACTTCACGGTCAGTCGTGAGTTTTACTGACCACGCCAGTATAAGTTTGTGCGCAAGTACGTGCGTGATTGCGAGGTGTGTCAACAAGTGAAGCCTATTCCTTCACTCCGTGCACCATTGCAGCCTCTACCTGTTCCGGAAGAGTGCTGAGAGTCCGTATCAATGGACTACGTCTTTGGATTTCCCAAAGACGCTCACGAAAATAATGGTATTCTCGTGTTTGTAGACAGGTTCAGCAAGATGGTACATCTTGTTGCTGTACCTGAGTCGATCACAGCAGAGGGCTGTGCTCGAGTATTTATCGATACAATCTTTCGATTGCACGATTTACCCCGTGAACTTGTGTCCGATAGGGACCCCCGGTTCACGGCTGAGTTTTGGCGCTCCGTGTTCCAAACACTTGGAACACGGCTCACAATGTCTACTTCTGACCATCCAGAAACCGATGGTAAGACTGAACGCGCCAATCGCGTCCTTGAAGAATCTCTCTGAGAATACGTCCACTCGTTTACGAGTTGGAGTGAGTTCTCGTCGATGGTCGAATTCGCCATCAACAACTCCGTGCATGCTTCCACGACGCATACACCGTTCTACGTGAATGGCCTTCGCCATCCACGTGTCCCCACCTTAGTAGAGGGTGACTTTTATATAGGGGGGGAGACTCGCTCGAGCGAGAACCAATCTGGATCTTGCTCATCACGCGACGACGTTATGGTCGACGCGAAAGTAACCGAAGTCGTACCATTCGACTTCGGTGAAGAGGAAGAAAGTAAGAGCGATGACGCTCTTTCTGATAACGATGCTGAAGATATCAGCATCGTTCGAGGTATCACAAGTGAGAACAGTAATGTTCTCGCTGAATTACTAACCGATATCTCTGCAGTGCATTCACAATACACTGCAGCCAAAAGCAACGAGTCAGCTAAGGATTTCCTGCTGACTCGTGAAGCGGTAGTCCGTTTCGTGCAAGACTCCATCGCAGAAGCGGTGGATAAGCAAAAGCGAAACGCAGACAATAATGGAAGGGCAAATGCTCAAACATTTATTGAAGGTGATTTAGTTTTATTGTCAACAGTAAACCTACCTAAACATGTAGTGATTCACGTGGGCAGCAATAAATTGTTGCCCAAGTACATCGGCCCGTTTCGTGTATTACGCCGCCTAGGCAACGCATACACGACCGAGTTGCCACACAGGATGCGTACGCATCATACCTTTTACGTGGGACGTCTTCGTCCGTACGTTCAGTACGCGGCTTCTTCGAACGACGAAGATAGCCGTTATTCTCAAGAATCCCCTTCAGATTCTTGTTGTCACGAACCAGATTCGATATCTGGTCGTGTAGAGATGAGATCGTCCCATGATATTGGACGATCTCCTGACGAGCTGTCGCGAGCTCGTTACTCAGAGAATGAACTCGCCGTTCATTCTCCAATACTGCGACAGCATCGTTTGCACGAGACCTCTCATGGTCAAACCCAAGCTGTCGCACAATGTCCTCTAAGCGGCGACGCTTATCCCGTTCGTGATCAACATCACAACGGAGCTCACGAGTTACACGGGCAAACCCGTCTAACTCAGCAGCCAAGTCCAATGAAAGAATCGGACAGGGTTTTCCCTCCACCACCGCATCCGCTGGTGGACTCTTATGGTGGGAAGCGCTTTCTTGTGGAACGCTTACTAAATCACCGCGAGGTGAAGGGACGTCGGACGAGTTATCTCGTCCGGTGGCGTGGCTATCCGCCTTCGGCGGATAGCTGGGAACCTCGGGCCCAACTGATGGCCGACGTTCCCGGCCTTGTCGAACAGTACGACAAGGGACACCCGATGGTGAAGGACCATCGGAAAACGAGCGCCCAGCGCGTTCGTAAAGGGATTGCAAAGTAGCAATCCCTTCACGCATCTCAGAAGAGATGCGAGCCCTCCACCAGGGCTCAGTAAGGAGGTACGCCTCCTTAGGCGCTCTTGACGAGGTGCTCAGGCACCCCGGGCATGGGTCGCCCCAAGAGAGGCATAACAGGCCTGCCTCTCTAGATAACCGGTGCAAACGATAGCATACACCGGACGTACTTCGTTTCTCAAATTTATTGCGGCTATCATAAAGTCTTTGAAACCAAGCCTCTTTTCCAACGTTTAAAACGTTGGTGATAAACGCGTTCCAAGATTGGAGGAACGCGTCGGCCTCACGCTTCTTGTGTGGGCCATACCATCGATGTTCAAGGAACACATCGATGTAATAATCGTTCTCAGTGCGAAAGTTCTTCGCACTGGCGTCAAGGCCATGAAGCTTTGACGCATCAAACAACGGTATGGGGAACCGTTCGTTGGTCTTTCCAGACCAACGATCAAGCAGATGCTTAGGTAGCATCCATGGCTTGCGATCAGGAGCAAGACGCAATACGTTGCGGTCTAAAGCCTCCTGCGTGGTGTCAACAGAAGTACCGACACCACGAGCATTAGTGTCAACAGAAGTACCGACACTATGAGCATTGATGCCAGTAGAAGCACTGACATCACCCTTACGGTCCCCACCCGAGTCACTATCCTTCGACTCGTTTGGCGAGTCATCTGATTCATCAGACGACCCGAAAATTTCACGGTACATTGATTCACTCAATGTACCACGATCCCTCTTCGTAGCATTAGACGACGAGGTATCACCCCGGGGAGAGCCCGGGAGTGGAACAGGTGACTTTGAACCGGATGCGTGATCCGACTCACCAGAGTAGTCAACGACTAACTCTGGGTCAACATCTTCACGTGGCGAAGCGCTACGTGAACCTGCAACAGGCGTTGCAGGCTGATGTTGACTTCCAGCAGACACATTAGTGTCTGCTGGCTGAGGCTGTGAAGCCTCAGTAGCGGCTGCACACAGGCGTGCAGCCGAGCTCTCGGCTGCCTTAGCAGCGACGCGCATTGACTTTGTCATAGCGTAATTGTTGAATGAAAGAAAATTCAACAAGTTCTCCTTTCCCATAGTCACTAAATAGTCACTAATGTGACTGTTGGTTGAGGGGGGGTGATGTAACGGGGTGAGCCCGTTACATAATATTGACACTTATATGAAGTGTCAATAAAAATATTATTATAACTAATAATATTTGACAATATTATCTTTTCTTATAATATTGTCCCTAGATCTTCTTGAAGTTGGAGATGCCCTCTTATTGGTTGATATGGGCCATCATATCAACCAACGCGCTGACCAATGACCGATGGACACGCGCAATGAGTGGAGGGCAAGTTGTCGACATACATAGTTGTAGTTTAATATAGTTAACATAGGTTATAACAGATTAGTTTTATTAGATAGTTAACTATATTAAATACAGTTTTCTTTTCCTCTACTTCTAAGCGTTTGTTTAGAAGTAAAGCTTACTCTGCCTCTTGTGTAAGAGAGGTAATTGAGGCACCTGCTTTCACTGTAATCAGTGAAAGTAGACTATACTGTAATCAGTATAGTCGGAGGTTGCCCCATTACAGTAACTCCGTTACAGCTTTTATCGTCATGGATATTTTAATGAACAGCCTTGCATCGCTTCCGCATCTTATATATCCATCCCTGGAAAGAGCCGCAATTTAAAACATTAATCACAGCAGGATAGTTATGCAATTTGTACAAAGTTGGTGAGTAGTTGCACATGTTGCAAAGTAAAAAAAAGAAACTAACATATATGGTGTTAATCTTTTATGTCAACTCTACACCATGCATCTAAAACAGCACTATAATTTATACCACGTCTAAATTCCTATAGCGTCCGTCTATCACCATATGATGGTCGACGTGGTGATCTTGTCGCCTTGTCCCTTTTGCCAATTTGTCACACCATTAGCCGATCAGGTGAGGTCGCAATTTACCTGTAACAGGGGTGTTACACTCTAACTTCAAAACCTTGCCGACCTTTTTGAAAAGGATAGATTCTAGCATGTTTATTGTAGGCGAACACACAAAAATCGATAAGCAGTGTTGTCAAACTTTGAATTGGTGTCTATGCAAGGAGATTACTTCGAAATGGAATACCAGCTTGATTGGATGCTAAGAAATATAGACGTGTACAGTCTCTCTTAATGTGTAAGCGCATATAGTCTCATTTTACGTGTGTCCTCAAAGTATTATTTTAACAAATTTCACTTTCGAGGTGACGCTATTCTAAGACAATAAATAACTTCGTCAATTTGCCTCGTCGGGACCACATCACCCTAGCCAAGTTTAGAAGTTTCCAATCCTTCAGGAAACTGCTATTATCCCTCTCCATCAAAGCTGCCGCAAGCCACCCTTCCCGTGATCACGCAAGTTATTAGCTCGATCGGAGAAGTGGGCTTTAGTCTCCCTTCGCCCTTTAATACTCATCCGGTGGAGCCTCAACACGCCCATCCAGTCAGCGTTAAAGTCTCCATTTCCACGACGGATCTGGCCATTCTTTCTGGCCACATGCCACATGCCACGATTTTGATAAGTCATGTGACGGGATGGTCGTGCAGTTGCGCGCTCCGTGTCCTTCTCATTCCTCTGCTCCGATACCGACTTGGAAGATGTCGCACTGACCGACAACGAAAGGGAGGAGGATGCGCCACCCACTACTGAGGGAGCTCCGCCGTCTTATGCGGCGGCTAGATCGCGCCATATCCCTAGTGAATCCACGTCATCACCTACACTTCGTGCCTTGCTTCTTCGCTCCACATAATTCCGGCGTGACACCGCTAAAGCACCTATTTCTCCGCGTGTCAAAACGCCCCGACCCAAGGCAATTAACTTTGAGACCATCGACGCTTTGTATGAAGCTGGATGTGACTGGATCCAGCTTGCCGCCTCAATATACCGAGCATCCATACGTCCTACCTTATGCCCGTTGTGTGATGATTATCGAGACTGGGCACGCCTTCCAGTGCACTGCGCTCACTAAGATCCTCGCGTCGCTGCGTAAGGACCATACTAATCCTGTTGTCCAGCAGCAAATTGACCAGCAACAGCTAGGTCATCTGACCAAGGCGCATGGTGGCAGATTCGCGTGAAGGCTAAGTCGAAGTAGGCTTTCAAGAGGCTTACCAGCCAGGAAGCCAAAATTTATGTGGAAGGTACTGTTCGGCGAGTTCGAAATCCTTGCCGACCGTTTATTATTGACGTGTCAAGTATTGAAAGTGATTTTTGCTGACCTCATGCTAAAGCGTTGATTAGAGATAGGCGCACAGCCCATTTATGGTACCTTTTGAGGTGTCAATTTGGCCGCGGTTATCATCGCCGCCATTTGGTGTGTGTATTCTCGATTCGGACAATGACTTCCCGGACCTCGTTGTTGGTGGCGCTGTGTGTAACCAACTCGTGTTTTATGGGGATATCTGCCCAATCCTTGATAAGAATGCTCCATTCTCGACCCATGTCTCGTGCTAGGTCAACGCTCCTAACATGCGGTCGACTTAGCTGCACCAATGTCCCGCTTCACGCTAACACCCACATCATACCAGACTTGAGGCATTCGCAGCCATCGTATGCTGCCGTGATGCGTCGTGGCACGCAGGCAATTTTACTACAGCTGTTTATCAGACTCGCATTTTCTTAGACACCCGAAGCTGACGCTTCCCATGCCGATTCAATTCCGATCGAGCTGTTTGTAGACACAGCGGGCTTCCATGTAATTTCCCCACCATGTAGTACGACATCGTCTAGGTTGCATTTGCTTCCACCACCCCCATCACAACAAACCGTTCCATATTACGCATAGATTCTTGTGACCGACAGTAAATGCAAAGGCAAAAGTTTTCGTGCTGATGTAGACTTTGAAAACACGCCGACGAAATCGTGCTCAAAGCCTCTCGCTGGCATTACGCATTATAATTACTTTAACGTGATGCGCACTGTTGAGGCTGAAAACGACTGCTGTACAGCGATTTTAAACTAGATTACGACTTCGCGATTCCAGATCGACCCGTTAAAAGTACAGGCTCCTCCTGGTCTGGCTGCTAGAACGGAAGTCAGTCACTTCTTGACGAAGCACCACAGCAGCATGGGGAAAACTAAGGAGCTCACGCAAACCCAGGAGATCGTCAGCGAGTGGGGTCTGCAGAAGAAATGGCTAATCTCCGGTTGCATTCGGATCCTTTAGCAGCTGCCGATGCAATGATCGGTGGCCTCCAAAAATCTTTTCGCACAACGAACAACCCTGGTACGATCATCTACATGTCCTCCATTAGAGCCTCCATGGCTTTCAATGCTGCATTCCTACGTAAAATGCGTGAAATAAGACCCAGCGTTACTGAGATGGCTCAGCTTCACATGATCAATCACATATTGACTGCGACCGACCCCTCCACCGCCACCATTTTGCTCGCAAATGGGACGAATATATTTAATCAAATAGCCTAAGACACGAAACGGTGTGCTTTGGTGCGTTGCCGAATGGTAAGACAAAGATACCCAGCGACAATTGTGCGTGCGACTACGGTACTGTCGCTTTTTGAGCTGATCTTGATGTGAACAGCACCTCAGCTCTTCAAGAAGGACAATCGGCTCCAGCATCTGACGGGTTGGTCTGTGCCCTGGATTTCAGCACACAAAGTCCGGCTACTTCACTCCAACATCTTACTTTTTCTGCTTCGTTCCGCGATCGGTACCCACTGCTTATAGATTTGTAAAAAGTGTAGTGACAAGGTGATCTGCTTAAGGATCTTGAGTATCTTCGTGACTGCGGCCGTTTTGTCCCGACAATGCCGAGGTGTTCCAGCTCGAGCAAGTCGAAGGTCATCCGTTGCTCGTGATTTTAAACGCTCGTAGTGAAATACTAAGGTGATTCAACGATCCAACACGTCTGAGGTCTCATGGCTGGACGTCAGCTTATTATTAGTCAATAGTAATGGAATCAAGAAAAATGGGATCCTCTCATCGAGCACCTGCTCGAGCACTACAGTCATTCTTGCGTCTAAGAAACCAAGCTTATACGATTTTCATCACCTCAAACGATTCTCGTTTCACCTTCAAGCTTGGTTCACGCACTAGCTCTGTGTTAGTAAATATGTTCTGGTTGGCGCCTCCCAGACGTCATATCCGTATGGCGGGGTTATAAAGATGACGACACATTCGCCTGGAGGGGCACTAACGACACATCCGTATGGCGTTTTTTTAAAATCCTTCGCTTTGAGTTTTCTGGTTTTCGTACGGCCGAGAAAGTTCGTGAATTAGCTATCCCATAAATGCTATTTAGTCGTCAGGTAAGTTGTACTTAAATCTCCGATGTACATTTAAAACGTGTACTCAGCGGTTGATGGCCACGAAAAGGCCGTCTTCTTCAACTTTTCCCGGTGGATCGCTTTACAGACACCGCTACACACATGATTTATGGCGACTTAAATACGCCCTTGGAACTCATTTTTGGAATCGTTCCAGCCGCATTTGGTCTCTCACCCTGGTCGAAGCGCTTGTACGCGATGGCTGGGCTAATCAGGTGTTTTAATGCCTGGCGAATTCATATCCCCGAAGAACGCCCATTCACTGGTCCTCAACCGCGTCGAAATCGACTGGACTATGTTATATTGTCGGAAGAGTTTTAATCCGCGTTATACGGTGACCTTTAAGCACTTTGCACTCTAGGGTGCAGGAGACCATTTGGCTCATGTGGCGACCCTACGCCTCGTGTCTGAGACTCATGGCTACGGCAAATGTCCCTCTCCGGCATATCTTATCGACTTCAATATTGTTGATGCCATCCGCGGTGGAGCCAAGAGGTAATTGCGAAATGACATGATGATTTGAATTCGGGCGAGGTCTAGGAGGAGGAAGAAGTCCATGCAACGTCAGCTCCAGGCTCTTCAAAGCAAGTTACGTCACCAAACTGATGCCACCATTTTATGCGCACAAGCAGTTCTAGACCAGGCAGACGCCCAGTAACGCGTCGAGCGTGAACCCACCGCTCAGGAATACTTTAGGGCTTCTCCCACCGCTTACGTGACTGTGTTTCTCGGTGTAGCTGATTTAATAAAGACTCAGCCTTCGACTTTCACGTCCGAAATATCGAGACGTCTTACCTGTATTTCTTTCGTCTGCTTGATCCTTTACTCCGAAGAGTCAGCATTGAATATATTTGAGCTCCACAGGTACTATATCGCGCAACCCAGACGACATCTAGGAGAGCCCATTAAGGAGCTATCATGGGTGAAGCTGTCAGTCCTGCCGACCTACCTTCATTTACGGCTACCTTCAGCCGAAAAAAGTTGCTGGACACGATCAACGCAAGTTTCTCAATTTGCGACCAGGCAATGCTAAACGCACATCTCTGGGGACGACTTTGCGGATGTGACACATGAAAGCCACTCCGCGCCCTCCGCGCTCGGCATGGTCGGTGCTTTGGCCGGTTTCTACCAAGTTGCGCCTGAATTCTCTGAGAATTGTCTCCGCATCGTTTTTAACTACCAATTACACCGAGGTAAGCTTTATCTTTCTTAGCGCAAGTCCGCTGTCTGCCTGTTACGCACGAAGGGTTCACGTGCCGATCCCGGAAACATTTCGACCTATCTCGCTCATGGGCGTTGATGAAAAAGCGCTGTCCAAAGTTTTGACAAACCGACTCTTACTCTTTCTCCCATATCTACCCATGCTGATCAGAAGGCATTTGTCAAAGGACGGTCTCTCCATCACCATGTGCGATTCATAGTCGACTAACAGGACCTAGTGACCACTCGTGAGAAGGAGGATTACGCCATTTTTCTCGAATTTGAAAGCCTATGACCGTGTCGACTGGGGCTACATGTTTCAAGTGCTCGCTTACATGAGTTGCGGCGTGATTTTTTTGACTGGGAGACGCTGCTTTACACCAATTAGAAAGCACATCTCTTACATAACGGTCACGTACAACCGCCGATCTTTTTCACTTAGGGCATCAAGCAAGGCGATCCGCTCTCCGCGCTGCATTTTTAATGGTCATTGAACCACTGGGAAACTAACTACAACAGCAAATATAGCACGGCGTCTGTCTCAGCGACGACCACACCGTCACCAGCGTCTTCTTCGCTGACGACTCGACGCTGCTTTCCAGCTCTTTTTCAGGCATTTAGGCGCAGCTTAATCTAGTTCAGCTGTACTGTGACGTCTTGGAAGCCAAGCTTAATTGCTCTAATGCGTGCTTTTCTCATCAAGAAATAAGTATTATGTAACGAAAAATGAAGATCTGGTGTGATTCCTAAAAGGAAGAGGAAAGTAGAACAAGAGAATGGGAATGTGGGCAAACGCAGACTTAATACGTTAAAAAGACCGGAAATACATGTCTAAAAGTGGGGAGACCTAAAAGGGTAAACAAATTTGCTCTTTGTGCGAGGAACCAAGGTCACAGGGTGAGGCTCTGATGACAAACGATTTTGCGTGAGCCAGAGTCACACGGAGTCGGACACAATAAATTGGCGGGGTCTGACCCCTACGCACGATCTGGATATCAGTACACCATCGAGGGAGGTGCCGGAAGAAGGGTTCCAAGAGGATGTCGAGACCGTATCGCCACCACTCATCCCTGTGAGGATCAGGCTGATCATGTCTCGCCACGCCCGAGTCGCCAGACCCTGACTTTCATCCGTGCGTAATAGTAGGACGCGAGGAAGGTGGTCGAGCTTGCTTGGCCTTTGAAGATCCACAGGCAGTGGGTCACCTCCTAAAGCACTTGGTTGTGGTTCTCCTCGAATTGGCTGTATATCGCAGCCAATTTGGCGAACCAAACAACCGGTCGGAAGACATGGGCGGAAGTAGGACCTTGGAGAATATCCACGGCTTGGCACCTAGCATGCTATGGGCCATAGATTAACCTGATCAGCGACGGCTTTTAAACCTGCAGCTGTTGTGGCCCATGCACGTTTTTGATGATTTTACCCGGGAGAAGGCAGTGATGACGTTGTCTTTATGGCCGGTAGAATCAAGAGAGTGAATTGTCCCCCTAAGCAACATGTTGCTCAGTTGGAGCAATTCAAGTGGATAGCCAGGGCATTAGTATTAAAGTCCATGCGCCAAATGCTCAGTTAACTCCCTATAATGTTGGGAGAGTTAAGTAAAATTCCCCTAATACATATTGAGGGCCATCCGTATCCACACGTACGGTCATAGAGACGGCAAGTGGAAAGGACTATCAGTGCTACCAATTGTAGACGGGCATTTTAAAGAAGATGCCACGTGCTGCGCATGTACACACCTACGAGCATTGTGCGGAAGCAGCTAAACCGTCTTACCTCCGCGTACGGTGGTGGTGATTCTGGTTGGCGCCGAAGCGCTGTTCAAACCGTTACCGGTCGGCTTAAGCAAACCGCGCAAGGAATTTTAGAACAAGCACCTATCTGCGTCGCGAAAGCTGTTTCCAGTCTTCTGCGCGCAGTAGTAAAGACCAATTGAAATGGTGTCAATGCAGATTCCAACTTGGAAGCATCATGCTCCAGGAGAGTGGTTTAGCGGGCTAAGGCCTCTGAGAAGGTCAACAATATTCGCGCGAATCTAATCTATAATTATGGCGCCGATATATCTAGTTTGGAAATCGTCTGTGCTCGTAAGGAAGGCTGCCAGATCGACACAAGCGATAAATTATAGTGCGTAGGTATTGGAGAATCTGTATATACCACGAAAAGTCGGACGAAGGTGAAATATACGCTGAACGGGATATTAGTATACCTTTTCGATATTTGGTCGGGTACAGGCATGAGCTCTGATGCATATCATGCTCCTAGCGAGCGTCATGACTCACAAGATCGTATGTGAAAGCGACAACGTCGATTGAAGTTACCAGCTCCTTCTGGATCTGAAATATGCAATTGCCTTCGGAACATCTTTAGCACCTTCTTCGATTAAGTCACCAAGTGGAGCACTTACAAACGTCTGTGCCATTTTCCATAATATCGCCCTCAAGCTTAATATCTTTGTACGAGACGAGCACTAGTAGCCGTTCGATGATTGCTTGCTTGTACCGAAAGCCGAGACAGAACTACATTATTGAGCCAGACGCAGCAGGAATTTCGCGAAAAAGTACATAATGATCAATTTATCGGCTTGGTATTTATGTTTGTTTTGGCGTTTAGTGTACATATATATTCCTCATCTTGTGGTTCCTTTTCTTGGTGATACTTAAGCTGTAGATTTAAAGAAAACTTCTTTACATATGTAATGTTTTACTTGTATTTTCCTATTATTTACTATGAAAATACTACTTTTTGTATTCGCCTATACATATTAATTTGTGGTGGTGGAAACAGACTGTCTATTTACCGTTTATGGTTTACAAGATTTCTGAAAAGTCCTCAGCCATTCCAGTACCCCCGGAGTTGTCTCCTGGCGGTTACGTGGGCTATGCAGTACCGGCTGCCGGATGTTGATGGTGTCTTGGAACATTTCCGTTGCTAGGCGAAGGTAGACGCCTTTGCTCACATCTTTATCCCTTCGTTGTTCCCTGATAAGGACCGCTCGGAGTTGGCGAAGAAGGACTTGTTTGACTTCCGCTACCTCTTGCTCCGTGGACGCACTTTCCTGCTTATGAATACTTCTGTTTCGCTGAATCCAGAGCATGGTCACGCATACGGAGCACGCTATCCACCATATTCTTTTCCAGGCCCGTCCAACGATGTCAGTTTTGTCTGGGAACATATGCTCAATATCTGCCCGCACTCTCGGAGGTAGCTCCGGTGCTGCGCGCGATAACGCTGCTTGTTTGTACAACTCCATTTGGGCGGATGATACCTCCGATCGCGTCCACTGCGTGATGATGTATGCCCAAGACTTGGATGCTCCGACACAGTCCCAGAGGATATGAAGGAGTCCTTCGTGTTGCCCGATGCAGGCCAGATGCCTCTTGCACGTCGAGTCCATGTCGCGTCCCGGAAAGTACAGGTTCAACTGATGAGTAGCTACTCTGTAGCATACCCAGACCTGGTATTCCGTGAGAGTGTGTCCGTGATCCCAGAGTTGTGCCGGTGACTGCGACATCGGGAAGTGGTTACCGTCCTGTGAGCCGTCTCGTTGATGTAGCCTGGTAATTACCGCCGTAAGTGCTGGATGAAGCTTTCGTTTGGCGCGATGGAATGGTTGGCGTTGAAGCGCCTTGAATGCGTGCATGTTGTTGATGGAAGGTGGGAGACTCCATGGAAACCCATGTAGCAGCGGATGCGCTGTGAATACAAGCGCCGTGTTGCGTGTTTTCTGTTGTAGATCCACCAGCTCCTGTTGATCAGCTTCTGGCACATCGGTCATGTGATCAATGATCCAATGGAGTCCGTCGTTGGCTTGATGGAGGACGATAAGGGCGTGGTTGCCGCCGGCGTGTGCTTTCTGGCGCCCGTGTGTGACCCCCTGGTCCAGCAATGTCCAGGTGTACGTGTTCAATACCTCCGGCCCGTTCCGCAGCGTAAGCTGAGCCGGTATTTGCATTTCTTCTGCTTCGTGCAGATAGGGACTTGCCATAAGTATGGCTGTTGCCCATAGCCCTAGTTTAGGCAGCGTGTGGTAAGTATTCAGTTTCGTTGTTGGGACCCGAATACGGTAATCCAGCGTTGACACTCGCCGAATGTGTAGCTCAGCTAGCGTGCAGGCGGGTAGTAGTGGATATTTCTTTGTTGACAGCATAATCCCCTTGTCATCTATTATCCAAGGATTCTGATCCCACCTGTAAGTCGCCCAAAAGTCTTTGTGCTCCTGGGTGTACATGTTTGTAATAGTCGGGATATCTTCATAATATTGGAGAAGTAAATCCTGGTCCGACCTGGTGGCCACGAGGTGCGTCACTAGGCGCTTCAAAATTCCATCACGATGCTGTTTAATGATCGTCCATTCTTCTGACGTCGGTGCGATCCACGCGCTTAATTCCGCTCTGATTTCCGGTTGTGGAGCCATTAGCGTGCTGTTTCTACCGGCTTTGGGTGATGCCGGTGAGATTCTCCACATAGCTGAGTCCTCCATATCTTGAAATGACCACGCTGCCCAAGCATAGAAGTAGCGATCGCGTTTCTGAATCAGCCACTTCATCGCATGCTTAAAATTTTGAGTGCATATGGCGACGTCTATGGAGACGAGCCCTATCCCCCCCGCCCCGCGTGGTGTGTATAGCAGGCCTGGATTGACCTTGTATCAGCTGTTGCATGTAGACGTGGTGTGATGCCACATAAATTGCTTCTGTATGTTGTGCAGTTCTGCTCGAGCCCATTGCGGGAGCCGGAAGACATCAGCTGTAAATAAGACTGCTGGTAGCATGACAGCATTCAGTAGCAGTATCCTCACGGCGACGCTGGTTGAGAGGCTTGCCGCGGTGGCTAGACGCTTTCTGACGTTTCGAATCCGTAAGGCCCAATTTGCGTCAACCAGGTCTCCAGTCCCCACCTGGTACCCTAAAATACCTAGTCGTTTGACCATGACGGAGTACTGGAATTCCTTCATAATCGGAGATTGCGACCGCTGTATTGAGGAAAGTCAGTACACTCTTTGCTGGTTGTACAGACAGCCCTGAGAGCTCCCCGAAGCGATGAACGATGCTCATTACCTCCGGTATCTGCCCCGCGTGGTGTAAAAAAACCGTCGAATCATCAACAAAAGCGGAGAATTTTTGTTCCTGGGTAGGAATGCCTGGATGCCGCAACCCCCGTATCTGGGTACTTTGCAGTAGTGCGATTGCTAGTATTTCTGCCACGAGAAGAAAAAGTAGTGGTGCTAAGGGACAACCCTGACGGATGCCCGTGAGTACGGTAATCGGGTCGGATAATATCCCATTGACTACAAATCGGGCGGTAGTGTTACGGTGGAGGTTCCGAATCATTGTAATGAAGGACTCCGCAAACCCGAAATACCGCATAACTTCAAATAAAAAATCGCGCGAGACCGTGTCATATGCCTTGCGAAGATCCAGCAATAAAATTGCTCGACTATCTGCAAGCTCCAGGTCCGGTTCGTGTTGCGCCGTTACAAGGTGTGCCATCATCATCATGACTGTTTTAGACATTTGTCTTCCATGTACAAAACCTTGTTGAGTGTCTTGGATAGGAACCCCTAACAATTTTTGTACGCGATGAGATAGTACCTTGGCGACGACTTTGTAGCCTGACTGTAGCAACGCTATCGGTCGATAATCCATTGCATCTGCCGAATCCCCCTTCTTCCGGAGCGGGATGATTAATCCCTCCAAAAAGGAGGCTGGTGGCGTTCTTCCCTGCAGTATGTCGTTGCCTATCGTGACGAGTGCCGGTGCAAGTAGTGCTTGATAGTCCTTAATAAAATCGTTGTTAAGCCCGTCCGGCCCAGCCGCTTTATGTCGGGAGAGCGACGTTACATATTAATTTGTATAAAATATTATCTTACAGTTAACAATGAGGGCCTCTTGCTACATACCTTTTATTTATATTTTTATGATATATAAAAGGGAAGATAGACCAAGAATAGAAGATAAAAAAATAATATACCACAAAAAATAAAAACACAAAAGTACGTAAAATAGACACAGAAATAAGAACTTGTAACTTATTTCGATCATGCCATTCGTCAACTTAAATAAAACATATCTAGTGATACAATGTTGCCTTATGACTCAAGATTTTCGACATGAGCTCGCCGATTAAGTGCTACATAAATTCATAGGATTCTGCCAATGTCTCAGGTTAAGAAAAAAACGTATTTATTATTTTCATTCGACAGCGGAGTGGCTAAAACGGTTCTTTTGATACACACATGTAGGTGAGCCACAGTGTTTAATTACAATGCGAGATATCTGGAAAGCCTGAGCCAGGATATCCGTGCCGGTTGACCCGGCGGTATATCGTGGCTGGCCACCGTAGAACTTGGTGGCCCTCTAGGTTCGTGCTCTAGCAACTCGATGCAAGCATACAGCAAGGCACCATGTGAGGCTGACGCTATTTTTCGATGCTTTCTCTTTGCGATTGCTTGATGCTGACAAAGGCACAAAGCCCCAAAACTGGTGATGCTGCTGGAAAGTGTAGTGTGACAGCCCTTGTAGACAGCTGCATTCCTCTCGACCCAAATTCCTGTTTGACATAAAGTCGCAAGGACGTGTCAAAATTGCGCCCAGACGCGTTTAGCTTCACCTACGTCATCGGACCGCCAGTATTTTCGTTCGGTACGCGGGTATGTTGCGAACCCGTCGAATGCCTAGGAAGTTGTGGGTCTATCGACGAGTGACTAGCTGCCCGGTCCAGTGACCAATAAGTTTATTCCAAAGCGCTGCGGACTAGGACATTCCTAAACAGATAAAGAATCGTCTCCTCACTGCCGCTGCAGGCCAGTATCTTGCGGCAACTGTTGGGTTTCGGTCCGCGCAGCGTGATACTGATTCAACTGTCTCGTCGCCACTCTGTACCCTGTCCAGACTTGATATGGTGTGAGTCCATTACTCCTTGCGGCAGTGTTTGCTGGACCGCTGCACTTTGCCAGGTCAACGAGAATTAAAAGTTGGTGGGAGGGATAGACACCTGCACTTTAAGCTATAAGGACATATATCCCTGATCACATCCCCGCAGAAAAATTAGACGAGTCTTTCTCCTGTCATCACGTCAAAAGCGACAATGGACAGAGACGGAGCCCTTTACAGAAACGGCGAATCGGGCCTCTTCATAGTAAGGCGAAGGGAAAAGAGGGGGGGGGGGGCCTTTTTCTCGCTGCTTGCGTGGGAGGCAGCGCAGCGTGCGACCCGAATGAGAAGTGGTTCGCAGGATATGCCAGGGTGTTTTGGGCATCGAAAAAGCTTCAATTTCCCTACAAAGACGGTCAGTTCCAATCCTTCATGATACTCCCCCAGGTCGTCGGCCAATTAGCTGAGCGCAAACCCCGAAACCTCAAAGAGACGGTCCTGTTATCTCGCGCGGCGGGCGGTCGTGCAGACAGCAGACCAAGGGAAGATACACCGACTGGTGGCGTCCCCTCCCCTCGGGTCAATGCTTCGACAATCGCACAAGCCAGCTCGACGGACCACGCAAGCGGTCATAAAGGGGGTTACACCCACGACACGTTGCCGTTGCTCTAGTGACCGCGCACTTCAGACAAACGGGCCGCTCGAGCGGCCTATACGGATTCAACCAATGGTACACATCTGCTGCTATGGTGCATTAGCAACCGGACAAACCCGAGAACGTCACCGCCGGTGGCGAGCTCCGTACAATCGCCCGTTGCTAACCAGGCTTAGGAACTACCAGACATTTTGCAACCCTAAACGATTAAATAGACTCGTCTGCCTCTCTTTCTCAACTTCTCTGCGGTTTGACGACTGCCGCTGCGATTTGCTCGTTGCAGCAGTAACTTCACGATACTGTCACCACCAGTTCCTGTCGCCGAAATTTGTTTCTCATTCTCAAGGTTTAGAGTCTTTCAAACAATAACTTCAATCGCTTTTGTAGAATTACTAGCAAACCACACCACAAAAGATGTGCTCAGGCCGCACTATCGATATTGCTCAATCGGCGCGATTAGAGAGACATCTATAGATTATAACATGCACCTGCAAAACCATTGGGATCTAGACTACAGCATGATACCTGTCTTTGTCCTTGATACCCCCGCTTAAATTTTACTATCTACCATTTGAGACCACAAAACGTTTGGACGTCAGACAGTAAAATGAAATTTACGCTACCCGAAAATGCGTTTCCTGAATTGCACCTATCGAAAGAACACCAAGAGGAATTAGCTGAAGAAGCAGAGGAGGTCGTGCGCGACACGCTTGCTGCTAACAAAGCCTTTCTTGCTGACAACGCAACATTTCGAGACCCCAAATGGAAACAAGTGAAGGCAAAAGATGGACTGAACGTGTATTGTCACCAGCGGACGTCGACCAGGAGGAGTCCCGCAAAATTCAAAGTACCGCATAGAAAGAGTTCCTTTTTGCCGGTCCTCTTAAATGCATCTCAGGTCACAGATCCTTCGGGGGCTAGTAGTACCGGCGAGATTGGTACCGATCTAACACATTCATTGTCTGCATCGGCCGTGGATGAGAAAATGAGGCGTCCTGAAGGCTTTCAAGTGGTTCTTCATGGAACTGTGGACGGAAATCTGGACGATGCCATGTTTGGGGCCTTTGCCGCTACAGACCAGGCTTGGATGTGGCGCAGCTCGCATATCAACGACCGTCTTGATGATGCACGTGTGTTGGCGACCATTAGATGCCCGACAGAGCAAGACCCTTTCCGTTTCCTGGGTATCAAGTGGTTTGTTAAAGAATGCCCTGCTATGCTTGTGGGTATCGTGCAACAACGGGATTACCTCATTCTTGAGGCCACGGGGCTCACACGCGACTCAAATGGCGAGAGAGTGGGTTATTTTCTCATGCACTCGATATCTCTGCCTCGTATGATTCCAGAGCTCTCAGAACTTGGGCTGCTTCGGGGAGACTTGAGTCTCTGCTATATCTACCGTCAATGCGGCCGTGGTAAAGTCGAAACGTTCTGCAGATGTTTCAGCAATCCTCGAGGCAAGATTGTCGATTGGATGGCTGTGGTTATCACAGCTGACTCGCTCATCTGCGCGGCCAGGATTGTTGACTACGCCTATATCAAGAAGTTGACGTGGCTGATGAAGCACAAAGGTGGCCAAAGTACATCGAGTGAACGACGGACTCGAAGTCATCGTCCCAAGCAGTGTGACACCTGCAACAAAGTTTTCACCAAGTTTACACTATCTACCGCCGCGTCGGGGGTGACTTGTCAGATCTGCCGTCGTGTATTATGTGGCAGGTGTAGCGTTGTGAAAAAGATGACAGTCGACGTGTCCGACACTGGAGCAGTAAAGCAGTGTGCTCTTCGATTCTGTCTTGAGTGTCTACACGAAGCTAAAGAACAATCTGTTTGGAAGATAGCGCTGTCTTCGAATACTTCGTCGGCTTCGACCTTGTAAGTGCAATTATCAGGTCAAACAACAAATTTACAGACAGATCGCCAGGAACAACTTCATAACGCAACTATACAAAGTTCCAATATAGTATGTATCAAGATGGCAAAGAGTGCGGGTGGGCTGCCTCTCGCACGGACCGTTAAGCCTTATGGGCAATGGCTGGTCAAATCGAACTCATTTAACTATATCTGATTGTGAAAAGGAGCTCGTCTCTTTTCGTTTGAAGGCTGTCATAAATCTCGTAACCTATTTTCATGTGGACTCCAGTTAGCAAGCATACTACACTAAAAATGCAGCGATACCAGAGTTTGACAGTGAGTTTACCGGCCAAGGACTGATTGACCTTTATTTCATGATCAGAAGTCCTGGTAGCACTTTAGCGACTCTATTTTTCACGTTCGTATGAAGTCTTACAACTAGTCTACCCATGTATGATCCTCCTTCGTTTAGTAGCCTAAATTCTATGCGACGCATACTGTGCGTTCAGATTGCCACCACCACTATATTTGAAGAAAGAGATTGTAACAATCGCGTTGCACACACTATCACCGACAGAGCTACCTTGGGTTTCATACGTAAGTTCGGCAATGCCGTGCCGCCTATGGCAGACCGCCATGCGCGGCAGACGCATTATTGAAGATACTACTGTAAAGGTCAAAAACATTAAGCCATCATTAACGAAAGGCAAGACTACTGTGAAGCCTTTCCACAAGTTCCGATATTCCAGTAAGCGAGCAGCTTATCGCAAGAAGAAGTGTGACGCTTTATTACGGTTAAACGAGAGAGAACAGATTGTATATATACTGTAGGTACTTAGCCTTCCTAGCAACGCTAAAGGTTCCGGGCATTCCCTATGGCTGGCAGCTCGTCTATGAAAGCCAGTCTGCCTCTCGGTTTTGATATAAATATGTCGTAACATGCAGATAGTTGGTTACCACGCACAGCTGTGACGCTCATCAAACGTCTCCATTGCAGGGAGTAAGCTTGCAATGGAGACGTTTGATGAGCGCCCTCAGTTGGAGCTGAATCCTCCCCTAGATCAGAGGAATTGCATCGGGATATTCGCACTGCGAAAACGCTGTCCATGCGGTGTTGCCAGTGCATTGTAATGATGACGGTCACAGCGACCTCCCATATTGTCCTTCAGGCTGTGGCCAATTGATCTATGTCTTTCGGGTACTAGGCTAACAAGTTTGAAGTGACTTGCGGCGAGATGCGTGGTACGTTACAGTTTGCGCAGTGGCTCGAGCCAATCCAATAGGTGGGTAGAATGTTGAAGTGTACTCTCCCAATGACGGGCTCAGATTGCCTGAGCACGGGGACATCCCCGAAAAGATGCTCCTGGGTCTCCTTTTGGCCTACACATTCCAGATACGTGCAAGGTCCGTCCGGAGGCCGGTTGTCGTTCCAAAAGTTTAGCTGCCTGGTAGCGTGTCGATATCGTGTCCATAGCTGGTATTCCGTTAACGCGTGGCCGTAATTTCATATCTGAGCCGGCGTGGCATCCAGAGCTGTGCTTTGCCACCACGTATTCTGGCTCCTGGTGGCAAGCCGATCGATGACTTGCTTTAGAGGTGCTGCGAGACGACGCTTTGTCGCCTGAAAGCTTGCTGTTTCACCTCAGTGAATAGTCGATGATCGGAAATCGTAGGCGGTGCGGACAATGGATAGTGATGGACCTATGGGCTAGAAAAAGGTGGACCTAGTTTGGATGAGCTGGCGCTTCGCGAGATGGTGAGTTTTTGCAATTTTCTCTTGCCAAGCGGTGGAATGCCGTCGAAACCCCAGCTTGTTACATTGTGGCATTTAGTGAGCTCCCAACTAAGAGAGTATATAGATTAGAAGATAGCTCCGGACCTTGCCTGGTCCGACCAGCACCCATATGATGACTTGCGTGAAAGGTGGCTGATGCTGTAGCCGAAGTGGGATTGGGCACCCTACCGGCTTTCCCGCGTCTAATGGCGGCGACGAAGAAAGACTATGATCGCACATTCTGGAAGTTTTGCATGTGAATGGCGAAAGGCGTAGACACTCGTGCCAATGCCGCTGAAGACGTTTTACTGGAGACCAGTCCGCTGGATACGAGCTGGTCGATTATCACGGTTAGAAGACTTTTGTTGAGAACTTGAACAAAAAGTCCCATTATTTTTCTTTTGATATGAGAGACCTTCACAACGCCCGTTTTTTATCATATTCATAACATAACACTACAAGCCATTGTGCCATGCGTAGTGCATACAACGATATCTTGCAGTAATCCGAATCGTTCCACCGGATTGGCAGTGCTACGCCGAAGTTCGGCCGGAGCGATTGATGCTACTATGGTGAGTGCAATTGACGCTATGTTGGGATATGGATGATGAGACCAGGCACAATGGTTACCCGGAACAAAATTTTTTATGTACGTCATTTTGTGAAGAAAGGTATGAAAGCTGTTGAGTGGCACTTGTCAGGGTCGCTACCGTTAGTTTGAGTTGATGAGAGCTCGGTGGACAGAGTGCTTCTGAATAAAATATGTAAGTCTTCTATGTACCTTAGGTGCTGAGGTTAGAAGTTGAAAGTCAAGAACAGAAATTTATCTGATTATTTAACATTAAAAATAGGGAGTTGCTATATTCACCCCTTTTTCCTTTTATTCACACCCTGTACATCTAAGAAGTATATATATACTAGGGTATTTACCCGTCGTTCCCCTACATTACATGTATACTGGTATCATTTTAAATTACATGTAGGTAAATTAATAGGTATCAAAGTCAATGTGTATTTAGGCCAATGTAAACCCGTCGTTCCGCCGAATACACATTAGCGAATTTCTGGAGCGCTTTGATATACAGTCATTTACATTTAGATAATGCCTGCACCCTAGTGAATCGATGGATGATTGCACCATGTTTCATCGACCCACCTCTTTTATGGTGTTCACCCGTCGTTCTGATGGTGCAAGTAAAATATATTGGCATGTTAAACGCAGCGATTTGCTAGGATGTATACCCGTCATTCCAACGGATATGGTGCGCAAGTCGACGCCTGTAATATATTGACCTTTACATCATCGTTTTAACATTTTGTTTGACTACATTAAAATGATGATATAAAGGTCAATGTGTACTTGTCGTTCCAACGGAAATTGTGACTAAAGTTTGCGTTATGACCTTCGAACCCAACATTTGTACTAAGGTATATTAAGGTAAAGTAATGGGTATGAGATTCAATGCGGACCCGTCGTTCCGACGAATAGTAGCGTGCGGACCGAATATGTTGATTTAACTATGTATACAGGACCGTATGTCAAACAGCACGTTAAGGCTACTTTTAGCCTGTGTGCAGCTTGTTGATGCTGCCCGTCGCTCCGACGGATAGATGCGCAGATTCTACGCTGACAGTATTCAAACCCACCACTTCCTTAAAATATGAAACTGCCTTATGTAAATTAGTAAGTATGAAAGTTAATGAAGGTCGATATATTCACCCATCACTTTTGTAATGGGCTACATTACACACATAGTTAACACAAATAAACAATTACATATGTTGTAATGGGCTACATTACACATATAGTATTAACACAAATAAACAATTACATATGTAGGCAGGTGCTGGGCCCGAATAGCGGGCACAGCGTGGTAATAAATTATTGGTTTATTATTGGGGCCTAAAGTCCCAATATGGACCAATGATAAATCAACCTGAAATTGTGTGGTTCCCGAAAGGCGGGAACACTGTCGTATTTATTACGACTAAAATCTTCGTAATTAGTACGAATTAAAACCAAAATAAAAATCAGTGTTAAATTTACTTACTGGGCTTGAGTCTTCCTCGATCGCGCGTGTAAGCTAGTGACGGTACGTTCTAGCCCCGTTACATATGTAGACAGGTGATGGGCCCGAATAGCGGGCACAGCGTGGTAATAAATTATTGGTTTATTATTGGGGCCTAAAGTCCCAATATGGACCAATGATAAATCAACCTGAAATTGTGTGGTTCCCGAAAGGCGGGAACACTGTCGTATTTATTACGACTAAAATCTTCGTAATTAGTACGAATTAAAACCAAAATAAAAATCAGAGTTAAATTTACTTAATACCTAATACTTGGGCTTGAGTCTTCCTCGAGCGCACGTGTAAGCTAGTGACGGTACGTTCTAGCCCCGTTACACCTGGTAGCACTTTGTAGTCCTTCCTATGCCCGAGTTTGGGATGAGCGAATCGTCGTACTTTGACGCTCCAGATTTATTTCTGGAGCACGCGACCTTCCCCCATCTTACTGGTGTTGAGTGGGATGCCCTTAATCGCCTCGCGGTGATATCGGGAGAGGCATTCGTCGCGTCGTTGATGAGATCAGCGACCCCTGACGCGCAACGTCTCGCCATACATGAGTTTATGGCACGCGAGCTCACCGAATCCAACCGGCGAGGTTTAACTTCCTCACGCCCTTCACGTAATGAGGCCGTGAAGATGGAAACCTCCTCCTACTCTGGAGAAGGTAAGGACCGGTTATCGCTGAATCGGTGGTTCCGAGAAGTTGATATCGCCATCGCCTCGAGACTTCTTGAGGCACCCCAGGCGAAGGTCAACTTTCTTCTTTCCCGCCTCACCGGGAAGACCAAGGAGTGGGCCCTTGGTAAGCTCGTTGTGGACGAGCACGCATTCCCCACCTTGGATACCATCCAGGACGATCTTCGTCTTGCTTTCTAGCCACCGCAAGAGGAGAAACTGGTGCTATAAAGATTCCTGTCGATGCGACAGGGTAAAATGGCGATGCGCGACTACGTACAGATGGCTAGGCATCTGGCGTCATGTATTATCACGCACCCCATGGACATGTACACGCAGGTGAATGTCTTTGTGGATGGTATGCGTGAGGGGTAGACCCGCTTATCGCTGGAGCGCGCCGAGCCTGCCACATTGGAGGAGGCATTTGCCATCGTACTCCGTGAAGACTTTAGGGTCACAAAGGCATATGCCAAACCCTCGGTCGTCACCGTTCCCCGGCCTTCTGGTCCAGAACCTATGGAGATCGACGTTATTGAGTCGTCGGGTGACCGGCGACGTGTCTTTCATAAAAGGTGACGCTCGCAACGGGCGTCAAATGGTTTTCTTTCGTTGTCGCAAGCCAGGACATCGCGCGGCAGAGTGCCGTGCGCCAGCCCCAATATCGGTACAAGTAGTGGACGCCCATCATGAGGGTGCTGTACCGGCCGCACGTCCAAAAAACGGTCGGGACCAGTAGGTGCAGGGCGCCCTACTGATTGGAACGGAGGTCCGGGTCCCCCGATGGCAGCCCAACCTTCCATTCCTCCTGCGCTACGCGCACGGTTAAATGCCACCACTACGAGAGGTGATTCACGTCTGATTATTGTCAGCTTACATGCCGCCGGCGTCCGGCGACCTCTGCGAGCACTCCTGGACTCAGGAGCAACAAACAATTTCTTTCGTGAATCTTGTTTGTCGATGCTGCCTCCCAGCATTCAGGTCCGTGAGGGACCTGGCCAAGTCGTCGTCAAGTTAGCTGACGGAAAACCACACCGCGTATCGCGGCGCGAAGTGTCGTTGCCGTACACGTTTGATGGCTTTCGCAGTAATGATGATTGCTTGGTGATCGCGATGAATTATGCATTCGATTGCATACTGGGCATGCCATGGTTGGCACGTTATAAGCCCCAGATCGACTGGTTAGACAGATCAGTGAGACGTCAACGCAAGTTCGATGTCAGTGAAGTGTTTACCCATCTCTTGGTATCTCCAAGTGACTGGCCGAACGTCACAGTCGTGGATCGTGATTCCACGACGTTGGCGGTGCACAGAGCGAGCGATGGCCCTCTCTGCACTGCTTGTGCTGTTCTTCGAGACACAAGTGACAGTGACTCCTCGCTACAGAGCGAAGAGGACGACGAGGACGACGCGGTCGAACAGGGGTTCCCGCGCGTCATTAATGCGGTTGAACAGGGGTTCCCGCACGTGAATGCAGTGGTTGAACCGGGGTTCCCATCTGCACCTATTGTGGTCGAGCAGGGGCTCCCACAAGGGCATTGTGACGACGAGCAAGAGCTCGCCAGCGAGTGTGACGTGGACGGACAGGAGTCCCCACGCGAGAGCATGATGGTCGAACCGGGGTTCCCATCATCACCCACTGTGGTCGAACCGAGGTTCCCACATGGGCATATTGTGGTCGAGCAGGGGCTCTCACACGAGTACAACGTGGGCGGACAGGAGTCCCCACGCGAGAGCATGATGGTCGAACCGGGGTTCCCATCATCACCCACTGTGGCCGAACCGAGGTTCCCACATGGGCATACTGTGGTTGAGCAGGGGCTCCCACACGGGTTTACGGCAGCCGAGCAGGAGCTCCCGCATCAAGTGTCGACGGTCGAGTTTGGGGTACTCCCGTCCAGTGTTTCCGGCATCTTGGATGACGACATCCAGTGCCTAGAGGGGGTGATGGTTTATCACCTGACTGCGGTTCGCCAGCTTCGAGTAGTGACTCGAAGCACGATGGGGACAACAGCACCGAGAATATAGCGTTGGAATGTGTCCACGCTATCGTGTACGTGGAAGGGAGTCCACAAAGGCGCCAATATATCGAGGTCGAGAGTCCTCCTCGTAATGCGTCTTCCATTACAAGTCTTCCAGGGCTTTCCTGGAAGCATTTCCTACGTGACCTTAAGGAAGGCACTGTGGAACAAGTGTGTCTAATCACCAACGAGGTGGTTACCGTGGCAAACGAGGAGCATATGGCGCGTCCTCGAAGCGCTGAGCCGAAGTCTGCGCGTGAAGAAAGGTTTGCATCACAGTCATGGGAGGCTCTGCGAGAGTCTGGTAACCCCGTCTACGACATTGCTCGTGAGTATGCAGACGTGTTCCCGGACAAGATCCCGGCTGAACTTCCTGCGGACCGCGGTGTTCGGCACGAGATTGATCTCGTGCCAGGGTCGAAGTATTGTGTGACACGGCAGTGGCCGTTGCCTCGAGATCAAGTCGAAGCTATTGACGCATTCTTCGAAGGCCGCCGCAAAGCGGGTCATGTGCGTGAGAGTATCTCACCACATTCGAGTCCAACCTTCTGCGTGAAGAAGGCTACGGGAGGCTGGCGGATAGTGCATGCGTTCAATAAGTTGAATGATGCCACTATTCCTGCGCAAACGCCAATTCCCAGGAAGGACATGGTGCTGAATTCCATGTCAGGAAGTGTCATCTTCAGTGCCATCGACTTGACCGATGGCTTTTACCAGATTTTGATGCGCCCGAGCGATATCCCACTCACCGCGGTGAGCACCCCGAGTGGCATGTTATGGGAGTGGCTGGTAATGCCACAAGGGTTGAAGAACGCTCCGGCCACTTTCAATCGCATGGTGTCTCAAGTGTTGAGACCTCTTCGGAACTTTGCTCCAAGTTATTTTGACGATATTTTCGTCCATAGTCGCGCCGAGGGCAACCTCAACGATGTCCAAGTTCACCTTCAACACCTGAAGCAAGTGTTTCAAGTTATGCGGGACAACAAGTTGTACGCGAATCTCAAGAAGTGTGTCTTTTGTGCACCGGAGATTCCGGTGTTAGGTTGCTATGTGAGTAAATCGGGAGTTCGAGCTGATCCAGAGAAGGTGTCGTCCATCTGTTCTTGGCCCACGCCCAAGAACCCTACGGAGTTGCGCCAGTGGCTCGGCTTGGCTAATTATTTGCACAAGTATACGAAGGATTATGCTGGTTCTATCCAGCCTTTGTCGTCACTCTTGAAGAAAGACGCCACGTGGTTGTGGCGTCCCGAGCACCAAGCAGCCTTCGAAGCAGTAAAGAAGAGCCTGGCGTCAGCGCCAGTCCTGGTCCTACCAGACGATTCCAAGCCGTTCCACGTGGTTTGCGACGCCAGTGATTTTGCAATCGGTTGTGCCCTCATGCAATTTGATGATGAGGGCCGTGAACGAGTCGTGAGTTATCAGTCGCGACAGATGAAGCCAGCTGAGAAGAACTATCCGGTTCACGACAAGGA
This sequence comes from Peronospora farinosa, assembly GCA_947646735.1. Taxonomy (NCBI): domain Eukaryota; phylum Oomycota; class Peronosporomycetes; order Peronosporales; family Peronosporaceae; genus Peronospora; species Peronospora farinosa. The sequence continues at coordinate 309,691 of CANTFK010000054.1, read as the reverse complement.
GTTATTAGCGATGCGCTATGCACTCATCAAGTTTCGCGTGCATCTCCTTGGTGAACGTACAGTTTGCTTTGTACACCGATCATGCATCGCTGCGCACAGCGATGAAGAGCCCACACCTGTCCCAACGGATGGCACGATGGCTCTCATTCTTCTCTGAGTACAACTTCGTCGTGCATTACAAGCCAGGCAAGACCAATATTCTCGCTGACGCCTTGTCACGACGTCCCGACTACGATCCTCGGACTGCTCTGAGTCGCCAGGCTACTGATGACGAGGACGATGATGACCGATGTGCAATGTGTGTATCGCTGAACTTAACTCGGGTTACACCCGAGCCGTGTTTATTTGATGAGATCGTCGCAGCGTACAAGGGTGACTCAGATTATGCAGACATTATCGAGTATCTGCGTGCTCCCAGCGATGCTGCACTGGGAGCATTATCCCGAACCAAGCGCGACCACATTCATCGATACAGTTTAGACGGCGATTTGCTTCTGTATAGCATCGACCAATTCGATGCTCCTCGCACGGTGATTGCCAATGACATGGATTTGCGTGCAAGAATCATTCACGAGTATCACGATGCTCCTGCTGGCGGCCATTTAGGCCGCGAAAAGACTTTCGCGGCTGTGTCTCGAGACTTCTTCTGGCCCCACATGTATAAGTGGGTACGCAACTGGATCCGAACGTGCGAAATATGCCAGCGTGTGAAGCCATCTCCATCGTCACAGGCTCCCTTGCGATCGTTGCCAATTGCAGCAGAGGCCTGGAGATCAGTTTCGATGGACTTTATCTTCGGGCTTGCGCCCGATAGCCAAGCTCGAACGGGCATCTTGGTTTTTGTTGACAGATTCAGCAAGATGACACATCTCGTGCCTGTTCACGCTAAGGTCACCGCGGCAGAGACCGCGGCGCACTTCATCGACGCGGTGTTCCGTCATCATGGCCTTCCAGAAAACATTGTTTCGGACCGTGACCCGCGATTTACGTCCGCATTTTGGACGTCACTTTTCGAGCTCCTCGGGACAAAACTGCTGATGTCGACTGCGGCCCATCCGGAAACGGATGGGCAGACCGAGCGCGTGAACCGGGTCCTCGAAGACTGTTCTTCGGAGTTATGCTACGTCATTTACAAGTTGGAGTGCATTTTTACCACTCGCTGAGTTCGCACTCAACAACGCCGTACACGCGTCAACAGGGTTGACGCCATTTTTTGTGAATTCGGCTCGTCACCCTCGTGTTCCTACTGTCCTGGCCGTGGGGCGACCCACAACACCTAGTGGCTCCACTCTGGGGGGGGATAAAGGTGATAAACAAGGATCGAGTGCAGCTCACGGTATTTTGAGCGCGAATGCAGTAACCCGATCCAAGGCAAAGACGGCTACTTTGACGCCATCAGACGTGGCGTCCCCATTAGCTCGATGGACTGCGCAGACATTGATTGACCCGTCTTCGGGTAAGCGTTCACCTACTGCCAACTACGCGCCGATTGAGTCGGCGCGACCAATTGATGACATGGCTGTGTCGGAATTTATACTCCAACGTCAAGCCATCACCCGGTTTGTACGCGACGCACTACAATCTGCGGTAGACCAACAGAAGGAGAACGCTGACAAACATGGCAGAAAGAACATGAGCAAGTTTGAGAAAGGTGACCGTGTATTATTATCTACGGAAGGTTTAAGGGATTCTGCGGTCACTAATCTGGGCGCGAGTAAACTCGCGCCACGCTTCATCGGTCCATTCAAGGTTCTGAAGGCAATCGGCGACGCTTATACACTCGACGTCCCCTCTTCACTGCGACTCCACCCGACATTCTATGTCGGGCGGCTGAAGGAATATCGTCCGGCTACGCTTCACGGTTTGGCTCCGACGCCGGCTTCAGGGGTTCGTAAGTCGAACGGCCTTCCCGTCGTGCTCGACGCGCCGATGACATGGGGCGGGGTCTCGATCCCGTCTGAACCTGACCAAGCACCTGGCGCTCCAGAATCCTTATCCGCTCGAGCAGTTCACGGTTCGACTGCCGGGTCTCACTCGAAGTCTTCTCCGCCCGGGCAGCACGTTCACTGGCAGCCTCAGCCTCCAGCCGAGCATCGGCAGCTATGTTCACGGCCTGATCAACATCGTCCTGAGCAACCAGGACGCCAGCACTACCATCGCGAGAGCCCTCCTCCGCTTGTTGATGCGGAGGGACAGGTGCGCTGGATTGTAGACCGCATTGTGGGTCACGAGGACCCTCCACAACCAGTACTGCAGTCGGCTCATGAGAAGCGCGCGGTTCCATCCGTGCGTAGGTACCGAGTACGTTGGCTTGGATTCCCTCCCGAGCAGGATACATGGGAACCACGTTCCTCGCTCCTTCGTGACGTTCCAGATGTGGTTCTGTCGTATGAAGCCACGAAGTCGGACTATTCCAAGGCGGGCGAGCACGCGAACGCTCTCGTGACAAACGAGAGCGGTAAGGAGATTCACGTCGTCGGGAACGGGAACGATGACGCGAACGAGAACGATGTCGTGAACAAGAACGATGCCGTGAACGAGAACGATGCCGTGAACGAGAACGTCGCGGTGAATACATATCACGATTGCGAGGCGAGAATCGCGCAGCAGGACGGGCAAGCGAACGTGTCGCTGCCCTGCGCTGATGATCCCGCGGAGATTGACTCCGCTGTCGCGAGTGGTGCTGCCAGCGAGGCGCACCACGAATAACTGCGCTTCTCCGTTCGCTCAGACTTCGCTCATACTTTGCAATCCAACTTCGTTCGCGATCGCTGAGTGGACACTCAGCGATGTGTCGTCGCCATTCGTCATGAGTTGGGCGTGGAGTCGAGTCACAAGATTGGCATCCTTCATTGACATGGACGAAGCAGAGACGGTCCTCATTCCAAGCATCCTCACACACTCTTTCGCGTAGCGCGCCGATGGAGTGATCGGCGCGAAGCTCCTCTCGATTGGCGAGCCATAATTGGAAGCTGCTACCATCCTCGAGCATCCGATTCCAACGTTGGATGAAGGCACACCAAGAACGTTGTAGAGCTTCATGCTCGATTCCATCAAGACCTTTCCCGCGCAGTTTTCGAAATCGGCGGAAGTAGTCCCGCATCATGTCCAGTGAGTCCGGAGCGTGAGCTCCGGACAAGTCGTACAGCGACCAAGGTATGAGCTGCCGCGCCATGATGCTGGTTGATGCACTCCCGCTGATGGTGCTTGGGAGTGCTGCTGGATTGGGTGTTGGGTCTCCGGACATTGCTTGTTCGTTTGTGGGCGAAGGGTTTTCGACAGTTGAGCACTCACGGTTGGTGAGCGCTGTCATGAGAAGGGGGTGATGTAATGGGCTACATTACACACATAGTTAATACAAATAAACAATTACATATGTAGGCAGGTGCTGGGCCCGAATAGCGGGCACAGCGTGGTAATTTATTATTGGTTTATTATTGGGCCTAAAGTCCCCAATATGGACCAATGATAAATTAACCTGAAATTGTGTGGTTCCCGAAAGGCGGGAACACTGTCGTATTTATTACGACTAAAATCTTCGTAATTAGTACGAATTAAAACCAAAATAAAAATCAGAGTTAAATTTACTTAATACCTAATACTTGGGCTTGAGTCTTCCTCAAGCGCACGTGTAAGCTAGTGACGGTACGTTCTAGCCCCGTTACAGACACGGCAGTGGCCGTTGCCTCGAGATCAAGTCGAACTATTGACGCATTCTTCGAAGGCCGCCGCAAAGCGGGTCATGTGCGGGAGAGTATCTCACCACATTCGAGTCCAACCTTCTGCGTGAAGAAGGCTACGGGAGGCTGGCGGATAGTGCATGCGTTCAATAAGCTGAATGATGCCGCTATTCCTGCGCAAACGCCAATTCCCAGGAAGGACATGGTGCTGAATTCCATGTCAGGAAGTGTCATCTTCAGTGCCATCGACTTGACCGATGGCTTTTACCAGATTTTGATGCGCCCGAGCGATATCCCACTCACCGCGGTAAGCACCCCGAGTGGCATGTTATGGGAGTGGCTGGTAATGCCACAAGGGTTGAAGAACGCTCCGGCCACTTTCAATCGCATGGTGTCTCAAGTGTTGAGACCTCTTCGGAACTTTGCCCCAAGTTATTTTGACGATATCTTCGTCCATAGTCGCGCCGAGGGCAACCTCAACGATGTCCAAGTCCACCTTCAACACCTGAAGCAAGTGTTTCAAGTTATGCGGGACAACAAGTTGTACGCGAATCTCAAGAAGTGTGTCTTTTGTGCACCGGAGATTCCGGTGTTAGGTTGCTATGTGAGTAAATCGGGAGTTCGAGCTGATCCAGAGAAGGTGTCGTTCCATCTGTTCTTGGCCCACGCCCAAGAACCCTACGGAGTTGCGCCAGTGGCTCGGCTTGGCTAATTATTTGCACAAGTATACGAAGGATTATGCTGGTTCTATCCAGCCTTTGTCGTCACTCTTGAAGAAAGACGCCACGTGGTTGTGGCGTCCCGAGCACCAAGCAGCCTTCGAAGCAGTAAAGAAGAGCCTGGCGTCAGCGCCAGTCCTGGTCCTACCAGACGATTCCAAGCCGTTCCACGTGGTTTGCGACGCCAGTGATTTTGCAATCGGTTGTGCCCTCATGCAATTTGATGATGAGGGCCGTGAACGAGTCGTGAGTTATCAGTCGCGACAGATGAAGCCAGCTGAGAAGAACTATCCGGTTCACGACAAGGAGTTATTAGCGATGCGCTATGCACTCATCAAGTTTCGCGTGCATCTCCTTGGTGAACGTACATTTGCTTTGTACACCGATCATGCATCGCTGCGCACAGCGATGAAGAGCCCACACCTGTCCCAACGGATGGCACGATGGCTCTCATTCTTCTCTGAGTACAACTTCGTCGTGCATTACAAGCCAGGCAAGACCAATATTCTCGCTGACGCCTTGTCACGACGTCCCGACTACGATCCTCGGACTGCTCTGAGTCGTCAGGCTACTGATGACGAGGACGATGATGACCGATGTGCAATGTGTGTATCGCTGAACTTAACTCGGGTTACACCCGAGCCGTGTTTATTTGATGAGATCGTCGCAGCGTACAAGGGTGATTCAGATTATGCAGACATTATCGAGTATCTGCGTGCTCCCAGCGATGCTGCACTGGGAGCATTATCCCGAACCAAGCGCGACCACATTCATCGATACAGTTTAGACGGCGATTTGCTTCTGTATAGCATCGACCAATTCGATGCTCCTCGCACGGTGATTGCCAATGACATGGATTTGCGTGCAAGAATCATTCACGAGTATCACGATGCTCCTGCTGGCGGCCATTTAGGCCGCGAAAAGACTTTCGCGGCTGTGTCTCGAGACTTCTTCTGGCCCCACATGTATAAGTGGGTACGCAACTGGATCCGAACGTGCGAAATATGCCAGCGTGTGAAGCCATCTCCATCGTCACAGGCTCCCTTGCGATCGTTGCCAATTGCAGCAGAGGCCTGGAGATCAGTTTCGATGGACTTTATCTTCGGGCTTGCGCCCGATAGCCAAGCTCGAACGGGCATCTTGGTTTTTGTTGACAGATTCAGCAAGATGACACATCTCGTGCCTGTTCACGCTAAGGTCACCGCGGCAGAGACCGCGGCGCACTTCATCGACGCGGTGTTCCGTCATCATGGCCTTCCAGAAAACATTGTTTCGGACCGTGACCCGCGATTTACGTCCGCATTTTGGACGTCACTTTTCGAGCTCCTCGGGACAAAACTGCTGATGTCGACTGCGGCCCATCCGGAAACGGATGGGCAGACCGAGCGCGTGAACCGGGTCCTCGAAGACGTTCTTCGAAGTTATGCTACGTCATTTACAAGTTGGAGTGCATTTTTACCACTCGCTGAGTTCGCACTCAACAACGCCGTACACGCGTCAACAGGGTTGACGCCATTTTTTGTGAATTCGGCTCGTCACCCTCGTGTTCCTACTCTCCTGGCCGTGGGGCGACCCACAACACCTAGTGGCTCCACTCTGGGGGGGAATAAAGGTGATAAACAAGGATCGAGTGCAGCTCACGGTATTTTGAGCGCGAATGCAGTAACCCGATCCAAGGCAAAGACGGCTACTTTGACGCCATCAGACGTGGCGTCCCCATTAGCTCGATGGACTGCGCAGACATTGATTGACCCGTCTTCGGGTAAGCGTTCACCTACTGCCAACTACGCGCCGATTGAGTCGGCGCGACCAATTGATGACATGGCTGTGTCGGAATTTATACTCCAACGTCAAGCCATCACCCGGTTTGTACGCGACGCACTACAATCTGCGGTAGACCAACAGAAGGAGAACGCTGACAAACATGGCAGAAAGAACATGAGCAAGTTTGAGAAAGGTGACCGTGTATTATTATCTACGGAAGGTTTAAGGGATTCAGCGGTCACTAATCTGGGCGCGAGTAAACTCGCGCCACGCTTCATCGGTCCATTCAAGGTTCTGAAGGCAATCGGCGACGCTTATACACTCGACGTCCCCTCTTCACTGCGACTCCACCCGACATTCTATGTCGGGCGGCTGAAGGAATATCGTCCGGCTACGCTTCACGGTTTGGCTCCGACGCCGGCTTCAGGGGTTCGTAAGTCGAACGGCCTTCCCTTCGTGCTCGACGCGCCGATGACATGGGGCGGGGTCTCGATCCCGTCTGAACCTGACCAAGCATCTGGCGCTCCAGAATCCTTATCCGCTCGAGCAGTTCACGGTTCGACTGTCTGTTCTCACTCGAAGTCTTCTCCCCCGGGCAGCACGTTCACTGGCAGCCTCAGCCTCCAGCTGAGCATCGGCAGCTATGTTCACGGCCTGATCAACATCGTCCTGAGCAACCAGGACGCCAGCACTACCATCGCGAGGGCCCTCCTCCGCTTGTTGATGCGGAGGGACAGGTGCCTGGATTGTAGACCGCATTGTGGGTCACGAGGACCCTCCACAACCATTACTGCAGTCGGCTCATGAGAAGCGTGCGGTTCCATCCGTGCGTAGGTACCGAGTACGTTGGCTTGGATTCCCTCCCGAGCAGGATACATGGGAACCACGTTCCTCGCTCCTTCGTGACGTTCCAGATGTGGTTCTGTCGTATGAAGCCACGAAGTCGGACTATTCCAAGGCGGGCGAGCACGCGAACGCTCTCGTGACAAACGAGAGCGGTAAGGAGATTCACGTCGTCGGGAACGGGAACGATGACGCGAACGAGAACGATGTCGCGAACGAGAACGATGCCGTGAACGAGAACGATGCCAATGAGAACGACGCCGTGAACGAGAACGTCGCGGTGAATACATATCACGATTGCGAGGCGAGAATCGCGAAGCAGGACGGACAAGCGAACGTGTCGCTGCCCTGCGCTGATTATTCCGCGGAGATTGACTCCGCTGTCGCGAGTGGTGCTGCCAGCGAGGCGCACCACGAATAACTGCGCTTCTCCGTTCGCTCAGACTTCGCTCATACTTTGCAATCCAACTTCGTTCGCGATCGCTGAGTGGACACTCAGCGATGTGTCGTCGCCATTCGTCATGAGTTGGGCGTGGAGTCGAGTCACAAGATTGGCATCCTTCATTGACATGGACGAAGCAGAGACGGTCCTCATTCCAAGCTTCCTCACACACCCTTTCGCGTAGCGCGCCGATGGAGTGATCGGCGCGAAGCTCCTCTCGATTGGCGAGCCATAATTGGAAGCTGCTACCATCCTCGAGCATCCGATTCCAACGTTGGATGAAGGCACACCAAGAACGTTGTAGAGCTTCATGCTCGATTCCATCAAGACCTTTCCCGCGCAGTTTTCGAAATCGGCGGAAGTAGTCCCGCATCATGTCCAGTGAGTCCGGAGCGTGAGCTCCGGACAAGTCGTACAGCGACCAAGGTATGAGCTGCCGCGCCATGATGCTGGTTAATGCATTCCCGCTGATGTTTTTTGGGAGTGCTGCTGGATTAGTTGTTGGGTCTCCGGACATTGCTTGTTCGTTTGTGGGCGAAGGGTTTTCGACAGTTGAGCACTCACGGTTGGTGAGTGCTGTCATGAGAAGGGGTGATGTAATGGGCTACATTACACATATAGTATTAACACAAATAAACAATTACATATGTAGGCAGGTGCTGGGCCCGAATAGCGGGCACAGCGTGGTAATTTATTATTGGTTTATTATTGGGGCCTAAAGTCCCCAATATGGACCAATGATAAATCAACCTGAAATTGTGTGGTTCCCGAAAGGCGGGAACACTGTCGTATTTATTACGACTAAAATCTTCGTAATTAGTACGAATTAAAACCAAAATAAAAATCAGAGTTAAATTTACTTAATACCTAATACTTGGGCTTGAGTCTTCCTCGAGCGCGCGTGTAAGCTAGTGACGGTACGTTCTAGCCCCGTTACACCTGGTAGCACTTTGTAGTCCTTCCTATGCCCGAGTTTGGGATGAGCGAATCGTCGTACTTTGACGCTCCAGATTTATTTCTGGAGCACGCGACCTTCCCCCATCTTACTGGTGTTGAGTGGGATGCCCTTAATCGCCTCGCGGTGATATCGGGAGAGGCATTCGTCGCGTCGTTGATGAGATCAGCGACCCCTGACGCGCAACGTCTCGCCATACATGAGTTTATGGCACGCGAGCTCACCGAATCCAACCGGCGAGGTTTAACTTCCTCACGCCCTTCACGTAATGAGGCCGTGAAGATGGAAACCTCCTCCTACTCTGGAGAAGGTAAGGACCGGTTATCGCTGAATCGGTGGTTCCGAGAAGTTGATATCGCCATCGCCTCGAGACTTCTTGAGGCACCCCAGGCGAAGGTCAACTTTCTTCTTTCCCGCCTCACCGGGAAGACCAAGGAGTGGGCCCTTGGTAAGCTCGTTGTGGACGAGCACGCATCCCCACCTTGGATACCATCCAGGACGATCTTCGTCTTGCTTTCTAGCCACCGCAAGAGGAGAAACTGGTGCTATAAAGATTCCTGTCGATGCGACAGGGTAAAATGGCGATGCGCGACTACGTACAGATGGCTAGGCATCTGGCGTCATGTATTATCACGCACCCCATGGACATGTACACGCAGGTGAATGTCTTTGTGGATGGTATGCGTGAGGGGTAGACCCGCTTATCGCTGGAGCGCGCCGAGCCTGCCACATTGGAGGAGGCATTTGCCATCGTACTCCGTGAAGACTTTAGGGTCACAAAGGCATATGCCAAACCCTCGGTCGTCACCGTTCCCCGGCCTTCTGGTCCAGAACCTATGGAGATTGACGTGATTGAGTCGTCGGGTGACCGGCGACGTGTCTTTCATAAAGGTGACGCTCGCAACGGGCGTCAAATGGTTTTCTTTCGTTGTCGCAAGCCAGGACATCGCGCGGCAGAGTGCCGTGCGCCAGCCCCAATATCGGTACAAGTAGTGGACGCCCATCATGAGGGTGCTGTACCGGCCGCACGTCCAAAAAACGGTCGGGACCAGTAGGTGCAGGGCGCCCTACTGATTGGAACGGAGGTCCGGGTCCCCCGGTGGCAGCCCAACCTTCCAGTCCTCCTGCGCTACGCCTAATTATTTACACAAGTATACGAAGGATTATGCTGGTTCTATCCAGCCTTTGTCGTCACTCTTGAAGAAAGACGCCACGTGGTTGTGGCGTCCCGAGCACCTAGCAGCCTTCGAAGCAGTAAAGAAGAGCCTGGCGTCAGCGCCAGTGCTGATCCTATTGGACGGCCTTAAAGTGTTTTACGTGGTTTGCGACGCCAGTGATTTTGCAATCGGATGCAATTTGATGATGAGGGCCGCGAAAGAGTCGTGAGCTATCAGTCGCGACAGATGAAGCCAGCTGAGAACAACTATCCGGTTCACGACAAGGAGTTATTATCGATGCGCTATGCACTCATCAAGTTGTGCGTGCATCTCCTTGGTGAACGTACAGTTGCTTTGTACACCGACCATGCATCGCTGCGCACAGCGATGAAGAGCCCACACCTGTCCCAACGGATGGCACGATGACTCTCATTCTTCTCTGAGTACAACTTCGTCGTGCATTACAAGCCAGGCAAGACCAATATTCTCGCTGACGCCTTGTCACGACGCCCCGACTACGATCCTCGGACTGTCATGAGTCGCCAGGCTACTGATGACGAGGACGATGATGACCGATGTGCAATGTGTGTATCGCTGAACTTAACTCGGGTTACACCCGAGCCGTGTTTATTTGATGAGATCGTCGCAGCGTACAAGGGTGACTCAGATTATGCAGACATTATCGAGTATCTGCGTGCTCCCAGCGATGCTGCACTGGGAGCATTATCACGAACCAAGCGCGACCACATTCATCGATACAGTTAAGACGGCGATTTGCTTCTGTATAGCATCGACCAATTCGATTCTCCTCGTACGGTGATTGCCAATGACATGGATTTGCGTGCAAGAATAATTCATGAGTATCACGATGCTCCTGCTGGCGGCCATTTAGGCCGCGAAAAGACTTTCGCGGCTGTGTCTCGAGACTTCTTCTGGACCCACATGTATAAGTGGGTACGCAACTGGATCCGAACGTGCGAAATATGCCAGCGTGTGAAGCCATCACCATCGTCACAGGCTCCTTTGCGATCGTTGCCAATTGCAGCAGAGGCCTGGAGATCCGTTTCGATGGACTTCATCTTCGGGCTTGCGCCCGATAGCCAAGCTCGAACGGGCATCTTGGTTTTTGTTGATGAATACAGCAAGATGACACATCTCGTGCCTGTTCACGCTAAGGTCACCGCGGCAAGACCGCGGCGCACTTTATTGACGCGGTGTTTCGTCATCACATCATGGCCTTCCAGAAAACATTGTTTCGGACCGTGACCCGCGATTTACGTCCGCATTTTGGACATCACTTTTCGAGCTCCTCGGGACAAAACTGCTGATGTCGACGGCAGCCCATCCGGAAACGGATGGGCAGACCGAGCGCGTGAACCGGGTCCTCGAAGATGTTCTTCGGAGTTATGCTACGTCATTTACAAGTTGGAGTGCATTTTTACCACTCGCTGAGTTCGCACTCAACAACGCCGTACACGCGTCAACAGGGTTGACGCCATTTTTTGTGAATTCGGCTCGTCACCCTCGTGTTCCTACTAACCTGGTCGTGGGGCGACCCACAACACCTAGTGGCTCCACTCTGGGGGGGATAAAGTTGATAAACAAGGATCGAGTGCATCTCACGGTATTTTGAGCGCTAATACAGTAACCCGATCCAAGGCAAAGACGGCCATTTTGACGCCATCAGACGTGGCGTCCCCATTAGCTCGATGGACTGCGCAGACATTGATTGACCCGTCTTCGGGTAAGCGTTCACCTACTGCCAACTACGCGCCAATTGAGTCGGCGCGACCAATTAATGACATGGCTGTGTCGGACTTTATACTCCAACGTCAAGCCATCACCCGGTTTGTACGCGACGAACTACAATCTGCGGTAGACCAACAGAAGGAGAACGCTGACAAACATGGCAGAAAGAACATGAGCAAGTTTGAGAAAGGTGACCGTGTATTATAATCTACGGAAGGTTTAAGGGATTCAACGGTCACTAACCTGGGCGCGAGTAAACTCGCGCCACGCTTCATCGGTCCATTCAAGGTTCTGAAGGCAATCGGCGACGCTTATACACTCGACGTCCCCTCTTCACTGCGACTCCACCCGACATTCTATGTCGGTCGGCTGAAGGAATATCGTCCGGCTACGCTTCACGGTTTGGCTCCGACGCCGGCTTCAGGGGTTCGTAAGTCGAACGGCCTTCCCTTCGTGCTCGACGCGCCGATGACATGGGGCGGGGTCTCGATCCCGTCTGAACCTGACCAAGCATCTGGCGCTCCAGAATCCTTATCCGCTCGAGCAGTTCACGGTTCGACTGTCTGTTCTTACTCGAAGTCTTCTCCGCCCGGGCAGCACGTTCACTGGCAGCCTCAGCCTCCAGCTGAGCATCGGCAGCTATGTTCACGGCCTGATCAACATCGTCCTGAGCAACCAGGACGCCAGCACTACCATCGCGAGGGCCCTCCTCCGCTTGTTGATGCGGAGGGACAGGTGCGCTGGATTTTAGACCGCATTGTGGGTCACGAGGACCCTCCACAACCATTACGGCAGTCGGCTCATGAGAAGCGTGCGGTTCCATCCGTGCGTAGGTACCAAGTACGTTGGCTTGGATTCCCTCCCGAGCAGGATACATGGGAACCACGTTCCTCGCTCCTTCGTGACGTTCCAGATGTGGTTCTGTCGTATGAAGCCACGAAGTCGGACTATTCTAAGGCGGGCGAGCACGCGAACGCTCTCGTGACAAACGAGAGCGGTAAGGAGGTCCACGTCGTCGAGAGCGGGAACGAAGACGCGAACGAGAACGACGCCGTGAACGAGAACGCCGCGGTGAATACATATCACGATTGCGAGGCGAGAATCTCGAAGCAGGACGGACAAGCGAACGTGTCGCTGCCCTGCGCAGATTATTCCGCGGAAAGTGACTCCGCTGTCGCGAGTGGTGCTGCCAGCGAGGCGCACCACGAATAACTGCGCTTCTCCGTTCGCTCAGACTTCGCTCATACTTTGCAATCCAACTTCGTTCGCGATCGCTGAGTGGACACTCAGCGATGTGTCGTCGCCATTCGTCATGAGTTGGGCGTGGAGTCGAGTCACAAGATTGGCATCCTTCATTGACATGGACGAAGCAGAGACGGTCCTCATTCCAAGCTTCCTCACACACCCTTTCGCGTAGCGCGCCGATGGAGTGATCGGCGCGAAGCTCCTCTCGATTGGCGAGCCATAACTGGAAGCTGCTACCATCCTCGAGCATCCGATTCCAACGTTGGATGAAGGCGCACCAAGAACGTTGTTGAGCTTCATGCTCGATTCCATCAAGACCTTTCCCGCGCAGTTTTCGAAATCGGCGGAAGTAGTCCCGCATCATGTCCAGTGAGTCCGGAGCGTGAGCTCCGGACAAGTCGTACAGCGACCAAGGTATGAGCTGCCGCGCCATGATGCTGGTTAATGCATTCCCGCTGATGTTTTTTGGGAGTGCTGCTGGATTAGTTGTTGGGTCTCCGGACATTGCTTGTTCGTTTGTGGGCGAAGGGTTTTCGACAGTTGAGCACTCACGGTTGGTGAGTGCTGTCATGAGAAGGGGGTGATGTAATGGGCTACATTACACATATAGTATTAACACAAATAAACAATTACATATGTAGGCAGGTGCTGGGCCCGAATAGCGGGCACAGCGTGGTAATAAATTATTGGTTTATTATTGGGGCCTAAAGTCCCAATATGGACCAATGATAAATCAACCTGAAATTGTGTGGTTCCCGAAAGGCGGGAACACTGTCGTATTTATTACGACTAAAATCTTCGTAATTAGTACGAATTAAAACCAAAATAAAAATCAGAGTTAAATCTACTTAATACTTAATACTTGGGCTTGAGTCTTCCTCAAGCGCACGTGTAAGTTAGTGACGGTACGTTCTAGCCCCGTTACACACCCGGAGACTGACTTGCGATCAGACTTGTCGGCAGCGAAATCGGCATCGCTCCAACATTCGACCCGAACATCATTGGATGTAGGTCCAACACCATTGAGGTGCCCTTTGACATTTTCAAGTATATTGCAATACGTTTTGCGATCTTTCAGTCCTTTGGCGTAGGCTTGTGTATCTGCCTAGTTGCCTTGTGAACAGCAAAGCAGATATCAGGACGCGTGCACCTTGCTATCCACAGCAGGCTCCCAACCAGCGACTGGAACACGTCACACTTGGCTCGCCCTTTGCACCCTTCACAGGAAGGCATTCCACAGTATCCTCGTCTTATGCATTGCACTCGTCCCCGATTGTGGTCCTCACCCCATTAGCTGAATCCAGTCCAAAATCCTTCAACAGGAGGTTGATCATGACTTCTTGGTCCAGAACGTATCCTGTCTCGTCGTTCAAATTGATTCTTAAACCAAGAAACTTGTTGACGACGACTAGGTACTTGATGGACAGCGAGCTCATCTCCATGAAAAATTCAGCCACGGCCCCTTGTTCCGTGCCTGTAACCAATAGGTCGTCCACGTAGACGCCAACCACCGTGCACGTATCACCCTTGTACTTGTAGTACAGGCACATATCCGTGCTGCATTGCTGGAATCCACCTTGACGTAGCTTTAAATTAAGTAATTTACTCCAGAGCCTTCCAGCCTGCTTGAGCCCGTACAGTGACTTCTTCAACAGGAGGACCAGGTCACTTATGTTCGCACGCCGTGCGACTTAAGCTCTTGGTCACTCAAAACCATGTCCTTGGGCACCTACATGTAGATGTCAAGGTGCTCCTCCTTTTCAGCCTTGACGTAGGCATTGGGCACGTCACCATGTCGGGCAGGCACGTTCCAACGCCTGGAGAGCACCAAAATCAGCTTTACCGCTCCCAAATTCATGACGGCAGCAAACGTGAGGGTACAATCGACACCAAACACTTACAGACCACCAAGCGAGCCTTGTACCTCTCCACGTTCCGGTTTGCATCAGTCTTGGTCTTATAGACCCACTTGTTGTGCAAGAGTGTGCACCTTTTGGTGGTAGCACAACCGTCCACACGCCGTTTGACTTCAGAGCATCCAACTCTTCAGTCATAGCCGTTGTCCATTTCTGGCGATCACCACTTCGGATGGCTTCACCATAATGCTTTGGATCTTGAGTGATGACTGCATTCACGACATCCTGTCGTTCAGCAGGGCCTTCACCAACAACTTCCTTAGCACCTCTGCTCGTTGACCTTGTGCCGTGTCTCTCCCTAGTCCATCCGGACTTACGGCCACTTCGGGCTTTCGCCGCCCGTTTCTTGACACTTGAAGGTACTTGAACCTTCGGTTGATTATCGTTTGGTATCTCCTGATGTTCAATCCTTTCGGTGTATGAGTCGTCTTGACCGTTACGCCCATCCGACAGTTTTTCGATGTTGCGTACGTGCTGCGTTACCACGACCACCTTGTCCTTGGGAATGTACACTTTGTACCCCTTAGTCTCATCACTCTTTCCAATTATGATGGCCGCCTTCCCTCGCTCTCCGAGTGATTTGTTCCTTGCATCCACGTGCACCGTGCACGTGGAGCCGAACACCATGATGTCGTTCAGCTTTGGCACATTCGTGGTCAGAAATTCCATCGGTGACACCCCACCTGGATTCGACTTGGTCCTGCTTCTGTTGAGTATGTATGTTGCATACTCAGCAGCGTCGCCCCAGAAATGCAAAGGCAGGTTTAGAGCAAACACCATGCTTCAGACCATGTTCATAATTGTCCGATGCATCCGTTCAGCCTTGCCGTTACTTGCCTGATGTCTGGCTTCACTGACTTGACGCGAGACTCCAGTCGCCTTACAAAACACGTCCAAGGTCTTGTATTAACCACCTCCGTCCGTGCGTAGTACGTGGATCTTTCAATTGAACTCTCGTTCAAAGCTCACCAGGAAGTGCTTGAGCTTGAGGGCAGCAGCATCCTTGGATCTGACCACGAGCACAAGGCAATTTCATTGACCTGTGGTCAATGAAATTGACCAGGTAACGGTTACCCAGACGATCCCTTGGAGTCATTGGGCCTTTGAGGTCGGAGCAAATTACTTCACCGATCACATCGATGGGAGAATTTTGGCCTGATTATTTTCTTGACTGTAATGCCTTGGTTTGCTTGCCTTGTGCGCAGGCCAAGCAATGCATGTGCCTCGTGTCACTTAGCCTGATACCAGATGCCGGGTCTTTGGCCATCTTGATGATCGTGTCGTAACACAGGTGACCCAAGCGACGATGGAACTGCATCAAGGTACCACTCTGAACATCCGAATAGGATTTATATTCAGATGAATTGATCGCAGCCGTCATCTCCTTTGGTGGTAAATGTGAGGTCTTGTTTCATGGTTCTGTCATTGCAACAACTAGCACATTGTTATTGCAATCCACATCCATAACCGGTGCACCTCCAAACCCAGAGGTTAACACACGTCTCTCTCCTCGGTACTCAAGTACACATCCCTTAGCCTTGAGCTTACCATACGAGATGATGCTTTGCTCGTGGTTCGCGGCGTACTGTACATCGAGGAGTCGGATAGTATTCACAACCCCGAGTGCAACAACTTTAATGTTGACACTCCTTTGCTTGGTAATCCGGAGCACACCTCCATCCGTTGCGGCTGTAAGCATTCGTTTCGACAGTCGCTCGGTTGACGAGCAGAGACAAGTCGTTGACAAGGTGTCTGCTCGATCCACTGTCGAGGATCCAGTGATTGTCTTGGAGACGATCACCTTTGTCGATCGCAAATGTGAAACTTGGTCTCGGGACCTTGAACAACTGTCTCTTGGGGCACATCGGCTTGGTATGTCCCACCTCGCTGCACCTGTAGCACGTCCGTTGGTCATTGTCATTCGATTCCTTCAGCACCTTGTGCTTGACCTTGTCTCTTAGCTCCTTCCTTGGTTCAACAGCATTGACCACGTCACGTCCGAGATGCTTCGCGTGGTTGTCAATCTCCGTTGACTGGGCGCACTGTGCCAATTACTCGGCTTGGCGCAAGCAGTCGGTCCGATGAATGTCCAGCCTGGAAATCCTGGTCATTCGCATATGCGGGTCCGCGTAATGGACGATGTTATTCAACACCAGGGTATCCGCCCCTCCGCAAGCATCACTGACTGCCGTCAGGTACAGAAAATGGTCCGCCCAGCTTCTGTGAGGTGCCTTGGGCGCCTTAAACAATTTCATGCTTTGGGCAGGCGTGATTTGGTGCTGAAGGTCTGAAGCAGACTTTGCATAGCATACTCCAGGGTTTGACTTTCACACCACCAAGTCTCCACTTGACGACGATAGTACGTCTGTGCCTTACCGGCCAGGTGTTGTCCTAAGACATCCACCTTGATGTCTTCCGGCCACGTAAATTCACACACACGCTCGGCAAAACTAATTTGACGCACAAATTCCTTGCCCCATCCGAGGAAACCACTACCAAGGCCATGGTATAGTTCCTTACCATTAAAAGGTTGTAATGCAAGCTTCCGATGTTACGCGTCTGGTATCCTCACAACCTGTTGGCCCCGGATTGGCATGCATCACGTTTGGCATACCCGCGTCGGGGTAATAGCCTGGCACCCCTGCCATAAAATGTGTAGGTTCCGGTGATTGTCCCATGTTGCGGTCTGCTGCAATATGGCCTGCTTGATGACTTGCATCATCAGCTTCGTAGTGTCGCCTGGCTCCAAAGTACGTAGCCGGCGACACGTCGTTCGGTGACCTCTTCCGGGGAGGGGTAAGTTCCAAAGCCTGGATGTTCATCCCTCCACCCGCTCCCAGAGCCGAACCAAAGACGCTTGACTCCGCAGAGTCCTTCCGGTGTCCACCGGCATGCTTCTTTTGGACCTCCATCCGATTCAGCCGATCAGATAGGTCTCCGAGCATGGTAATCACCTTGACCAGTGCCGCATCAGGCACTGCCGACTTTTCTTCGAGGTGGTCATCGTTAACCCGATTAGGGTCGCCGACTGCCACGTTAGGCATAGCCTGTTTGGGCTTGCGCACAACACGTTCCGTTGGGCTCATAACCTGTAAGAGTGAAGTGAAGTAGTGGTACACTTGTGCACGTAGAGGTAGAAGTAAAAGTAAAATATATTAAGCATTAACCACTCTCCTTCGCTAGTGCTTTAACATGTACGATAGAGTCAACTGCGACTATACCATGTCTAGTCTGTAGTCTTCGTCTATCCCGCTTCGCCACATCTGTTAAGATGTCACAACATTAGCCAATTCGGGTGCGGTCGCAACTTACCGGGCACAGGGTATAGCCCTTGCCTTCAACACCTTGCAACCTGTCAAAAACTATCGTTTCTAACAGCTGGGACTAGGTATCATGGTGATGTCACAGACAGACGTCATCAGCGAGCTTAATATATGTAAGCTCGCACGTAGGGATACGCTTCTAAAGAGACGCGTATCCGGTCTTTACATTTACCCAATCAGTAGCTAGATTTATATTTGATTATTTTCTATCATATGTAAGTCAGTCTTAAATTTACTACATCCCACTCGGGGGGGGGGGGGGTGGTAGGCGCCGAAGCGCTGTACCAAGCGTTGCCGGTCGCCCAATCGAACCGCGCAACGATCTTTAGAACAAACACATAACTGCTTCGCGGAAGCCGTTTCCAGTCTTCTCGCGCGCAGTGGACGGTAATTAGAAAATTCAGGACTGACTTACATATGATAGAAAATATAAATTTAACTACTGATTGGGTAAATGTAAAGATCGGATACGCGTCTATATAGAAGCGAATCCCTACGTGCGAGCTTACATATATTTTAAGCTCGCTGATGAAGTCTGTCCGTGACGTCACCATGATGCCTAGTCCCAGCTGGGCGTCATCCCCGTTAAATGTGGATCCACCAATGAATATCACATTCACGAGGGTGGGTGCCTCACCCAAGTGGGAGGTCTAAGCTACCACGTACCCTGTAAGACCTCCCTGTTAAGTATCATATACTTAACGGACACGTGTAACCATTGGCCTGTTACAGTCGAGGCCAAGTAAGTGGTCGCATCTGAGACAATCATCGAGGCACTGGCAATGTAAAACATATTGAAGGAGCTATTACCACACCAGGGACTCAAGTTTCACTCGTTATTGACAACCAGGCTGCATTCGTGATGGCAACGAGCTCCACGAATAGTTGACGAACGCGACATGTTAAATTAAGATGGCACTATGTGCTCGAGAGGTCAAGAAAGAAGCCATTGTTGTGAAAAAAGTGAAAGAAATGAAGACCCTGCTGACGCGTTTACAAAATTTTAGACAAAAAACGTCTTAAGCGGCTGTTGCAGCTGTTTGGACTTGAGTAGCGATCTTATAGAGGCGGGTTAGAATATGGATGATGAGACAAGGCACAATGGGTACCCGGGAGAGGAGTTTTGAGGTAGTATCATCAGGTCGTTATGTGGACAGAAGTATGGGAAGTTGTGGAGGTGGCACTTGGTAGGGTTGCTACCGTTAGTTGAAGTTGAGAAAAGCTCGGTGGACAGATTTCTAACGATCAAACTATGTTAGTCTCTATGTACCTCTAGGTGCTGAGGTGGCAGAAAAGACGTTAATTAATACTGCGAATTTGGACAGCACTGTGTTTAGTGTAGACGGGCACTTCTACGAAGTTGCCTCGTACTACTAGCACACACCTTATGCACAAGTGAGGAAGCGGTTAGACCGTCTTACCTTCTCGTGCGAGGTGTTTAGGAGGTTGATCGACTGCTTAAGCAGTCGTACCACCTGTTGCCTCTCGCTTAAGCGAGAGTTCTACGAGCTTCTAAGACAAGAAGTCACCGACATCACGTAGAAGCTTTTCAGCTTCTCGTGCGTGGTGCTTTTGATTTAGCAAATTCAAGACTGAGCTATATTTAATTAATTATAACTAAATATATACTTAACTACTGATTGGCTATATATGTATATAGATCGGATACGCTACTCTTTAGAAGCGTATCCTGTCGCATGAACTTAAATCTAGATTTCAGTTTCCTAATGACGTCCTTCTGAGACGTCGCTATGCCTAGCTTCAACTAGCGTCATCCCTTCTCATGTGAATCCATAAGTGGATATCACATTCACGAGGGTGGATCACGTTTGTGTATCGCACCCAAAAAGTGACAGGTCAAAAGTAATCATGGATACTTTTAAACCAAACATTAAGTATATTACTTAATGTTTACGTGCCCTGTTACACCATCCCCCTTTTTAGAACGATTTTTACGTTTTGTAAAACGTCGCCTAAGAGACAGAGAGACTTTCGAGCCGTTTATAAACGCGCCGCTTTAGTCTACTCAACTCTCATGCCACCGAAACGTGGTAAGGCTGATGGGTCGCCTGCGAAGGCACCCATGCAGTCCAGCACTAAGCGCACGCGCCGCGATTTATCGCAGCCGTCGCAAAGCGCTTCAGGCACTGAGGTGAATCTTCCATCTCACTATAATGTGGATGAAGATCCATCTCTCATTGTAGACTACAATGAGACTACACCATTGCCATCACCCCAAAGTGGCGATGAGCAAAGTGCATTGATGGGACATATGTCCCCATCATTTGAGGCACCCGTCCTTGAGGGAGCATCTATGCTTCCTATAAAATCTCGTCGCCTGCGCCTACGAGCGCAGCGACTAAGACTGAGCGCGCTACATCGAAAGGAGTTGTCGCGACTCAGTCAGATGTAACTTCTCAAGCTGATGTCTTGACAATCCATAATGAAGAGTCAGACTCAATTGAGTGTGAGCTTAAAGCTCCACCAAGTACACCTTCGGCCTCACTAGCCCGCCGTCGCGAGGGCGGCTACGTGAGTGGTGGCTTGCCACCAATGCCACCTCCATCTGAGTGGATGAACTCGGATGGGTCTAGTGCAGCGCTTTTGCAGCGTGCAACTATTGACGCTCATAAATTTTATAGCGTCTTTCCTTGTGGAAAAAGCAGGGCAAAGCACTAGGTCGTGATTTCACAATTCCAGTCGTGCTGCGTTATAACGAAACAGCCGACGAATATGAAGCTGAACTTCGGCGCCGTGTTACCTTGCATGTAGATGCAACGAAACAACGGTCGCAGCGAATCAGCTTCGCCATGAAGCGTGCGCATGAAATCTTGCGTGGTAAGCGACCCCAAATTGATTCTCGCCACGCTTCTTCTGCTAGTCCATCCGGACCTAGCAGAAAGACGTCAGCTGGTGCTGCTTCACATAAGCAGCCACCAGCCTAGGCACGTCAACGCGCAAAGCGTCCACAGGCTCCCACGAGTCAAAGCTCGTTGGGTAACCCTTCCATTGGACCAGGATTTGGAGCTTTCGCTTCACAAACCGGTGGGCCAACAGCCTTCCAACAAGGAAGCGCGTATTCCCTTCCGTGTCCACCAACACAGGTGGCGCCCGATAGGAGCGGCGATTACATCCACCTACTCGCGGCTGCCTACCCTGCTGCTGTTCAGTCGCAGGCTGAGTCCGCTGCGCTGAAGAGGCAGGTGGCAGATCTCGAGAGTCAAGTCTCGCGACTGACTTTGGATCTGCGCGATGTGAGGGCGAGGGACCTTCAGGGGTATGACCGCCTGAAGACCCGTTTGGACATCCTAGAGCGACTGGTGATGAGAGACCCGCGTCAAGCGCGGAGTCCTCCTCGATCACCGAGTCCTCTATCGTCTCGTTCGTATACGGGGAGCCTCTCGGCTTCCTCGTCGCCTGATCGGCCGCGACGCTCGACTCACAGTCGACGTCACCATCGGTCTCGTTAGACCGATGTGGATATGTGATCTCTTCTGGATCAACATACCGTTTCAGACGACCCACGTAAAATACGGGGTGCATCTTCATATACGGTGGGAGAGTGAGCCTATAATTTAGGTCTCCAACCTCCTTAACCACTGTAAAGGGCCCAATGAATCGGGGCAATAGCTTAGTAGTACCACCAGGTAGTACAGAAATTGCATGTTTAGGTAGGGTAGAAGTACTTAATAGCACTTTGTCCCCCACACTAAAGTGTTCATTGTTTTTGCGACCATGCTGGTCTGCATATTGTTTTTTCTTGTCCTGTGCGCTTGCCGTCGCGTCACGGACTTTACGTGTGATGGCTAATCGCTCATCCACGAAGCGCTGAGCTTCTCTCACGCTTTTAACATCCAGCTCGCCGATGACGCCTCCAAGAGTCCGTTCATGGGTCGACGCTGTTGATAACAAGATAGTGTCATCATCAAGGAGCACTGGCATTTCTTGCCGTGCCTCCTTTGTGACACCTATAGATGTCGTGACCACTGATAAATTAGCAGTGTCATTAGGGCAACCTTGGCCCTCTTTGGCATTCGAACCGAGCGAAGTGAGGGGCCCTCCCCCACTAAGACTCGGGCTGCGTACAAACGAGACTGGCGTTCGAGGATGACGCAGTCCGTTAATGTAAAATGGTGTTTCATCCGTACTGGCGTGAACACTGTTATTAATAGCGAGCTCCACGAATGGAAATTGCTTGCTCCATTCTTTGGGAGTCGCTATTGTACGCAACACATCCGCCAAGACTCGATTGGCCCGTTCTGTTTGGCCATCGGTCTGGGGATGATCAGCGGTTGACATGTGGAGCTTGCTACCCAGCAGCTCAAACACATGTCGCCAAAAACCCGACATAAAACGAGGATCCCGGTCCGATACTATGGACTCGGGCATCCCGTGTAGTCGATACACGTGATCCAGAAACAAAAGGGCAGCCTCTTTTCCTGAGATCTTGTTGCTACATGGTGCCAAATGCACCATCTTGCTCAGTCTGTCTACAAAGACGACGAGCCCCGTCCTGCCTTTATGGTCAGGCGGTAAGCCAAACATGAAGTCCAAACTGACCGACTTCCAATAATCCGTCGGAATCGGCAGTGGCTTCAGTGGCGCACTGTTCGAAGGTGCAGGCTTTATGCGCTGACACTCTTCACAAGAGCGAATATAGTTGGCCACCCACCGATATAGGTGGGGCTACCAAAATTCCTCTGACACTCGTAAAAATTTCTTTTCACGGCCCAGATGTCAACTAGATGGCGCATCATGGCACTCGTGAAGTATCATCAGCTTAAGGTCTGTGTCATGAGGGACATAAATTCTCAAGGGATCACAGGGTGACAGTTGATGCCATAACAGGCCATCACTGTAACTAAAGCGTTTTAACTTCGCTTTGAGGTGCGACGGAAGGGTAACCTTTCGCCCATCAAAATGATCCAACAGCAGGCGACAATGTTCGTCCTGACTGTAACACTCCTTTATATCGGAGGCCATTGAGCTCGTCACATGGTAGACCTTCATGGCTGCCAATGTTGACGACTCAAATTGTGCTTTCGCACGAGACACACTTTCCTGGTGTCTTGCCTCGAAGTCTGGTCTGCGCGATAACGCGTTAGCCAAGACATTCGACTTACCCGGCTTATATTCAACTTTGAAATTAAATTCAGAGAAGAATGTTATCCATCTCGCCATTCTCGGCGAGAGTTGCGGTGAATTTATAGCGGTCCGCAGTGATGCGTGATCCGTATAAACCGCAAAAGGTTCGGTGTCCAAGAGGTGCACCCGAAACTTTACAAGGGCATACTTCATTGAAAGTAGCTCCTTGTCATGCACAGGGTAATTCAGCTCGGCAGCTTTTAAAAGCCGAGACTGATAAGATATGACACGGTCAATGCCGTTGTCATACTTCTGCATGATCGCGCTGCTGATTTCAAAATTGCTTGCATCTCAGACGATGCTAAAGGGCTTATCCGCGTCTGGCAATGCCAAGACCGGTGCCTCTACAAGAGATTGCTTCACTGAAGTGAACGCATCTTCTTGTTCCTTTGACCAAGTCCATTCTGCATCCTTTTTCAAAAGATCAGACAATGGCTTATTCTGCGCCGCATAATTCTTGCTGTACTTATGCAAGTATTTATCGAGCCCAAGCAATTGGCGCAGATCCTTCACATTACGTGGGACTGGCCATTCCTTTACAGCCTTTACCTTTTCTGGGTCTGCTCTCACACCATGTGCACCTACGATGCAGCCCAGTACAGGTATCTCGGGGGCCCCTATTACGCACTTTTGCAAGCTCACGTATAATTGGGCGTCACCCAGAGTCTGCAACACAGCGTCTAAATGAAGCTTGTGCGACTCTATCGCTCTCAGACCGTCCTCCGCCCTACTATGCACGAATACATCGTCAAAGTAATGGGGCGCGTAGGCACGGTGCTGACGCATCACGTGAGCCACCACTCGGTTGAATGTTGCCGGAGCATTTTTCAACCCTTGTGGCATCACAAGCCACTACCACAGCATACCGCTTGGGGTGCTTACTGCCGTTTTGGCTACATCGGTATCTCTCATGAGAACCTAATAGTAGCATCCTTCAGATCCAACGCGGAAAAGATAGTTGACTTTCCCATGGAATTCAACAAAACATCTTTCCGCGGGATCGGCGTTTGATCCGGAATGGTGGCCGTGTTCAGCTTATTATAAGCATGAACCACGCGCCATCCACCTGTTGCTTTACGCACACAGAAGGTCGGGCTGCAGTGAGGCGACTTGCTCTCACGTACATGTCCCGCCTTGGCTCGCTTGTCGAAGAACTCATCGATGTAATCGACTTGTTCCTTCGGCAACGGCCATTACCTGGTCACACAATACTTGGTGCCAGGCTTCAGGTCAATCTCGTGCCTGATCCCCTATCGGCCGGTAGGCGGCTCGGCACTTCTGCTGGAAACACATCACGGTGTTTCCACAGAACATCATAGAACGGGATGTCCTTCAAGGCATCCCAGCCTTGAGCAGCGAACCGTTTCTTTTTGTCGGTCTCCAAGACGCTCTCGTCCATTGTGGATGAAGAGCAACAGTCCACCACGTTCTCTTCTGGAACTGGTACGACTATCTCGTGGATCTTTCCTTCCTTTAGTTCGGACAGGAACAGATCCCACGTCATCCTCCGAGAGATTTACTATCTCCTCGGCAGATGCCAAGACAAGTTGGAGCACCTCAACTGAGGATGCCTCCGGCATTTTGTCTTCGACGGCCTCGAACAACTCGTTCGTAGGTTCGTCCTCTTGGACCGAGACTGATCCAAGGGTCACTCGTTTCGACGTGCCCTTGATCGTCTTAATACGTCTGGTGCTCGTTCTTCGAGTCACCACGACCTTTGACCTGGAAGAAGGTTTCGTTGCTATCTCAGCTAACGCACGCCTTCCAACCGCACCAGGCTCTTGGCTCTGTGCCGGTTCTTGTAGCGCTTGACTTCCTGTCAGGCCATCATCAACTGCCACAGGCTCTTGGCTCTGTGCAGGACTATTGGACGCATGACTACCTGTCATCGCCCCATTCACTACACCAGTATTTTCGACCTGGGTAGGAATATGTGTCACCTGGCTTTCCGCCAGTGCACTTCCAACTACACCACTCCTTTCGAGCTGGGTAGTTCCTGGTGTCGATTGACATACCGTCATCGCACCCTCGACTGTGTTAGACACAGCATCAGCCACATAAGCCTCTCGCAAGAGCACATCCTTTCCGGTGTCTTGCGTAGAGCTAGCGACTGTGCGTGTACGCCAGTCTATCCATGGTTGGTGTTTAGCCAACCAAGGCATGCCTAGGATGAGGTCATACGGACTCTCCATACCTCGCACTGTGAACTTCTCTTTACAAGAGAAGTCACTGAAACTGAAGGCGATTTCAACTTGAACTCCCTCCGATTTAACGAGCGCGCCGTTCGCTAAACGAACGATCGCCTCTTCTCGCTTGCCATCCTGGCAAAGCGCCTCATAACTCGCCGGTCTCTTTTTCAGAGCCGCGAGTTTTACAAAGTTTTGTGATGCACCCGAATCCACGAGAAGGGTCATCACTTGGTCATAGCCTCGTTCTCGAGCGCTATAGACCAAAAGGATTGAGACCCGACCTTTCGGTACTTCAGGGACTATGCTACCCATTTATTCGATCACTCTGAAAATAGGGGTAGCTTCAGAGTCCGCGACAGTAGGAAATCCCGATTCTACTGTGCTCCCACATTTCCCGACCCATCTTGGGCAGGCGCTAAACCCGTGCGTTGTGCACGCTGGTTTTTCGCACCTCCCTTCGGATAGGGAGCTTTCTTGTGGCTGCCTTGGCACCAGCAGCTACTTTGGCATAGCAGCGAGCCATCATATGGCCTCGCTTGCCGCACTTGTAGCGGATCACATCTGCATTGCCTAACTCCATAGGAGTGGCATCAGACTTCTAGGACGACGGCCTGTAATAGGCTGTCGCCGAGGCGCTGTTGTAGGATTGCTCCTCAACTAAGGCAATGTCAATTGCCTCTTCCATCGTCGCTGGCACCTTTCTGAAAAGGGCCTGACGCGATGGGCCGCGCCTAAGTCCATTCATGAACGTGGCCACCTTGATACGTTCTGGTATCGGTTCTTCATTGATGGACGCCGACAGCGAACGCATCTCCTGCACAAATTCTTGCAGAGAGCGTTGCGCCTGTCGTGCTCCAAAGAAGCGCATCATAAGCAGCACTTCATTGTTAGGCGGCTGATACATGCACGAATCTTTGACTTTAAGATCGTCCATGATGGAAACGCATCAGCATTTGCCATCAGCGCAGAGTATGCCCACTCTGACGCTTTGCCACGCAAATTGGACATGGCATACGACACCATTCTGGTGTCGTCTTCGATGAGCTGCGCCACTCCACATTGCTCAACTACTAATAGACAGTGAACAATCGTGTGAGGGCTAGTTCCATCAAACTTTGGAGGGTCCATCCGAATGGGCCTCGGTTGATTAGGCCGGGCAGAGAGCGTCTCAACAGTTCTGTTGAGCGCCTCATTACGTGCCTGCTCAAGCATAAACTCATCCTGAGTCTTATTGATGGACTCAGCGGTGGCTTGGCTGTTTACCTCGGACGCGTTTCTACGCTGTCCGAGCACAAACGCCTCAAATTGCTCCAACTGAGCAGCATGTTGCTCAGGAGGACAATGCAAGAGGTTGACCAGGGCTTGTTTACCAAGTCCCTGCGCCAAATGCTCTGTTAACTCCCTATGATGTTGGGAGAGGTGAGGGAAGTCACTCCAGTCCATATTAAGGACCATCTTAACCACACGCACGCTCAGAGAGACGGGTCTTGGGAAGGACTACTAGTGCTACCAAGTGTAGACGGGCACTTCTACGAAGTTGCCTCGTGCTTCTTAGCACACACCTTATGCACTTGTGAGAAAGCGGTTAGACCGTCTTACCTTCTCGTGCGAGGTGGTTAGGAGGTTGATCGACTGCTCAAGCAGTCGTACCACCAGTTGCCTCTCGCTTAAGCGAGAGTGCAACGAACTTCTAAGACAAGAAGACACCGATGTCACGTAGAAGCTTTTCGGCTTCTCGTGCGTAGTGCTTTTGATTTAGCAAATTCAAGACTGAGCTATATTTAATTAATTATAACTAAATATATACTTAACTACTGATTGGCTATATATGTATATAGATCGGATACGCGACTCTTTAGAAGCGTATCCTGTCGCATGAACTTAAATCTAGATTTAAGATCGCAACTGACGTCTTTCTGAGACGTCGCGATGCCTAGCTTCAACTAGCGTCATCCCTTCTCATGTGAATCCATAAGTGGATATCACATTCACGAGGGTGGATCACGTTTGTGTATCGCACCCAAAAAGTGACAGGTCAAAAGTAACCATGGATACTTTTAGACCAAACATTAAGTATATTACTTAATGTTTACGTGTAACTAGATGCCCTGCTACATTTAGCGTGGCTTTAGGAAGTGAGTACTTAAATTTGGCTAGCAGCTTTCTTACCTTGTACATGATACAACACTTTGACATCAAATAGGAAAAATTTACTTTACTGATACTTCGTAACAGCTATGGTGAGGTTGTGGCCTGAATAGTGCTTGAGACGATCTTCCCATAAATTGTTGTTAAACCTATTAATCACACCACCCAAGCTGGCTGAAGTTATTTTGTATGTATAACGTCGTTCAACCCGTAGCGGAAGAAGTATCCGAAGAGGTGTTCCGCGCTATCTCCCAAACAGATTGTTCTTTAGCTTCGTGTAGACACTCGAGACAGAATCGAAGAGCACACTGCTTTACTGCTCCAGTGTCGGACACGTCGACTGTCATCTTTTTCACAACGCTACACCTGCCACATAATACACGACGGCAGATCTGACAAGTCACCCCCGACGCGGCGGTAGATAGTGTGAACTTGGTAAAAACTTTGTTGCAGGTATCACACTGCTTGGGACGATGACTTCGAGTCCGTCGTTCACTCGATGTACTTTGGCCACCTTTGTGCTTCATCAGCCACGTCAACTTCTTGATATAGGCGTAGTCAACAATCCTGGCCGCGCAGATGAGCGAGTCAGCTAAGAAAGCCACAGCCATCCAATCGACAATCTTGCCTCGAGGATTGCTGAAACATCTGCAGAACGTTTCGACTTTACCACGGCCGCATTGACGGTAGATATAGCAGAGACTCAAGTCTCCCCGAAGCAGCCCAAGTTCTGAGAGCTCTGGAATCATACGAGGCAGAGATATCGAGTGCATGAGAAAATAACCCACTCTCTCGCCATTTGAGTCACGTGTAAGCCCCGTGGCCTCAAGAATGAGGTAATCTCGTTGTTGCACGATACCCACAAGCATAGCAGGGCATTCTCTAGCAAACCACTTGATACCCAGGAAACGAAAAGGGTCTTGCTCTGTCGGGCCTCTAATGGTCGCCAACACACGTGCATCATCCAGACGGTCGTTGATATGCGAGCTGCGCCACATCCAAGCCTGGTTTGTAGCGGCAAAGGTCCCAAACATGGCATCGTCCAGATTTCCGTCCACAGTTCCATGAAGAACCACTTGAAAGCCTTCAGGTCGCCTCATTTTCTCATCCACGGCCGATGCAGACAATGAAGCTGTTAGATCGGTACCAATCTCGCCGGTACTACTAGCCCCCGAAGGATCTGTGACCTGAGATGCATTTAAGAGGACCGGCAAAAAGGAACTCCTTCTATGCGGTACTTTGAATTTTGTGGGGCTCCTCCTGGTCGACGTCCGCTGGTGACAATACACGTTCAGTCCATCTTTTGCCTTCACTAGGTTCCATTTGGGGTCTCGAAATGTTGCGTTGTCAGCAAGAAAGGCTTTGTTAGCAGCAAGCGTGTCGCGCACGACATCCTCTGCTTCTTCAGCTAATTCCTCTTGGTGTTCTTTCGACAGATGCAATTCAGGAAACGCATTTTCGGATAATGTGAACTTCATGTTACTTCCTGAAATGCCAAAAGGTTTTGTGGTCGATGACGTGTAGGATAATGGTAGCTTGAGAGGATAGAATTGATATGGTTAAGGGCGATCGAGAACCAAGCATTAGTTGTAAGCATTAGTTCTACCTAACCAGGACAAAGACAGTTACGTATTCCTTAGATGGTCAAGGTGACGGCTGGGGCCACTCGTTGCTTCCTCAAAACCAGTTGATGCTTAGCCAACTGGTTTGGCAGAAGCATGTTGCAACTTATATGTCTTTCAATCGGAGCAACACCAAAGAGGGGCATTACATACCCTTTGTGGTGTGCTTGCTTCGCAACGGAATGAATATTAGGGGGGGGGGGTCGAGACTGTCTATTGATCGTTATGGTTTACAAGTCCGCAGCCATTCTAGTACCCCAGTAGATGTCTCTTTTGTCGATTATCTGTATATATACTTTCCTGCTTATTACTACTCCTAGTATTCACCATAGTCTTTTCCAGGCTTGGCCAACACTGTCAGCGTTGTCTGGGATCACGAGCTTGATATTCGCTCGCACTCTTCGATCGCGATCACGCTGCTTGTTTGTACAAGACCATTTGAGCAGATACTACCTCCGATTGCGTTTCCACTGCGTGATGATGTATGCCCAAGATCTCGACGTACTGTCGCAGTCGCAGAGGATGTGTAGAAGTTTTTCGTGTTGAGCCAGATGTCTCTTGCATGTCGAGTCCATATCACGTCTCGGTACTCTTTTGCATGTTTCGGATTTAACCGAGACATTATGTCACACAACGTGCCACATGGTTATAAAAGTCTTGAGCGACTTATAGAGGTGCAGCCTTGCTTCATAGTGAACACTATACTGCGACACGTTTTGCGTCAATTGGTTGGTGTCTACTGTCTGTAGCCAACCATCTATGATATGACTGTTGCCATTGCGCTGCCAGTACTTCTCCAATAGCTCTAAAACTACAAACTAAGATGGTACGTACACTCGCTTTAGGGTAACAAAATGTTTCGTGTAAGGATGCTGATAAGAAACTGTATATCAGGCCGGCGACAAGAGCAACAATGTCATGCGTGAAATTCGTGTCGACAAGCTGGTGATCAACTGCTGCGTCGGCGAGTCGGGTGACAAGCTCACACGTGCCGCTCGTGTGCTTGAACAGCTAACTGGTCAGAAGCCCGTGTACTCTAAGGGTAAGCTTTTGACACTAGTGTAAAAGCAAAGAACTGCCTTAACGGGCTACTTACCCGGGCCACTCTTGATTAAAAGAGTGTGTCTAACTTTCAAACGGCCTTTCCGGGTGCTGGAGCTCTCGCTCTGGTTCATCCCCGATTGCGCTCGCTACGAGTACAACGAGCTTCGAAAGAGGCGGAAAACTGAATTGTCACGCACCCATCAATGATCTTGGAGGTTGGTGTTTTTCTTTTCGACCGTCTCAACGGATGGCAAAAGATGCGTGATCATTCGTTTATTCGTTGTGTACACTCGCTTTAGTTTCACTGTTATACAAAAGTGAAAAACAAGCGGAGGGAAAGTGGTGGCAGAGAGCCAGCAAGATGAAAAAAAAACTCAAAATAATATGGAAGGTCTAACTTTTAACTATTTGTTTGTTTTCTTTTTGAAACAGCGCGCTACACGGTCCGTACCTTTGGTATCCGTCGTAACGAAAAGATCTCGTGTCATGTCACTATCCGTGGTGAACTTGCTCAAGAAATTTTGGACCGTGGTCTGAAGGTGAAGGAGTATGAGCTTTTGCGCAAGAACTTTTCGGAAACGGGCAACTTTGGATTTGGTATCCAGGAGCACATTGATTTGGGCATCAAGTACGACCCTTCTACGGGTATCTACGGAATGGACTTTTTTGTGGTGCTTAAACGCCCTGGTGCCCGTGTTGCCCGTCGTAAGATGCAGCAGTCGCGTGTCGGTGCGCCGCACCGTCTGACCAAGGATGACGCTATCAACTGGTTCCAGACCAAGTTCGAGGGCATTGTCCTGGATGCGCCTCGTCTTTAAATCTGTTAAAAAAAGCTATTCAGTCGGTACTGATAGCAAGAGTAACCAACCACTTTTGCAGCAGCTAACACAAAATGGAGAGTTTTAAACCTAAAGTTTTAACATTGTTTTTTATATGCCTCGTGTGTATTTTTTCACCTAAACGTTTTTTCGTACAAACTCACCAATTTATGGCTAAAAAAATGATTACTGCATCAGTTCGTCTTTCTTTGAATGTTTGCCAAGCCACTTGTCGACGCCATCGGCATCTAGTAAAATAGAGTTGACGTTGGTAGATTCATCAACTGGTTGAGCCATTAAGGACAGATATTTCTTGGCCATAAAAACTGCCATATCCACCGACAAATTCAAGTGGGAATCCACGAGAAACTGGGTAATCCACGGAGGTAATTTCGTTCGTTTGTCAGCCCGATTGTACCGTGAGTCAGCAAAAAGAACCAGTCCATAATCAGTTTTACTACGAAGAACTCGACCGGCACATTGAGCTGCTTGGCGTAACGCATCAAAAGTGAGAAAATCACCTTCACGGATCTGATGAGTGTAACGTAAGTACTCTAGCCGTGCACGCAACGTATTTGACAGCGTGTACTGGAATGGGATACCGAAAAGAAGCACAGCACGTCCGTAGTGACGGTCAAAATCAATTCCTTCTGCTACTTTTCCACGAGCAACCGAGAAAAAAATAGCACCCCGTCCACAATCACAGGCTTTTTTGTAATTGTCCAGCGCTAATGTCGTCTCTACAATGTCCTTGGTCTCAATAAAAAGCAGCTTGCTTGAGAGAACACGTTTGAGCACGCCAAGCGAATCCCATTGACCGATAATTTTTTCCATGTAAAGATACGATGGGAAGAAACATACCATGCCATCAGGAGTACAAGCTGCCATCTCAAGCAGAAGAGTGCCGTAATTACGCACAACAGATAAATCGTCTCGAAGGTCAAACTTGGTGCTAACCGGCATCTGGTCACTACCACGTGTGATCACCAAGGGACAAATACTCGAGCGATACACAGACATAGGCAGCGATTCTCGAATTACTGGGTTAAAATTTAGTAGTCGAGGGTACAAATCAATTGGGGACAATGTTCCAGATGTAATAATGACGCTAGAGAAACGCTCAAACACCGGACGAATCGCCAGTGAAGCATCCAAGCACGTAAGCTGCAGCACAGGATCATGAACACCTGAAGAACTATCAAATGGCTCAATGATCAGCATAAACCCTTCTGCGTAGGTGGCCACCAATGTCGCAAAATCTGCTACATGTGTCAACGAGTTAAACTCCTCCAAATTCGTCACTTCTAGCGTACGTAAGAGTGAATTAAGTCGCGTATAACAAAACTTCATGGGCTTAATGTCCACACTAATAGCCTGGTGTAACTGATGAAGAAAAGCCTGGGGCGTCTCAGATTCCACCTGTCGTACTCGGATTCGTTGACGCAAATACTCAATCAGTCGACGCATAAATGCGACGAAGTGTTCCGCCCGTCGAATGTTACCCGGAATAGCTTCATCCAGTACATCATCTGGCAACACGGGGTTTCCGAGCATAATATCATGATTTGTTTCAATGGCTTGATTTGTGGTCGGATTCGTATACGTGGGTGCCACTACGGCGTTACTAGAACGAAGACCTTCTACCAATCGTCGATATTCTGCATCCAATCGAGATTTGTCCGCTTGCTTCAATTTGTTCACTTGACTGGACAACGTCGTCAAATTCCTCGATGCTCGATCAAGTCCTCGTCGATCCAAATCAACACTTAGTGCTTCAATGCACACATTATCAATATTATGTGCTTCATCAAACACGATAACACTCTCTTTTTCAAAGCTCCTGGATACTAATTGACTAACTTTAGGATCCAGCATGTACTGATAATTGTATACCACTATATCAGCATAAGTAACGACATATCGTGTTAAAAAATAGGGACACAAGCCTTTTTGAACACCCAATTCTTTTAAATCATCCACTGCATAAACACCAGGTGGTAAAATTGTCTCGTCACTTTTTCGCGTTTCGTACTTTTCAAAAAAAGAACAAGTTTCTGGGATTTCAGTGGGGGGCATCGAACTGGCTTGATTGCTATTATTCGCTTGAGCCGCTTTTGCCCTAACCCATGATGCCGTCATCTTTCGACATTGACCATCGACGTCTTCACCGTCAGCATGGGCCATAACTCTTGGGTGTACACACATATTTCGTCTCGAGCTGAGACACACAGCCGTCACCTGGGCCCTGTCGCCATAATATTGTGTACGACACGCAATTAATTTCTTGATCTCTTCGACACATTTGGCCATTTCGGGGACCGTTCGTGTACAATACACCAATTTTCCAACAGTCGGATGGGCGTGTTTATAGGCTAATACAAGGGACAACAAAGACACGGTCTTGCCAGTACCCGTAGGCATTTCCAGCATACAATGGCCCTGTGCATCAAGAGCACGCTTTAATTCACGCATGTACTGCAATTGCTCCGAGTACATGCGCTCATACGGGAAAATCACTTCGAGGCCATCAATCTCAACCTTCATTTTTTCTTTGCTTAGATATAGCGGAGGTACCGAGTTGATGTGTACCACATAGCATTAGGATCTAGTGTTGTATTTTTAGTGTGGGTTACATTACATGCGAAGTAGTGTCTAAAACACCATTTACTAATATATCGTGCTAATTCTATACGACAGACGATGACTCAAGAGACGCCAATGCTGGACACTATAGCACCGGATCTAGACATCAAGAAGCCACAAAAGAAACATACTGGTCCCCGTAAGCGACGTACAAAGAAGAAGATTGCTTCTCGTGACTTGAATCATTCTCTAGCGCCAGAACGACGCCAAAATGTGGCTGGATCAACGTCCGAATCGATAAATTCCGTAAAATCGGTAGCAAATGAGCTTAAAACCAGCTCAGATACTTTAATTAGTAGCTCTAGTGGATCCACTTTGAAACTTATGAAACATGTAACGATAAGTGCAGAAGATCGTGCAGTTATAAGGGGAGAACAGGAACAGCAGGCTGCGGAACGAGCTTATTGGACCCATTGGGTCATTGAAGCAGCTGAAAAGGAACGAACGAGACGATTAAATGTGTTGAAACAATTGCAATGTGAAGAAGAAGAAGAGATACAACGGAGAAGACAATGGGCTATTGCTACTATCGAAAAAGAACAAGAAGCGATGATGCGAGAGATGTTTCTGGACAATATGAAGAATACCCAGTGGTTCCAATCGACAATCTCGAGGTTTTCAGAGGATTATGAGGTCGTGTGTCCTAATAGCTGGTTTGGTTGTACTTTTAGCTGCATGTTGAAGGATTTAGAGATGCATTTAGTGAGATGTGTCTATCGACAGGTGCCTGATACTTTGGATCAAGTGGTGGAAGATACGACAACGGATTTTTACTCATACGATGTCGTGTGTCCAAATGCAGTCTTAGGATGTAAAGAGATTTGTCCACGAGAGAATTTGGCTGAACATCTTGCAAATTGTCCTGTCAATGGCATTTCACGAGAAAAAGAGTGGGAAGAACGACTGGAAGGGCGACGAAATGTGATTCAAGCAACAGAGAAAGAACGGGAACGCCGAATGGATGAAGATCGAGTGGAAGAAGGAGCAAACGGAAGTGGACTTTCGTTTGGCAATTTACAGAGGCTCTACGAAGAACAAACGACCATGATGCAGGTTGTACTTCACGACGAGATTGTGGACTTTTACAATCATCACAGACGGGAAGCGAGGGAAAAGCTTCCCTGGATGCAGAAAGCTATAGCAATGGTGACTGAGGAGATAGAAATTCTATGGAACCACTGCGTGCAAGTCGAAGGGTATGGATCTTTTGCAACACGATTACACGGAGAAGCAAGTGATGTAGACCTTGTAGTCTTTGGAGCATCGGAAGAGTTTAATTTTACCGGTCAACAGTGTGTGGAGACTTTGGCTGAACATTTCCGGGAGCTGTCTACATATGTCGATGTAAAAACAATAACTCGCGCGTCCATCCCATTATTGAAAGTGGTGGTCCGGGTGACGGTTGATAATGCAAAGAAAACAAACCGCAACAACCCTGAGTATGGCGGGGCGGTCGTGCGACAAATTCCGGTTGATATTACATTTGACGAGCCGTACGGCATTCACCACAATGGAGTGGCAAGTGCTACGATGGTACAATGTCTCGCAAGTGCATTTTACGGACTGCGGGAGCTGACTCTTGTACTGAAGCATTTTTTGGTGGAGCGTGGGCTAAATGATCCGTACGTTGGAGGTTTGTCATCCTACGGCTTACTGTTAATGGTAGTGTTTGTGCTGCAAGAGCAAGGGGCTCTGATCTCGATGGGCGGTGGGCAAGAGCTTGCACATGAATTAGTCGACGACGATGATTTTGACAAGGTAAAGCGAGCTGCTCCGCCTGCACATACTCGCTGGAACGTGCGCTATGAATCTCAATGTCTTAAGGGGGAGCTGATTGGCAAGGAAATCATCAAACAATGCTCAGCAAGACAACTACCAAAGAAAGCCGAGACAGATAAAATACAAAGGAAGGGAGCAAAGCGAGCAGTGCTTCCTTCCTTTGTTACTGGCTCGGAAAACGGATGTGAGCACGAGGTTAGACCATATCTGCTTGGAAAATTGCTTATGGATTTCTTGCAGTTTTACGGAAACGACTTCAGACAGAATCTTGACCTGATTTCGATTGTATCAAGGGCTGAGCCAACATCACCAATTGTAAAAGCAATGTCGCCGCCTCTACACGCTCTATCTCCTTCTCTTTACTCTTCCCCGACGATGAAACATTCTTGCTCGAACCCTGTAGTAATGCTAGCACAGCCGGTTTCTCGCGACGGTTTGCTTGTAATCGAGGATCCTTTGCAGCCTGATAACAACGTCGGCAAGACGTGCTATCGCGTGAGTCAAGTGTTTCGTGATTTTTCGGACTTTTTGAGCTTTTTGACTGCACTGATTGTACGAGGAAGTGTCATGACAACTGGCAAGAAGAAGAAAAGCGATATATCTACTGCGAACGAGAGCTTATCTTCACCCGATTTGACATCATCAACAGTACATGAACCAACGTGTCGGATTTTAAAGTCAGTATTTGAGATGAAGACGAGAGAAAAACGCGCTAGCCTGGACATCTCTTTATCTACTGCGTGAAAAAAGATCACCTCTACTCAGTCTGCATTCTAAACACGAAGCAAAGATCGAGTTGAAAGCTTGGAAGGCATTTACTGCTGCAGCTTCCAGCGGATCGTCTCGCCGGCTTTAAGAGGTACGACGAATCCGTTGTCGAACGGATACTTGTCGGGCACCTTCCACTCTTCCTGCGCTAAAACGGTATCACCTAATGTGTTGCGCTTTAGACCGTAAAAGTCGGCGCCGTTTTCGCATGCAAACGCACGTAAGAGATCGAGCTTGCCGATGGACTCAAATGCCTCAGCGTACAGCTCAAGTGCAGCGTGGGCTGAGTATATGCCGGCGCAACCGCAGCCAGATTCTTTCTTGGAAGATACGTGCGGGGCACTGTCTGTACCGAGGAAAAATTTCTTGCTTCCACTCGCGATAGCTTGTAACAAAGCCTGACGATGGGTTTCGCGCTTCAGTACCGGGAGACAATACTTGTGTGGACGGAGTCCACCTTGAAAAATCGCATTGCGATTGTACAGTAAGTGCTGCGGTGTGATAGTCGCAGCGACGTTTGCCGGTGCGTTCGAGACGAATTCGGCCGCTTCTTTCGTGGTAATATGCTCCATCACAACTTTGAGCTGAGGGAATTTGTTTACCAACGGTTTAATCACCTGCTCGACAAACGTCGCCTCTCGGTCAAACAGATCCACAGACGAGTCAGTGACTTCACCGTGCACTAACAAGGGCATTCCGACTTCGCTCATGGCTTCCAGTGCCGAATAAATGTTGTCAATTTTGGTCACACCGGAATCCGAGTTGGTCGTTGCTCCCGCTACAAATTGATATTGGAAGTTGTGAGTAAGTCAGCACATGCAGTGCGTGTTTCTAACTCCGTACGTACCGGGATACAGTTTGACAGCAACAATCTTGTTGGTGGCAGCAGCGCGACGGATCTCGTCGGCCGAGGTGCCATCCGTCATATAGAGGGTCATTAACGGCTCAAATCCATTGGCGCTATTGGGTTCGCGCTTCTCAGGTGGTACATGAGCCATGATCCGTTCTCGATATGCCAATGCCATCTCCGTAGTCGTTACGGGTGGCACCAGGTTGGGCATTACGATACAACGTGCAAATTGAGATGTCACGTGGGACACGGTACAAGCCAATGCATCGTATCCATCGCGCAAGTGATGGTGCATATCATCGGGACGAGCATTGACCCATTTCAGCTCTTTTAAAGAAGCCATTTCAATGCAATGAGGAGGAATTGAGAAGAAACGAGATGACAGAAGAAAAGTACGAGCTACTGGAATGCCGTGGCCAACCACTATGAACCGCATGCCGCTGTATTGTAGTGTGAACCACATTATTGCAGCGATGTAGTCCATGACTATAAGGAATTGACGATCAAGTCGCAATAGTACGTGATGATCTTCTATATGTGAGACAAGAAATTGTGAGGCGGAATCCAATACCATTAGTACCTTTGCTATATTGGTAAATGCCTCGATTGCACTCTTCAATGACTTTGAGCTCCTATTCCTCGCCACGCTCATTACAGGAGTAGTCCATCTATCAAAGTAACTCAAATGTCGAGCAAAAGTCGCTCCGGGTTCTCAATTTTGTCAGCAATAGCTTTGAGGCACGTGACACCCTCACGTCCGTCAACGAGGCGATGGTCGTACGTAAGTGCAAGGTACATCATGGGACGAGCAACCACCTCGCCGTCCACAACTACAGGGCGCATCTTCGTCCCGTGCATACCGAGAATACCCGACTGCGGCAGATTGATGATTGGTGTGCCCATCAATGAGCCAAAGACACCACCGTTCGAGATTGTAAAGTTGCCACCGGTCATCTCCTCCAGCGTCAACTTGCCATCACGTGCACGAGCTGCAAGCTCCGCCAACCCTTTTTCCACATCAGCAAAGCTCATAGACTCGGTATTTTTCAGCACCGGCGTCACTAGACCCTTAGATGTCGAGACGGCCACGCTCATATCCACATAGTCACGGTAAACAATCTCCTGGTGCTCATCGTCAATCATGGCATTTACACCCGGAACCTCCATCAACGCAGAGGCACTAGCCTTGACGAAAGCCGACATGAAACCCAGCTTGACACCGTGCTTAGCTTCGAACGCGTCCTTGTACTGCTTACGTAGACCCATAAGCTTCGACATGTCCACCTCCTGGAAGGTCGTAAGACTCGCTGCCGTATTCTGCGATTCTTTCAGACGTTCAGCCGTACGCAGACGCATGCGACTCATCTTCTCACGACGAGACGCACGCTCAAGTGTAGCCAGCAACGGATTGTTAGTAGTATTCACAGGCTCCGGAATAGCGACAGGCTTTGGGATGGCAGCAGGCTCCGAAATAGCAGCAGGTGTCGATGTCGCCGCCGTATCTGACGTCGAAGTAGCAGCAGCAGCTGCAGGAGCGTCTCCACCTGTAACCATTTGGAAAAGTGGTTCACCAATCTTGACCGTTTGATCCACAGTAGCCAATGTGTTTGTAATCGTGCCACTTTTTGGAGCACGAACATCAACACTAACTTTATCCGTCTCTAGCACGACAACAACGTCATCTTCAGCCACAAACTCTCCACGTTTCTTCATCCAATTGACAATCGTCCCTTCCGAAATAGAGTCACCCATAGACGGCACCGAGATCATCATCTCTTCATCATTTAGAGCCCTCGACGTCGTCTCCGACTCGATCTCTGTCTCTGTCTGGACTTCTGGCGTCGATTTGACATCTCCTGCCCCTTTAATGACTTGAAATAATGGTGCATTTACTAGCACATTCTCATCAATAGCTGCTAATTGCTTCCCCATGGCTCCAGCAATAGGTGAACGTACATCAACACTCACTTTATCCGTTTCAAGCACAACAACGACTTCATCTTCAACTACAGCATCTCCTGGTTGTTTCAGCCATTCCACAATTGTCCCTTCCGAGATAGAGTCACCCATAGACGGTACAGGTACGTCTATTATCTCCATAGAGATGGAATAGAGGCGAACTTGAAGAGACGACATGACGTTTGGACTCAAAGATTGTATAGGTCTAGCAGACGAACGAGATAACATTTTCACATTCAATTTACATGAGATTGAAGCTGAGATGATGGCACTTCTTTTAAAAGAAGAAAGAGAGCGAGAAGTGGCATCGTTAGCACGCGCAATGGTACGGAACAAGACACGTCTAGAGCCTTGCATCTTTAGTTAAGACCTTATAGTAGTTATCAAGAGGGGGGGGGTGGGGTGGGCCACATGAAATACGGCTGTCACTAAAATAGTGATTTAGACCCTAAAGTATACACTTGCACGATCAAAATGAGCAATTTAGTGATAAAGACTGGGACGTTATGATCATTTATATGTACTTGGTACTTGGTAGGAAGAAGGTAAATGAGAAACGAAATGTAGGATCCTAGCTATCTCTTGAGTCCGCTACCATCGATCACTTCATATTAAGTCCGCAAGAGTTGCTCTGCCGTCGCTCTCACTTTAATTCGCCATCTCCGAGGATCGTGACCTTTTTAACATCAATTGCGACCTTTCAATAGTGATAATGCTGAGCGATGCAGCCGGGAACTTGGCATACAAACAACTACAAGTTTGTCAGAAAGCTACATGAGCTAGATCAAGAATCGATAGCGAGATTCTGCTCAAGCGAGAGCGAAAGCAAAACTAATGGGCTTGCGGCATGGCCCCGTGGCGTCGAAGAAGTATACGTCGTAGTCTTTTCTCCGTGCTATTTCAATATCGAATTGCTGTTCACGTGCAGGGTGTCAGGGTACGATAATTCTTGTAAACGTTGGGAACTCTTGACTGCACGGCTTTAAGAAGCATTTAAGGACCCTAGTGGTATAAAAAGAAGTGTAGCTGCAATTGAGTCAGCATTGGAGATGCAGAGTGAAGGGGGCTCATTTTTTTCATGGAGAGTTAATATAGCACAATAGTGGGCGTGGAACAGCCTGATTTTAACGTCGTTTGAAAGACTTAAACGTCCACGGCTGAAGTGCAGATGCGACCTTCGGCTGAGCGAGCTGATCTTGATGGAGAAGAAATTCATGTGTTGGCGGCTTGGACAATCTATCGGACTATGATCAATGAATAAGGCGGTCTCAAAGAAACTCACATAATGGTTAGCATGGACGTATTTCCGACTTGCAATGATAGCTTGTTCTTGCTATGTCTATGGCAGAACCTAATGTACCAGACCATCGACGGGGTGGGCGACTAGAGATCAAGAAAATAATATAATGAGACGGTTGCAATACGTAAAGCAATCTTTTCTTGGCTACTGGAATGATCGTGGACGTCATCCTCCGCCGACGTCCTTATTGCAACTACACAATTCCCTTTCCTATTGCATGTAGTTGCTATCATGTCACTCCAGCGCTACGGTTGTCACGCAGCAGGTCCACTCGTTACGTCTAGTGGCCAGAATCAAGAAGCAACCTTA
Organism: Peronospora farinosa; assembly: GCA_947646735.1. Taxonomy (NCBI): domain Eukaryota; phylum Oomycota; class Peronosporomycetes; order Peronosporales; family Peronosporaceae; genus Peronospora; species Peronospora farinosa. The sequence goes on along the minus strand of CANTFK010000054.1, from coordinate 269,324 downwards.
GTAGGATTCATTGTGAGGTGAACTAGCATGCAGTATCAACCCTACACATTTGTATTTCTTTCTGTCATTGTCCACACAATTTTGCAGAGTCTCGTAGCGAATGCTCGCCTCAAATCAAAAAAAACAACACTGTCGCAGTGCAAACGATAGAAAAGAAGGCACAACTTTATGCTTGTATTATTTGAGGACATGACACTATCATCCTACACAAAGACGACTAGGAGAATGAAAATGATTCGGCTGGCTGATGTTTCCTCAGCTGATGAGGTTAGTACCGGTGATGAAGGTGATGCAAAAAAAAGGTGTCTTCTGGCCTTTCAAGCGAGTACTATGGTGTGACGACAGGGGGGTGTTCGCACAGCAATGTCAATTTGACTGATGTCGGTCAGTATGCATTGCTATTTAGAGGTAGTGGTAGCTAACTAGCATTAACTTTGCGGTGGTGGCTAGAACTACGAAGACTCGAGTCTATTATTCCATCATATTGCGTCTGCGCAGCTATATCGAGAGGGTGCGCCGTCTACAATTCCATATATACTGTATGCTAGTATTATTTCGCAACCAGCTTGAGTGCTGTCGTGATGACTACATTACCAATCGTAGCATCTCAAAATGCTGTTCAGATAATAAGGGCATACTGAAAATAAGATATTTGCGATGCAAACGCGTGCTGATTGGTTGATCGTTCCGTCCATGGCCTCACCACATCTTACACCCTAGTCCTCTACCGCAAAAAAAACGCTGACTCTTTCGTTCAGTCTGTCAATCGCACTGCATAAGTGAAAAGGCAAAAATCAATTCGTAGCGACGGCGTTTTTTGCGTAAAGAGGGACTTGTTGGAAGCAAATTGGCTTAAAGCGACAGGACATTTGCTCACGGCAGAGGATCACAGACGCTACCCCCCCCCCTGTCTCTTTAGGTAATAAACGATGCGCATATATGCAGCAGCAGCAAGTGTCGCTGTGGCACTTGGTGTCGCAACTGCGCAAACGTCTCCAACAACGTCCACTTCACCGACCGTTCCCACGTCGACAGTGTCCACTTCATCTGGAAGTAACAACCCTATTACAATCGAGAAGGAGCCTGTGTCTTGTGTATTTCGGTACTCAATGCCAACGGCCACAAATTTACCAAGTGGTGTGTCTACACCATTAATTACGTCCACCACGTTACCAGATAGTGATTCGGACGACAAAAAGGAAGTAATTACCGACAGTGTAGAAAATGGATCGGAGGACGATCTTGGTAAAGACGTTTCGGAGTTGGACACTTCAAGCTCGTCTAATGATAAAAATGGGAAAGAAAATGTATCCAAGACGCCGGCGTCCACTACAAAAACACCATCGTCCACCTCAGAGACACCATCGTCCACTCCGGAGACACCACCGTCCACTTCAGAGACAAAAGCGTCCACTCCTGAGGTCAAATCGTCCACTCCTGAGGTCAAATCGTCCACTCCCGAGACGAAAACGTCCACTCAAGAGACAAAATCGTCCACTCCAGAGACACCAGCGTCCACTACAAAGGCACCAGCGTCCACTCCAGAGACAAAAACGTCTACTACAGAGACTCCAAAGGCACCAGCGTCCAGTACTACAGAGACACCAGCATCTACTCCAAAGGCACCAGCGTCCACTCCAGAGACACAAAAGTCTACTACCAAGACATTAACGTCTTCCAAGACAGAAGAGTCCACCTCCACTTTGGATGAATTAGTGTCCACCACGACAGCCAAGACGACTTCGCCCACTGGATCAGATGACAATCGTCGTCTAGTGGGTGAGACCACAGCTACTGCAGCTGAAGGGATGTCAGACACTTCAGATTCGGCCGAGCCCATCGCTTCACCGACTACCACGACCCCACCGTCCACTACCACGACCCCATCGTCCACTAATACGACCCCATCGTCCACTAATACGACCCCTTCGTCCACGAACACGACCCCTTCGTCCACGAACACGACCCCGCCGTCCACTGATACGACCCCACCGTCCATTACCACAACCCCTTCGTCCACTAATACGACCCCATCGTCCACGAACACGACCCCATCGTCCACGAACACGACCCCATCGTCCACGAACACGACCCCATCGTCCACTAGTGCGACCCCATCGTCCCCTACTAAGACCCCATCAGAGATACCAAATGCCACATCGGCCAAATCGACTGCAATACCTGACATGCAAAAGCAGATGGAGTTGCCACTTATGCCTGGAATAGGAGACGGTACTGGCTCGAGGGAAAAACCGGAGTCCACGTCAATTGAGTTTAGTTGTGACGAAACCTTTTATAGTGCATGGCACACGATGGGATTGACATGTAAAGGTACTGAATTGGACATTGTGGCCGCTGTAGCGTCCGCTGAATGTTTAATTTACTCGGGACTATCATCGGGGACAGAGATTTTTGATCTGGCTACGTGTATGTCAAGTTGTCGCTTCCCGGCATGTAACAATGGTATATGGGACTATTCGTCCAATGAAGGGATGAACTCGTCCATTTACGCAAATTTGGATTTCATTACGCTCATGAGTTATGCTGGACCACAGGCGGCGGAAGCTGCGGCTGATAGCGTTCAACAGCCTTTTTCGAATCTCACATTTGCTGTGACAACAAAGTGTGACTACACTAGCGACAATTCGTTCAGTGACTGCCAATGTGCGGGTGGAATGAGCACGACACCTTCATCTGGCGCGGCTGGCGCGTCGGAGACTTCAAATTTGCAGTATACGGTGCCTTTTAATAAGGGTCTTGAGGACTCGCACCATTGGCCTGATGGTACTAAAAAGACCACGGTGGACAAGGCTGGCATTGCGTCAACGACCATTGCTAGCGGTGCGGCTACGGTTTCCATTGTTGCGGGGGGTGTCATGTCGGTGGCCAGTGGCATTGTTGGTGGTACCTCGGTCGGTGTGGCCTCGAGTATGTCGGCAGCTGCCAGTGTGGGGATTACTTTAGCTGCTGTAGATATCTGCCAGTTTTCGATCATGCTTACCCAGATGAACGTTGACGCTCGTCCGCGTTTCATGGAGAACATGGGCAGGAGGATGGCTCCTGCTACTTTTACGTTCCTGCCCTTCGGCAAGTCTAAACCGACGCCATCCGATGATTTGAATCCGGCAGGATCTACGGCCACTTCGCGTCGTTTGGCCGATGACAGTAGTGCAAATGGCAGCTCCAGCCATGGCTCGGGACCGGGTACTGCGACGTCGGGTATACAGGGTATGGAGAAGTACGCGGCCCTTATTGGTGTGGACCCTGACATGTTGTTCTACCTGGCTGTGGCTGGCATTGCCTGCATGGTTGGTATCGTCTTCGGGCTTTACGTGATGGCAATGGGTGTGTGTTACTTTATTGTAAAAGACTTTACGACATTTAGCCGCAAGTGGCTCGATAAAGCCATTGGCGTGCTCATGATGATTTTGATCCTGTCCGAGTATGTGGTCGGTGCTACAGCCATGTACCAGATTTGCTACTGCATTGACCACGACTCTGTGGACGTGAGCTTCTTTTTGGCTATTGCCGCACTGCTGGGGTTGGCATTCGGCACGATTCTTTATGGCGTTATTGTCATCAAGAACAACGAAGATGAGCTGCGTGACTTGGGTACGAAGGACCACTTTGACAAGAAGTTCCACAACCGTTATGGACCGCTGTACGATGAACATAGCTTTGAGGGCCGCTTCTTCTTCGCACCTAAGCTTCTATTGGCGCTTCTCTGCGGTATGACTACGGGCATGGTCTGGATTCAGGGACTCTGGCAGATTATCGTTCTTATTGCGCTCCATATTGTATTCCTACTGTACCTTGAGATCAAGCAGCCGTACCCCACAGCTTTTGTGCAGAAGACGTCGAGCTTTGTCATTATTATCAAGATCTCGGCTCTTTTCTTGAGTTTTTTCCTCCTGTCAAGCGCCACGAGCTTCACGGAGAGTATCCCGGATGACCTTCGTGAGGGTGTGGCTTTTGCTATTGTGGGTTTGCAGGTGCTGGTGCTTTTGTGTCTAATGATTCGTCAAGTCTACATCTTCTACCGCACGTGGAAGCTTAAGCGTGACGGTACGTCAACAGACAACAAGACGGTCACGATGCAGACGACGAGCGCCCGCGCAGGCTCCGAGGGTTTCTTTGCTCTAGGTGGCGAGCCGCAATATTGCAGCAACAAGGGCCGCGGCAATTCGCTGGCTGTGTTGGGCGATACGACTCCGAAGATGCAAGACCACTACGCACAGCAGACTCCTTCCAACGTTAATCACAACTACGGCAACCAACCTCATGGATCTCAGCCCCAGCAGATGAACACTTACAACATGCAGCAGAATCACTTTGTGGCACAGCAGAATAATCACCAGCGCAACAACGAGGTCGATCTGTAAAACGGAGCTGATGCGGACACAAGACGCGTGGATTTTGGGCGATGTATGCCAGTTTTTTAAACGTCTCGATGAGAAAACGCGAGCGCTACGTTTTTGTTTGCTTCTTCTGATAAGCAATTACGTATTTTCATTCAGGTAGTGCCATGGCCATTGCTGGTGTTGGTGCTTATCGATTTTGAGTACATGTAATATTGATCGCTTCAGTCTAAAGAGTCTTATGGATTCAGTGGAAGAACATGTCAAGAGGAGACATCATCAATGCTCAGGCTTCAACGTTTTCTAATAGTGCATGTATAATGCCACGACTGCGACTTGTCCTAAAGCGATACTCTTATTCCAATGTTGTCCTTGGACCTTGTCCTTTAGTGCTGTGCAAGTTGATGGTACTTGGTCTGCTGGAAGGCCAGGCTGTGATGACGGCTGTAACCAAAGTAGACAGTCACAGCAACCAGCAACCAGACCACGATGAGTACGACACTCGTCCCGTCCATTTGAGCAAACAAAAACCAGTTGAAAAAAATAGCCACGCAAGGTGCAAAAGGCACGAACGGTGCTCGAAATGTTGACACTGCATCCTTCTTCGCATCGTTTTCGTGACTGCTGTTGAAAGATTCAATCTTGTCTTCGTCGCTCTCGCTGCTATCCACTGTGGCTTCGTTGGGATGTGTACTGAGTTGTTCGAGACAAGACGTTCGTTCGAAAAATTCTCTCGGACGCTCCATCTCCTCAACTTTAGTCTTCAGATCATTTTCATTATTGTCTCGACTCGAAGAGAGGTTTCGATGATGAGAGCTCACATGACCAGTCTCAGATGAATCTTGCTGCTTCTTTGAAGATACAACAATCGTCATGGGTGTTTTCAATTGAGGCTTTGCTTTTGCAACGGCTACTTTCGCGGCAATGGTCTGCTCCTTTCCAGTGCCACTCAGCGCAAACATAAGCGCAATGGCGACCACCGTAAAAAAAGCAGCGACAAACGGCCCCATCGTCTGCATATAGCTGTCAAAAATCGACATGTCAGCTGTTGCAGAGATCGAAACGGTAGCAACAACACCCTTTTGCCAGTGAAAAGCTGCAAGAAAAGACGACACAAAGTACCCAGCTATCGTAGCACCGTGCGAATGGTTTCGTGACGACTCTTTTGTTTCACTTTCTTGCGATTTCGTGTGGTTCGAAGCACGAACTAAAAGGAGGGAACTGTTGGTTAAGTTGAATGCAACGAGAATTCCAAGCGAAATAAAGTTCCAAAGCACGTGAAATGGCACAAACACAGCAAGCAACGTGACTCCAATTCCACACAATAATGTGCCACAAAAGAGATTACCATTTGCATCAACATGAGCAAACACCGGTGGCAATAATCCATCCTTGGCCATTGCGTATTGCACACGTGGTTGTGCTAGAAACCCAATGAATGATGTCACTGGCATTGTCAGCACTTCGCCTGATGCTACAAAGGATGCTGCCCAATTTAATCCAATACTGGAAAATGCATTGCCATAGGATTCCTCCGCGTCAATTTCCGTGTACGTTTGCATGCCAACAAGTGCCAATGTTGCAAGAATACTCAATGTAGCAGCTCCCAAAATTGTTCCAATGACAGCCCGTGGAATATTTCGGGCAGGATTTTTTGCTTCACCTGCAAGACAACAGACTTCATCATACCCAATGTAGCCATAAAAACTTGCACTTGTTCCTAATAAAATACCAGGCCATCCAAATGCCAATTGATCTTGTCCCTGTAGTTCCACAAGACTTTGATCCGGTATAAAAGGTGAGACCTTGTCCAGTTGAAAATGTAGTAACCCAATGACAATGATAAATAGTACAACTATTATTTTCGTCATCGTGACAATATTAATGACCCATTTGCCAGCTTGCATACCACAAAGTACTATCGCAGTACTACTTGCCATTAATAGGCCTGCATACAAATCAATACTTGAATCCAGTGGTTTCATCCAATTGGGACCTTGGATACCTAATTGAGAATCCATCCATTGAGTTAATTTATCACTCCAACTCCGTGCTCCTCCAGCACTCGAGACTCCATACTCTAACGTTAATAAAAACCCAGCAACTAAAGCTGGTAATTCACCCAAAGCATAATAAGTATAAGCATAAGTACTCCCTGCACTTGGAATCAGACAGGAAAGTTCCATAAAGCTAAAAGCACTCAAGAGACAGCCAATACCAGCTAATAACCACGACAAGGTCGCAGCAGGACCAGCATAACTACTTGCAATAAAACCCGAAGTCGCAAAAACACCCGTACCGACCGTACCTCCAATACCAATCATAATCAAGTCAAATAGACCAAGAGTCCGTTTAATCTCTAGCATATTGTCATCTTGAATGGAAAGAGAAGGAGAAAGTGATGCATTTACAAGAGGTTTTCGCCAGAAAGCGAGACGGAGAGCTTCCATAGGTAGTGCTGAGATTTGGGGTTTTTGAAGAATAAATAGTGGAGACTGAGGGGTAAATCGAAAAAGACCAGTTAAAGATGAAGGGTTTTGGTGATGAATTAGGTGTCTTGTTGGATGGGTTTAATTGACGCAATAAGGGATCAAAAGTGGGTTATATAATCACTTCGAACCAAGCTCTCACTTCTCCATGCTTTTGTCTCTCATCTCGTCAACTTCCAGGCGTTTTGATCATGTACTTGAAGCAGAATGTCTAAGCATTACTATGCTTCAAGTGTGAGATCAACATTCCAGCAGCAAATGCAACAATCACCGTGCCAATTGAATAGACTTGACATTTTGGAGGGACGGGGCAGCCGTGATACACCGAAGCATAGTCGCACACTGGATGCAAAGGAATAGTTCCTTCGAGTTTCTTCTTGAGATTCTTGGCCGCTTTACCAGGTTGCATCACCTTGTGACCGCACTCGATGAATGCACCTTCAATGGCTTCCACTGTCCTTAAAATGTGGTCCAAACGGCGCGTACTTGGGCCCATGTGGCCAATACGAAAGTATTCCGTCTTGATAGCTTTGTGCAGTCCACCTGCAAGTGACACACCACGTTTTACCACTTTTGGCAAAAAGTCAGCTGCACCTACACCGGTGGGGTAGCGCACGCACGTCAACGTGTTTGCTCCACTGTCATCAACGGTCACAAGCGAGCATCCCAGCGTCTTTATAGCTTCCTTGATGGCGTCACCAATGCGTTTATGCTCTTCAAAGCGCTGCTCCATGCCTCCATTCTCGAGTAAAATATCCAGCGCTACGTTCAGGGCGAACAAATGATTCACTGCCGGGGTGGCAAAATAACTTGGTTGACGAGCCTCATAGTTCTTCATGATCGGTAACCAATTGTGCCAGTCCACATAATACTTGACTGTAGATGTGTTCTTCTCAAACAACTGCAGCGCACGTGGACGGACAACCATGAGACACAATCCAGCAGGCACGCCAATGCATTTCTGCGAGCCCGTAAGCACCACATCGAGGTCCCACTGCTTCATACGAGTTTCTTCGCCACCCGTGGCACACACACCATCCACCACAATGACAGTATCCGGTTGAATACGACGAATTGCAGCTGCAAATTTCTTCACATGAGCACGTACACCCGTAGACGTATCGACATGTGTGATCGTCACGGCTTTAAAACTTACACCACTTTCCAGCACTTTTTCCAATTCCAAAACTGAAGGTTGTGCGCCAATCTGCTTGTAATACCAGAAAAAAACACAAGTACCAATCAGAACAATTCTCATTGCAATCCATCAACAATAAACAACTCGTTTTTCTCCTGTACCTTGCCACGAAGATGAGTAATCTTGGCTCCATAGTGTTGTAAACACTGGGCAAAATTATCACCAAAATAACCTGTATAAATTAATAATAATCAGTACTTTTTTCTCGTAAGAAAAAGTAGTAATAAAGAGAGAGTATGAAACGTGCCGGTATTAATAACAAGCACGTCGTCGTCCTTGTTAATGAGGTTTGCGCCGACCATATCCCATCCAAGTGTTCCAGAACCCGCTACGACAAGTGGTTGTCCATCAGAAGCCATGAAAACCTTGCGCATTTTCTCAAGACATTGACCAAATATCTCAATGACTGTCTTATCCACGTGAGAAATGCCTTCCATAGCAAACGATTGGAGCACACGTGGCTCAAACTCAATAGGACCTGGATTCATGCATAATATTTTCTTGGTCATGCTATAAAAATAGAGATAAAAGACGTTAGCGAGAAGGAAAAGGAGAACGTTCATGGGTTACGTACGTGTTAATATTAAATTTAAGAGGTACTGTTGATTACTGCCGTCGATTGAGAAATGATTGAATATCTTTGATATCCAATGGATTTGTACCTATGTAAACGCATAAAGTGATGTAACGTTCAAGTACACACACACACACGAAATAATTTTAACGATTTTATTGTATTTACAGATAGATATAGTAGTACTTTTGCGTTTATAAGATTCCTATAAATATGAGTATGGTGGTATGAAGTCCATGACAAAAAGTGTAATACTTGACAACAACAGATCATGTCGCCTTTATTGTTGAGGTAGCACGTCAGCCATTCGTCCACAATAGAACAGTTATCAAGAGACAGTCATATAGTACGACAAAAGAAGTGTGTTTTTGCTAGTGTGTATGAAATATGCCGTCATTGTCAAAATAGTACTCATTTACTATTGTCTTCAAATAGTACTCCTCTTTTTCAGCAACCTCTCTCTTACCCTTCTTTGTAAAAAACAAAAACGTCGACTGGCCTTCCTTCACCTTCTTGTTAAATATTCCTAACTAGTCGGTGGAAGAGAGAGAGAGAGAGAGAGAGAAGGAAAATTGAGTCACTTTTTCGAATACGTTCTTTACTCTTTCATCTCATTATCTCTCTACGAATTCACTAGCAACAAATACCGTCGTTCGTAGTGTCTCTCCTTTGCATCAAGTGACCGAAAGAAGAGGATTTAATTTTATTGTTTAAACGATAATATGTTTGCTCAAAACGTCGCGTCTTTTCAAGACGTTTCGCCGTCTCGAAACGACTCGACGGACGCCCGTGACGTCATGCGGAATTTTGAGCGTGTATTGACTGAAGCAATGGTTTCTCCACGTCATGGAGACACTCGTGGCCCAAGAAATGCCTTATTGAACGTTGCAACGATGCCCATGAATGAAGTAAACGCTGCACCGCTTCATTTATCACCTCGAGCTGTCCATCACTCGTCTCTTGCGTTTGTAGACGCACCACCTGTTGAATTGGCTACTTTTTCACCTCGTAGACGTGCTTTAAGTGCTCAGAAACACACACAAATTGCTGTAGATTCTAGTACTGTCCATGTGAATTTTGGAGATGAAGAAGAAGAAGGAAAAAGAAGAAGAAGATGAGGAAGATGGAGAAGTGGATACATTACAATGGAACAAGAGAGAATCAGATGGAAATGAAGAAGGAAAAGTTTCAATTGGAGGTGGTCACGTGAAAATGCATTTGGAAAAGATGTCAATGACTAAAGAGCTCGAAGAGAAAGGAGATGAAACCTTGGATGATAGTGAAGGGTGTTTAATTTGCATGGATGATTTCTCAGCACGACGTAAAGCTTATCCCCTGCCGTGTACGGGCCAATGCACGGGTGCATTTGTGCATTATCGATGCATTATGGCGTGGTTGGGACAATCGGGTAGCTGTCCATTGTGTCGAGGTGCTTGTGATCCACTGGTGTTGCAGCCGATGCAAAAGCTGGAATTGCAAGATATGACTAAGATGGCAATACAACCCGTGCCCTTGGATGCAGGTATCATTCGATGCTACGTGAAACAAGTGTACCGTGGAATGTTTAAACAATATGGCTACGAATTGTATCTTCAGGGTCAGATTGGTACTCAGGAAGAGGATAAGTTTTTGCTGGCTGCAAGACGTCAGGTGCGCTCAAACATGACGGCTAATTACACAATTTGCACGGATAAAGAGTGCACAGATGCCAAACGTATTGGGCGCATGGGCTCTAATTTCCTCGGTACATGTTTCACACTCTACGACAATGGCCGGGATCCACAAAAGCTGGCGAAGATTCAGGATGCCGTGAGCTCCGACAATGTTGTCGTCCAGAACGTGTTTCAGATCCGTGAAGAGCTGGGTTGCGTAACGTACGAGCCTAATCGCACGAGTGTGGGTCCTCGGAAGATGCGTGTGGTGATTCCTGACGTGGACGAGGAAGGTGGTTCGTCCAAAATTGTACGACCCATGAGCCGCCAAGATCGACTCGTTACTCGTCTTTCCACGGGTGAGATGAAGGATTTGATGCGCTTTTCGAATCGTGAGCCCGTTTTTCGTGAAGACCTGGGTGCCTATTGTTTGGACTTTGGTGGACGGGTATCCATGGCGTCTGTCAAGAACTTTCAGCTAATCAGCAGCGAAGATCCGTCAATGGGCAACATATTGCAATTTGGTCGTGTAGCCGACGACATGTTTACGATGGATTTCCAGTGGCCGTTATCTCCGTTTCAAGCATTTTCCATTTGTCTCAGTAGTTGTGATACAAAGTTGGCTTGTGTTTAATCTGCGTAGATAAGTTCCCATCAACGTCGAGTCCGTAAACACTTGAAAGATGGATACATTGTCGGGGACATTTGATTACCTGTGATATATAATACATTTTACGCTACGATTGCGTCCAAAACTACCGGTCAAATCACATATATTGTAAAGATTTATTTGTCCAATTGAGCTATAATAATGACGGTGCTCCTGCCTTCTTTTATCGCTGATGGCAATTGGTTCCTGCTGGCTCTACTACTCCCCATGGCTGCTCTTGTTGTGTTACTGCATCCTCGTTGGCGTGTGTATTTCGGAGACATTTCCAAACGCAGCAGAAAGCGATGGTACTTGTTATTGGGACTGCTAATTTTTAGCTCAATATTAGCCGTCCTCGGTGTATTATTAGAGATTTATCACTCACGGGGGTGTCCTAATAGCGCGATATTTCACTACGAGATTGAGAATTTGGCACGTTTTGTGTACGAATTATGTGGTCGCCAAAATGTACCCTATTGGGTCGCATTTGGTAATTTGTTATTTGTGATGCGAGGCCAACGTCGTATTCCTGTAGGGGACACAGATTCGGATATTGGTATACTCAAGACGGACTTTATTAGTCAATTTGGCAGTTTTGCTAATTTTTCGAAAATTGTCAAAAAAGAAGCATATTTGGAGCTCCAGAGACCGGTATTTGTGCTCTACCATAGGGAACGAGAATTGATACAATTGTACTTGGATAAAGAGACCAAAGGTTCTCATGCTGATATTTGGCTCTATCGACAAGAAGTGGATGAAAAAACCGGTATCAAGTGGCTTGTGAATGATGATCGGACTATTAGAAGCAAATGGTTATTGTACGACCAAATTTTGCCACTTTATGAGAAACCAGCATTTTTTTTGAATGTGCCTGTGACGATACCACGTAATCCTAGTTACTTGGCTAATGCTGAGTATGGACGCAATTACATGACACCAATTACAATGAGGATGGAATGCATTGAAAACATAGTCAATGGGTACACTTTTTACAAGACGTCGTTAGTGACGAAACTTCGCTATGCCACTATTTTTATTGCACTTGTTGCAGGTGTGACTGTACTGGCTGCGAATTGTATCTCGCCATTGAAACGAGCATTGCGAATGAAAACGGGAGCAAAAGCTGACGCTCTGGAAGCAACAGAGAGAGGATCGGACAAGTATTATGTCTAACATTTTGTTCTATCGACGAGAATTTAATTGATCAAAGATAATGGTGCATTGGATCTACCTAGTACTTAATCTTGTAATTGTCTTTACTCTTTCCATGACGACTGTTTTCAGTCGGAAATGTCGAGGCCATGAGAGGAGGGATCTTTGGTGGTTCCTGCAGCAGCATCTTTTGAATGTCAATCCACTCCATCGTTTCAAATTCTTCGTTGTGGATGAGGCTGCCGGGGTCCATGCGGTCGAGGTACATGACACCATTGAGATGGTCCATTTCATGCTGAAAGACGCGAGCAGGAAAATCCGTCAACGTTTGTTGGATTGTGCGACCTTGACCGTCTTGGTATTGCACTCGGACTTGTTGTGCGCGTTTAACAATGCCCTGGTAGCCGGGAACACTGAGACAGCCTTCAAAGTCGCGCTTGACAGAGTCGGACATGGCCACGATCTCTGGATTCAGCACCTCCTGATACTCCATCTTGCTCAGCTCATCTTCGTTATCAGGCATGTTCTTGATCATGAGAAACATGCGCAAATTGTGGGCAAGTTGAGAAGCTGCGATGCCTACACCAGCCTCCTGACGCTGACAAATGCAGATCGTATCAACACAATGAGATCGTGAAAACACATTGCCAAGAAAAAATACTGTGAGATCGCACCACTTCCTTCTCCATTGATTCAAGCAATCTCCGGATCGCTGGGGCTTGGACATCCGCCACTGACTTGGATACTCGACGGAGAGCTGAATGACATGAAAAGCACAAGTTCTCAGTCTACAGACATTGTCAAGTGCAAAAGTGACTGCGCCTTGAGAGATGTCTTTATTTGCTTGTACTAACAAGGTATTGAAAGGTACAAATACACGCATGGAAGACGTACCAGAATTTCCGAGGAATACAAGCGTCATGTTCACGATTGGTTCTCACTAACGTCAAAAACGTGTCTATATGATAGGTTCGTTCCGTTTTGTCTCTCTATTACCATATGATCGTATCATTCAAGTACACTTTTTCCCGTACTAGCGAAGACAATAATGAATGGAACACAAGAAGCACCGACAGGAACGTCATTGGCAGCGCATTTCGAGACCAAGAGACGGATTTTGGCTACTGTTAAGCAAATGGAAAAGTGTAATGAGAACGTCAAAGAAGCGACACCCGATGAGATTCTGGAAGCGCTTTGGAAGTCGGAAGAAACGGTTTTCAAGTTTAAGTTTCAGATTGCAGAAGAAGTTCAAGCTCTTGGCACGAATGTCAAGAAGAATCGGAAGCGAAAGAGCAAACGAAAAGCCAAGAAGAAGTTGGAGAAAGTAGGAAAAACGATCGAGAACGTCACGAGTGGAGAAAGACTTGATGCTGTTGTGCCCATGATGGCAATTGGCACTGCAAAGGACAAAAGGAACAAGTCAGTCGGATCCAAGCAGATGAATGACAAAGTGAAGACTGAGAATCTTGCCATCTCTTCATCCTTTTTGAAGTTACGCAAAGCGACGGGGACGGAGAGTGAAGTGGCCAAGATGCACTTGCGATATGGCCAGGGACGACGAAATTTGGCAGCAATGAAGCAGCGTCAACAGCGAAAGATGATGATGGATGCACATACGATGGAAGCAGCAGCTACAAGCAACGACTTTAAGTTTAATTTTACAACTTGAATGACGTGAGTCAGCGTCGTGGTGCAAGTTGATTATTCTCAAGCGACAAAGACGTTTGTACAAATGCTTTCGGGAGAGTAAGTGGAAGTTTTGGAAAGATGATCTTGTGCTCATCGTCCTGGTTGTCCGTCAAACACTCAGGAACTATTAGTCACACCATTTTCGCATGCTCAAAGCTGTGAATCTCTCAAAACGTTATCTAGAGATCGACAATCAATAGACGGACCTGCTTCTCGGCATCTAAAAGGTCAAATGCCTCCTTAAAAGTGCTTTGACCAATATCACCCAAGTCCATAACATCCATCATCCATAAATCCTTAACAGTTGATGTACTACTTTTGAATTCCAGACCCCCCCCACCCACACTGCTTCAAACGCGATCAATTAGTAAAGCATTTCCTATCGTGATATTGCTCTCTCCTTTCCCAAATTTGTCAATTTCGAGACTTCATGAGCGACTTTGACGACGAAGACTTTTCTCTGGGTGACGAATCCTCAGATAACGATCGATTCTCACTCGATGACAATGAAGAAGAAGAAGATGATGATTTTGCTGAAGAATCTACTGCCAGTGACGCATCCGATCTCGAGGACTCGGGTCCGAAACACAAAAAAGCACGAGTGTCACCTCAAGAATCGGCTGTCAAAAGCTCCAAACCGAGAAAAATTCGCTCAAACGCAACCTCACGTTCTTTACCAGTGAAAAATACATCAATTGGTCCAAAGGTTACAGTTTCCAAGGCAAAAGATGCAGCTACTACTGCTCAAACGTCTCCAGCAGCTTCAACACTAAAGGTTATAACAGCTGAAAATGCTGAAATGGCAGTACTGGAATACATGCGCAAGGTCCTATTGCAATAGTTATTTGATCTCTGTGCAATTGAGTTGTGTACTAATCGACTGACGGTGATGGCATGTTGATATGGTAGACCAATCGACCTTATAGTCTGCTTAATGTGTTTGAGAATATGCATCGTGCCATTGCTAAACCATCTCTGACAAAGTTACTGGACAACCTTGTGATCAAGTACAAAGTGTCAATTTGATGATGGAGTAGTGTCTATTCTCATGGGTTTTGTGTGTTATGGGGCTGCTGTAGACAAGAGTTGGCGAGCAAAACGTACGGCAAGGCAGCAATCTACTACATGAATCAAAACAACTTGCCAACACCGTCCGAAGAAGAACGGATGGCAGTGGAGGAACAAATTAAAGCTGTCACTGCAGAATGTGCTACATTGGAGCAGGAGTTGAAGAGTGCAGAAGCTACTTTGGCTGGCATCACTTCACAAATCTCCGACGTAGACTTGGATACGGCGATAAAACAACTTGAAGAGGACGCAGAAAATCTAGAGAAAAAGGCCGAGACACTGGATCAACCTGGTCGAGCTCCTGTGTCTCCTGGCAGGAAGGACGAATTGAAATGCAAGATTATGAAATATCGCGTACGTACGCTATTAGTTTCCAGCTTGATTTTGTATGAGATCGTTACCACTTTGGTCGTGTTTCTTGTGAGCAGACAGCGTGGGTGACACGTAAACGCATTGCGATGGATGGCGTCAACCAAATTGCCGATGGAATGGAAAAGAAGCCAAAGGCTGTGCTGGCCTTAATTGGATTGGAAACAGATGAAGACGCCGGTATCAAGGAGCTTCCAAGTATATAAGAAAGTAGGTGAATCGTCTGTATTCTTTGACACAGCATCCAAGTAGCTGATTGATATGAGATGACTTATCGTTGAAATCGTGCTCTGCGTTCCGTAATTTCACGCTCCCGACGGTCCTTTAAGCACTTTTTGTAGCGGTCAAAGAAGGCTTGACACAGGTGTTTCTTGTCTGGATTATCTGGATACAAAAGGACCCAACCGAGTGAGATGAATGGACGCTGTTGTCCAGTAACATAAAAATTCATATACCCATAAGACAATTGAGCGATTCTCGTTGCAACTTGGCACACTCCTGCTCCATACATTACATATTCTCATCCGTATTTTGTCAGCAATTGTAAAAATAAAGAAAGAATGAAATCTGCAAGACGAGTCGAGCAGTAATGCATGTACGTACAGCATTATCAAACTTGGTGGCCGGCATTTTTATACTGACCCTTGTAGAGGATGGAAGTTATTTATTCCCGTGTAAGTTGATGCCGAAAGATAAAAAAAACTCTTGAATGAAGCACTCCCCACTGTAATTTTCAGCTTGAACGTCCTCAAACTACAATATTTTGTTTCGCAGTGAGTGAGTGAGTGAGTGATCGGTCTTAACACTCCTTGTCCGCAACAACCAGTGAAAAACTAACAACACCGGACATGGTGTAAATATCAATAGCAGGTGCAGCACCACCAGCAGCAATTACATCAGTAGCCTTGTCAACCACACAAAAATGGCAGGACGGTAGGGTCGATCTGGTAGCTGCAAGCAATTGACCAGAGCTGCGATTCCACTTTTTCAAACTGGCATCATTTCCCACACTAAGCAATTCCATGTGATGAAAAACGACATCATGCACATCGCATGTCGTCGCAGTGTAGTGCACGGGCACCCGTGAGGGTAAATGCCACATACCCAAGAAACCACCAGTAGCTGGTGCTCGATGAGAGTGACAGCGAGGAGATCGTTTGGTTCCACCGCCACATGCTAGCCACATTTCAGACTCATCGTGTGCAACAGCACCAATCCATAATGACGACAATACTGACGACGAGGACTGCGTTGTTTGCTGAGGACGCAGAAATTCCACCTTTTTGCTTTGACGGACATCCCAAATACCGAGTGTGCCATCTTCAGAGCCCGTCACGAGCTCCTGCGAATGCTGCAAATGACGTACAGCATGCAAGTAATCCTCATGGCCTTCGAACTGTCTTGTAAACTGCTGCGTGTCGATATCCCACTCGTGTGCGACGCTGTCTCCACCCGCCAAGAACAAATGTCCAGTATTCTTGCTCACTGTCACATCATTAATCTCCGTAGCTGGTAATAGTGCTCCTCTAAATCCTAATGTACGGCACTTTAAGCGACCAATATGTACAGGTTCTAGTGTTTTAGTCCGTGCAGGATCTTCCACAGCCAACAAAATGTCCTTCCACTTCCACACTCGAAAATCCTGATCTCCTCCACTAATTAACAAGTTTATAGAGGTAAAAATGTAGCCATTAGTGACACAAATATTACTACAATTGTATAGTTCCATTGTCGTACCTAATTAGTAATGGGGTCGTGTCATTGCCCGCAAAACAAAGTGAATAAATCTGAGTCGAATGTGCCAAAAACGACAGATTTGGACCTGGAAATGCACTCATTCTGTCCCAAATATCATAAATCAGTACACCATTTCAATAACAATTACATTAAAGGTATAAAAAAATATACAAGACGAACGTACTCGCCCCGTCCAACTTGATCCCAGTATACCGGTGTCATCACGTGACTGAGTCGGTATATATGTATCAACCCCAAGCTTGTCGCAGCCACGAGCACGGGTCCACCACCCGAAATGTTTTCCGGGGCAAAAATCGCTTGATACACGATCGTCTCACTCGTGCGCATTTTTTGCAGCAACTGAACACGATACGCATCTTCATCATATACAGCAGGATCCATTCTTTTCTTCAGTTTAACGTCGCTATATAGTAAAAAAATTAAGCTCTTACTGGCTCTACAAACAAGTCTCAATTATAAGCCGTTCATTCCCTCTCTAAAATGATCATTGATCCTTAATCATCCCCCACCACGAGTCCAATACAACAACTGACTCTATTTCTTCTTGTCTTGTTGTTTACTGTTCTTGCCCTTGTTATTAGCGGCACTGGTATTCACATCACCACCTTCTGCTTTCATGGCTGCTTTACGAGCAATTTTCTCCTGCAAAGCTTTTGCATCTGCTTCACGTTTAGCCAATGGATTGCCCTGAGTCGTGCCCTTGGCGTGTTTAGCCTGACGTGCTTGGGCACGCTATACCATAGCAAAGAACACCTTTCAATGAGTTTTTATGTAGCACCAATAGATAAGTGAATAATTTTCATTACTAGCTCGTACCGCTCGGTCCGTGTCTCGCTGATTACCACGCGTCATCAACCTTTGTCGTAAAACTGACTTACTTGTCTTCTAAATTGTCGTGTTGCTTCTATTAAAATGTGACTTGTCATCGTGCCAGGTTAATATGATTGGCTAAGACCTTTATACAAGTACAATGTACTTGCATTATTAAATCAGTACTTTGCGCATAAGTAAAACAAACTGCATAATATTATACTTATAGCAATGCGTAAAACAGGGTATGAATTAATAGATCTCGTCCGTTGAGAAGGATGCTCACTCGTGACAAAATACGGTACCTTATTGTTTTTCTGCAGCAAAAGACGATACTGTCAAATATCAAGCAGCAGCTGCTCAAGTCGGACTCGACAACTGACGACCATCTGTTTGGACGTCCGACGTGACGCTTTAACGTCGTCGAAACTGAAGTTTGTCTCAGTATTTCGTGACATGACATTCCCCAATTATTGATCAAGATTCAGACAGTGATTACGTGCCATCAAATGAGAAACTATTCAATCGATATCAAGAAGAGAAAGAGAAGGACGAGGATGCAGACACTAACGACAATTGCAGACGGGTAAAGCATTACTATTGGCTTTTGAAAGAGATTTGGTTGTGCTATTGACACACGAGCTGACCCTGAGAAAAGGAGACGGTTACGACGAAAGAAAATGCAGTATCAAGTGTATACATTTGGCTGACAGGTGCAGTGATTGTTTATTTCGGTGCAATTGACACTCGTGTACTCAGTCTCGTCGTGGACATTTTCGATGGTGACGTAAAGAAAATTGTCAACTGGAAAGGATTATATGGAAAGAGGAAGATTTACCGACTTTGCTCAATGGAATAGCAATGGACCTAGTGATGTATGCCTAAGGCTGACATCTCAATCCTTACAAAAGCAGATTCCAGATTATGCGCGTATTGGACTGCATTTGTGTGCAACGCTTGACGACGACGCGTCGTCAAGTCAGAACATGATGCCAACGTTACACAACATGCGTTGCGTGCTTGCGATGTCGCTGTGAAATTTGCACCAAAAAGTTCACGCGAAGCTATTGAGGCTCATGGACTCCGCGGGGATTTACTTAGTTTGATTTCGCGCTTTGACAGTGCTGATGAGGATTACAAAGCCGCAAGGACGTTGGTGCTCAAAGTCGAAAGAAGCGACACGAACCCGCAAGTAGCACGGACATACTTCAGGACATTGACGTTGAAACGTTAGTCAACTGCTGTACGCAAATATACAAGACAAAGAGGTTCAATGAACTGAGACATAAGGTCAAACAAAGCCCGAGCGGTTCAAAAGCTCCAAACTGGCGAGGCACGTGCGGTGAGCCAAGTGGCGGCCCATTGGCTGAGTGCATTCAAACAGAAAGAACGTGTACTAGACGTGCTTACACTTCAGCGCCGTTACACGCTGCGTCGTCTGAATTTTGAAGCCTTGGACGGGGACTACACAAGCTAAGATAAATGACATGCAGGTCGCTTAGTTGATTCACCAAGGTTAATACATTTTGTATATAATCTTTATCTTCTTTCTCCTCCTCCTTGTCTTCTCCATCTTCACTCACGTCCATCATTACCAGTACCTTTCTCTTGCTGTAGTTGTCACCACTCTCAGCAGCTATGGCTGTCCTAGCAAGCTCATCAGCCTTTTTATCGATGCATAAACTTGATTTGATTGCTGACTATGCTGTTCCAAGCACAAACCCAATGCTGTAACAAAGTCACAAGTTTTGGGCTGAGCTTCATCATTTGCTCCAAGCTCTGAGCACCATTTAGAGCAATATCGTCGTCACCAAAGCTTCCACGTCTTGCCATAGGCAAATTGCACAATACATGTTTGCAGTAATCGAGAATCTGTCTGCAGCATCTTCAACTCTTGCACGACAACCGCTTTGCGCTATAACTATGAATCCTTCCGTCAGAAAATTTGCGAGCTCCCGCCGATAAAGATGGCTCGTTCGGGTACCTAAATGACACGACAAGATGTAGAGAGAGAGTACAAGTAAGTCAAAGATCTGAAATCCCTGTGTTGAGCAAAAGATCCACACACACCTTCAGCCGTACTATGAAGTTGTTTATCTACTTACTTGACCCAGTGGAAGAGTGTGTGGTCATTTTTGAATCGTTTGAATGCCTTCCAGATAAATGATAGATAACAAGCGCAGGAAAATTGGAGACAGCGAAAATGGCCAAAGAATCGACAAAGACATCAGCTCCAGCCAAGTCTAAAAACGCTGCATGACACATATATACACGTACAACTTCCTCGGTAATGCATTGGATCCTGAAGTAGTGGCTGCATTGAAGGCAGGGATTGAGGTATATGGCACAACTATGAGCTCTTCTATCGTGGACCAGACGCAAGTGAACGTTGATGTGGAGACGGCACTTTGCACGTTCTTCGACGCCGAGGCCTGCATTCTATTCGTCGGTGGCTGGGTGGCCAACGTCGCAACCATCGATTGACTCATCTCAAAGGGTGATTTGATTCTGTGCGATGCGCTTCACCACGACTCTTGTGTGAATGCGCAACGCCTCAGCGGCGCTACCATTCTGTCTTTCCCGCACAACGACACCAAGGCACTTGAGCGTACGGTGTCGAAACTGCGTACGAAGTACCGTCGTGTGCTCATTGTGATCGAGGGTGTGTACAGTATGGACGGTGATATACCAAACGTGCGCGAAATGATCCGCACCAAAAAGAAGTACAAGGCGTTGCTATTCCTCAACGAGGCTCGCTCTTTTGGAACAACAGGAGCTACGGCCCGTAATAGTTGCAAGCACTTTAATTTAGACCCGATGGATATCGATGTACCATAAGCAAGGCTTTGGGTCAGTCGGTGGGTTTGTCTTCGGTTCGCAAGCGCTTGTCAAGTATCGAAAGCACTGCGCTGGTTGCTTCGTATTCTCGGTTGGCTTAGTCCCTGCTACAAGACGGAGATGCAAGCAAAAAGTCATGAAGAACAAGAACATCAAGGCTAGAAAAACTAAGGGAGTCGACGCTGAAAAAAATGGAATGACGCGGCTCGAGTCGTACACTTCATTTTCTAGGAACATGTTTTGCAAACTTATATCAATATGGAACGCAGTGATAGAAGGACAGAACTACTCTAACTTGTAATACAACGTAATGCATCGACTTAATGAACCCCGAAGCTTACATGAGACTTTTGCAATCCCGATTTATTTAGGGACGACAAAAAAGTGTTAACTTTTAGCCAAAACAGCCAAACAACTTAGTTGTACGTAGGGATTGTAAAAGGATATAGGGGCATGGTGTATCATGGCACCGACATTCATACTTACCTGACTGGTGCTTGACGCTGCTCAATGAGGGCGTTGACATGAGCCGGAGCAGGCCCCTTGCACTCCGGTGCTGTAAGGGTTCAGGAATGCTCTTTTGAGTAATTCCACAGTAGAATTTTTGATAGCGGGGGTGAGCGCGTGCGCCGCCCCCACCATTGTCTTTATCTCCAATTTCTTTATTTCCCATCACACTACCTTACTACTTCTGTTTCTGCATAGCCCTCTATGATCACTTTCTTGCGTGCGGATGCGCAGTGTCGAGTAATTTATAGCTGCCGTTACGGTCGCCCAAGTAAGTTGCGCATCGAAGTAAATGCAGCCTGAAGTGCGTCGATCTGGCGCGGTGTAATCTCGGTGGTGCGTTTAGTAAACTAGAGCAGCTGGCAAGCTCAGACGGACTAGATACGGTAATCGATCGTATCGATTGCTTAGTGCTGGCTTCGCGGGTGTAGCTGAAACATCCGATGTGATTATGGAGTTATTGAGTGGAGACGAGGACTAGATGTGGGCTGAGGGTGGTGGCAGCGCGTTGGTGGGTGCAATAGTCGGATGGGACTACATCCAGCAGTGCAGCGGCCAAAATCAGCTAGGGAATCTCTAGCCTGTTATTGCCATCTAGGTCGCAAATCAACTCAATTAGTCGTGGGATTAGAATACGTTACGTTTTCGTAGGCGGCACTTCAGGCTGGCCAGCACCACCAAAGAAAAAGCATACGAAAAAAGTTGGAGCCAAAGTATGCAATGCAGCTATAGCGCATGTCATCGAAGCAGTCGTTCTGAGCACGCAAAGCAACAGGAAGGAACTAAGACGAACCGTTTACGACACTTGCATACATCTGACTACGATGGCGCGGGCAACAAACACGCTTTAAACAACAGTGACAGCACTGCTAGCACGATGAATCTGCCAAGTCTGTCATGACCTTGTCAAATTGAATCCGTTAAGTCCGTGACTTTTATGAATTGAAATATGTAGACTAGAGTGAAAGAGCTGTATTGCATTTACACCTTCAAATGAGTAGCACGAAGCTGCCTGAAACCAAAGGTTCGTTGATTGAGAAGTCGCCAAAATGACCCATACATTTGGACTTGGTGGTGGCAGTGGGCGGTGTTTTATTAGAAACAGTGGCTCAGAATGCTGAATATGCAGTTGAGTTATAAGCCCTGGGTGTTCAAGTGGCAATATGCACCCAGAGCACGAGTCTACGAGATAGACCATGCCCGAGTGTATGTGAAACATGCGCTTGATATCCTGCCACCATACGATGCATTGAATGGAAGTGTGAGTTATGAAGAGCTGCCAAAAAGCCAGCATGTTGAAGTGCTCCGATTCGAATTCTTAGCACAAGTCGACTTGTCTTCTCGTTTCAACTATTGTTAAGCAAGTTTTATGGCTGTCACTACGATAGTGCTCAGAAAGAATGGAAGGCAAACTTTGATTCAGATTAGGTACGCCGCATTCGACGGTCCAATATGGTCTTTCCCTCATTTGACGATTTTTCCTCAATTTTAACATTTACTTTTGCTCATGCCCGTCCTAGTCCGAGCTAGTGTATCGAATGTTGGGCAATAATTCGAAAGCAGACAAAAATTGTTAATAGAGACGAGTCTATTTAACCTTTAGTGGTTCTGAATGTAACGGGGTAAGCCCGTTACATAATATTGACACTAACAATAAGTGTTAATAAAAATATCATTATAACTAACAATATTTGATAATATTGTCTTTTCTTATAATATCGTCCTCGCATCTCCTTGAAGTTTAAGATGCCCTCTGATTGGTTGATGTAGGTCATTATATCAACCAAGGCGCTGACCAATGAACGATGGACGCGCGCAATGAATGGAGGGCACGAAGATAACATACATACTGTATTTGTACTTCGATATAGTTAAGACAATGTTATTAATGATTTAGTTTTATTAAATAGTTCAACAATATTAAATAAAGTTCTCTTTTCTCTTACAACTTAGTCGTATAGCTTCCTCTGCCTTCGTCGTGTACGCGAGGTTTTGAGGCACCTGCATTCACTGTTATCAGTGAAGGGAGACTATACTGATATCAGTATAGTCAAAGGGTGCCCCATTATAGTACATCCAAAGCCTAGGTTAGCAACGCTGGTTCCTCGTCCAAATTGTTCCACGAAGGTCATCACTATGGGTAGTTTTTTTGCCTTCCGCTTGATCGCCCTCGAATCATCGACGAATATTTAGAAAATTATGCACCGCACCACTTCCTCCTGGCACTTGTAGACCGATTATCGCAATGTTTTGTTGAATCGCCAACGCAAGTATTTCCGTCGCTACAAGAAAGAACAACGGAGCAAGCGGGCACCCCTGCCGTATCCAGAACCCCATCTCCTGTGGTTTCAAAGTTGCCCGTTAACAACGAATTCGGCCGTGTTACCGTCGTGAAGTTTACGGATCATCTACGTTAATTCCTGAGAAAATGCAAAGCGTACGAGTGCCAAGAACAGGAACTCACGCGCGACCGTGTCGTAAGCTTAGCAAAAGTCCAGCAGGAGGATGACTCGACTGCGTGCAGCTGTTACATCCGGTTCGGCCGTGGCTGTCGCCAGTAGAGCCAGCATCATCATCACGGTTTTACGCATCTGCCTTTCATGGACAAAGCCCTGCTGCGACTCTCCAATCGGTGCCCTCAGTACTCGTTGGCCTCGCGTCGCTATTATTTTCAATAGACCTTGTATCCGGTTTTCAGGAGTGCGATGGGTCGGTAGTCCACGGCGTCATTAGAATCGTCTTTTTTCTTAGTGGGATAATCAATCTCTGCAGGAATGACTTAAGCGGCTCCCCATCTGCAAGTAATTCGTTTCCGATAGCGACCATTGCTGGAACCATCACTGCTTGGGTAGCTCTAAAAACTCGTTGTGAGTCCATCCGCACCTGCCGCCTTGCGCCGGTTGAGTGCCTTAATGGCCTGAATTACCTCGTCCGATAAAACTTTTGGGAGAAGAAGTACATTGTCTGCTACCGATAGGTGTCTGTTGGCCGGAATCTGTACAAACTTGTCGAACGCATTCGCAAGTTGCTCCGACGGGGGGGGGGGGCTTGATGCACGATGCCGTATATCGGCTTCCATTCCGAAGTAAATCTATCTTCCAGCGTCATTTACCCCCGGAACGGTTTCTTTGACCTGACGTATATTCCACCTTGGTCTCCTAAGGCTCTGTCCTCGTCAATATGCGCGACTTGTTCTGCGCGTTAATGCTACGAAACACCGCGCTCCGCCGCAGCGTCTCACGTTTCTTTATCCGCTTGACACATGCTACGCACCGCTTTGCTGTGTTGTCCCACAATGCCGCTGGCACCTCCTTACCCACCTCCGCGGATATAAGATCGTTAAGCAGCTCTGCTAACACCCGCGTGGGCTGCGCTGTCTTGATAAAGTATATGTAACGCGGTTACACGACGGTTGTAACATCATACCGAAAGTACATTACGGTTGAAGTTCTATATTGCGTATAATGTATCTTAATACTGATCCTATAAAAAGGGGTATCATAGATGAGTGATATTATTGTTAGAAGCTATTGTTGTTGACAGGTCGTGAAGGTCAAGGACAATACCCTGTCAGGCGGTAAGTAACAACCGTACCTGATTGGCTAAACAGACTTGACGTGCTGACAGATGAGACGAGGCGACGATATCGCCACGTCGGACCACCAGGATGTTGCGACATATGTGACGAGGCGACGAGATTACCACATCGTCTTGTCGATGTCGTAACAGATGGGACGGAGCGGGATAGACGTGAACTATAGATGGTATAGCTGCAGTCGGTTTTGCATGCATGAGTAGGTATTAACGAACGAGGAAAGTTAATGCTTAATATATATCACTTTTACTTCTACATCTTCTGCAACAAGTGCAGCAACACTACTACCAAATTCTTACAATTATAAGGTTTTAGTTGTAACCTATACTATCGGTATCAGTTTCATAATGGAAACAGTAGTACAAAGTACAACATATACTGATGATTGAATGATTCCATACCCAGTTACAAACGATGGCATAGTATAATTATCATAATTGTAATTAATCGAGTCTAGGGTACTTAGAGTATATTTATTCACAAAATCTTAATGGATAACAAATTCAGCTCTCACTTTATGTTAAAAAATTAAGTTTTAATAAGACTTGTTCTCTTGTGCACTTCGTGCGTTGGTTCTATGAACCTTTAGACTCCTAGCTTGTTCTTGCACTTTCTGCGTTGGTTATCTAGGCCTTAAAGCTATTGCTTGTAGACTAGAAGCCCCTCTTTGTTCATTGGAACAGGGTGACTTTTTAGTCGTTTAATTGGTTCCTTAGAAACTAAGCGGCTTTTAGCCGAAAATTTAATTGGTTATAAAGAACTAAGAGGCTTCTAGCCTAAAAAGTCTCCCTCTGGCTAAAGAGCTATGTAGCTTCGCTACAGACACGGTTGACCGTAAATGTAGCCTTACCCGCTGGTGGTCGGATGGGACTCGCGAAGCTTCTACTTATACCCACTGTTCCTCAGTCGCCCAGGAATGGGGCACGTAAAATTAATCGATTTGGCTAGCCGAGTCGGGTCTCCAATCCTTAAAAAAACTCGTCGGGTCATAAGGCGTCGTCATTCTCCACTGGGTCCGCAAGAGTGCGTTCATCCTCCAGATTAAGCAGATGAACGAGGCTCTCTAGCGCCGTGCTCTCCGACCAGCCACTTCATTGACTTTCAAGACAATCTAAAGGCGGGCTTTGCTCATTGTTGGATGTTATATAGTAAGAATAAAGCTAACATGAATGACTTGTATATTGAAGCGTGCCAGGCGCGTTTCGGCCGGGTGAGTGTATGCACTTGGTCGGAACTTTGGAAGAAACAAGATGCATCTTGGACGGATTCAGCGCGAGCAGTGTTCCCGCTTTAATGAAGCAGTACTGAGGTATGGATTTAGGCGGCGCAGCGGGAGCCGACAAAATTAATTTACATGGTGCAGGGGTTTCATGTCTGGAAGAGCTATCAAGGTCGTTGAGCAACACGGTGCTACAAGCTTGAACGGTTTCATGGAGGCGCATATGCTTACAGGGGCGACTAGTAGCTTACCGTGGCAAGACGAAGGATAAATCTACGCAGAAATGGCTGGACGACTGGGCTGCCAAGTTCACGCGCTCAGCCCCACACAACTTACCATCTCTTATTGATATAGTGATGACTGGAAACGGTTGCGCAACTGTGGCTATGGTGGCGATACCGTCCTCACATTGTGTGACGTGGGCAACAAACTCCGTTTGGCACAACACATCATATGCACTGTAATGGGCTACATTACATAGTATTAATATGAATAAACAATTACATATGTAGGCAGGTGCTGGGCCCGAATAGCGGGCACAGCTTGGTAATTTATTATTGGTTTATTATTGGGCCTAAAGTCCCCAATATGGACCAATGATAAATCAACCTGAAATTGTGTGGTTCCCGAAAGGCGGGAACACTGTCGTATTTATTACGACTAAAATTTTCGTAATTAGTACGAAATAAAACCAAAATAAAAATCAGAGTTAAATTTACTTAATACCTAATACTTGGGCTTGAGTCTTCCTCAAGCGCACGTGTAAGCTAGTGACGGTACGTTCTAGCCCCGTTACACCTCGTAGCACTTAGTAGTCCTTCCTATGCCCGAGTTTGGGATGAGCGAATCGTCGTACTTTGACGCTCCAGATTTATTTCTGGAGCACGCGACCTTCCCCCATCTTACTGGTGTTGAGTGGGATGTCCTTAATCGCCTCGCGGCGATATTGGGAGAGGCATTTGTCGCGTCGTTGATGAGATCAGCGACCCCTGACGCGCAACGTCTCGCCATACATGAGTTTATGGCACGCGAGCTCGCCGAATCCAACCGACGAGGTTTAACTCCCTCGCGCCCTTTACGTAATGAGGCCGTGAAGATGGAAACCTCCTCCTACTCTGGAGAAGGTAAGGACCGGTTATCGCTGAATCGGTGGTTCCGAGAAGTTGATATCGCCATCGCCTCGAGACTTCTTGAGGATCCACAGGCGAAGGTCAACTTTCTTCTTTCCCGCCTCACCGGGAAGGCCAAGGAGTGGGCCCTTGGTAAACTCGTTGTGGACGAGCACGCATTCCCCACCTTGGATACCATCCAGGACGATGTCCGTCTTGCCTTCGAGCCACCACAAGAGGAGAAACTGGTGCGATCAAGATTCCTGTCGATGCGACAGGGTAAAATGGCGATGCGCGACTACGTACAGACGGCTAGGCATCTGGCGTCGTGTATTATCACGCACCCCATGGACATGTACACGCAGGTGAATGTCTTTGTGGATGGTATGCGTGAGGGGCAGACCCGCTTGTCGCTGGAGCGCGCCGAGCCTGCCACATTGGAGGAGGCATTTGCCATCGCACTCCGTGAAGACTTTAGGGTCACAAAGGCATATGCCAAACCCTCGGTCGTCAGCGTTCCCCGGCCTTCTGGTCCAGAACCTATGGAGATCGACGTTATTGAGTCTTCGGGTGACCGGCGACGTGTCTTTCATCATAAAGGTGACGCTCGCACCGGGCGTTCAATGGTTTGCTTTCGTTGTCGCAAGCCAGGACATCGCGCGGAAGAGTGCCGTGCGCCAGCCCCATTATCGGTGCAAGTAGTGGACGCCCATCATGAGGATGCTGTACCGGCCGCACGTCCAAAAAACGGTCGGGACCAGTAGGTGCAGGGCGCCCTACTGGTTGGAACGGAGGTCCGGGTCCCCCGATGGCAGCCCAACCTTCCATTCCTCCTGCGCTACGCGCACGGTTAAATACCACCACTACGAGTGGTGATTCACGTCTGATTATTGTCAGTTACATGTCGCCGGCGTCCGGCGACCTCTGCGAGCAATCCTGGACTCAGGAGCAACAAACAATTTCTTTCGTGAATCTTGTTTGTCGATGCTGCCTCCCAGCATTCAGGTCCGTGAGGGACCTGGCCAAGTCGTCGTCAAGTTGGCTGACGGGAAACCACACCGCGTATCGCGGCGCGAAGTGTCGTTGCCGTATACGTTTGATGGCTTTCGCAGTAATGATGATTTCTTGGTGATCGCAATGAATTATGCATTCGATTGCATACTGGGCATGCCATGGTTGGCACGTTATAAGCCCCAGATCGACTGGTTAGCCAGATCAGTGAGACGTCGACGCAAGTTCGATGTCAGTGAAGTGTTTACCCATCTCTTGGTACCTCCAAGTGACTGGCCGAACGTCACAGTCGTGGATCGTGATTCCACGACGTTGGCGGTGCACAGAGCGAGCGATGGCCCTCTCTGCACTGCTTGTGCTGTTCTTCGAGACACAAGTGACAGTGACTCCTCGCTACAGAGCGAAGAGGACGACGAGGACGACGCGGTCGAACAGGGGTTCCCGCGCGTCATTAATGCGATTGAACAGGGGTTCCCGCACGTGAATGCAGTGGTTGAACCGGGGTTCCCATCTGCACCTATTGTGGTCGAGAAGGGGCTCCCACAAGGGCATTGTGGCGACGAGCAAGAGCTCACCAGCGAGTGTGACGTGGACGGACAGGAGTCCCCACGCGAGATCATGATGGTCGAACCGGGGTTCCCATCATCACCCACTGTGGTCGAACCGAGGTTCCCACATGAGCATATTGTGGTTGAGCAGGGGCTCCCACACGAGTACAACGTGGACGGACAGGAGTCCCCACGCGAGAGCATGATGGTCGAACCGGGGTTCCCATCATCACCCACTGTGGTCGAACCGAGGTTCCCACATGGGCATACTGTGGTTGAGCAGGGGCTCCCACACGGGTTTACGGCGGCCGAGCAGGAGCTCCCGCATCAAGTGTCGACGGTCGAGTTTGGGATACTCCCGTCCAGTGTTTCCGGCATCGTGGATGACGACATCCAGTGCCTAGAGGGGGGTGATGGTTTATCACCTGACTGCGGTTCGCCAGCTTCGAGTAGTGACTCGAAGCACGATGGGGACAACAGCACCGAGAATTTAGCGTTGGAATGTGTCCACGCTATCGTGTACGTGGAAGGGAGTCCACAAAGGCGCCAATATATCGAGGTCGAGAGTCCTCCTCGTAATGCGTCTTCCATTACAAGTCTTCCAGGGCTTTCCTGGAAGCATTTCCTACGTGACCTTAAGGGAGGCACTGTGGAACAAGTGTGTCTAATCACCAACGAGGTGGTTACCGTGGCAAACGAGGAGAATATGGCGCGTCCTCGAAGCGCTGAGCCGAAGTCTGCGCGTGAAGAAAGGTTTGCATCACAGTCATGGGAGGCCCTGCGAGAGTCTGGTAACCCCGTCTACGACATTGCTCGTGAGTATGCAGACGTGTTCCCGGACAAGATCCCGGCTGAACTTCCTGCGGACCGCGGTGTTCGGCACGAGATTGATCTCGTGCCAGGGTCGAAGTATTGTGTGACACGGCAGTGGCCGTTGCCTCGAGATCAAGTCGAAGCTATTGACGCATTCTTTGAAGGCCGCCGCAAAGCGGGTCATGTGCGGGAGAGTATCTCACCACATTCGAGTCCAACCTTCTGCGTGAAGAAGGCTACGGGAGGCTGGCGGATAGTGCATGCGTTCAATAAGTTGAATGATGCCACTATTCCTGCGCAAACGCCAATTCCCAGGAAGTACATGGTGCTGAATTCCATGTCAGGTAGTGTCATCTTCAGTGCCATCGACTTGACCGATGGCTTTTACCAGATTTTGATGCGCCCGAGCGATATCCCACTCACCGCGGTGAGCACCCCGAGTGGCATGTTATGGGAGTGGCTGGTAATGCCACAAGGGTTGAAGAACGCTATGGCCACTTTCAATCGCATGGTGTCTCAAGTGTTGAGACCTCTTCGGAACTTTTCCCCAAGTTATTTTGACGATATCTTCGTCCATAGTCGCGCCGAGGGCAACCTCAACGATGTCCAAGTTCACCTTCAACACCTGAAGCAAGTGTTTCAAGTTATGCGGGACAACAAGTTGTACGCGAATCTCAAGAAGTGTGTCTTTTGTGCACCGGAGATTCCGGTGTTAGGTTGCTATGTGAGTAAATCGGGAGTTCGAGCTGATCCAGAGAAGGTGTCGTCCATCTGTTCTTGGCCCACGCCCAAGAACCCTACGGAGTTGCGCCAGTGGCTCGGCTTGGCTAATTATTTGCACAAGTATACGAAGGATTATGCTGGTTCTATCCAGCCTTTGTCGTCACTCTTGAAGAAAGACGCCACGTGGTTGTGGCGTCCCGAGCACCAAGCAGCCTTCGAAGCAGTAAAGAAGAGCCTAGCGTCAGCGCCAGTCCTGGTCCTACCAGACGATTCCAAGCCGTTCCACGTGGTTTGCGACGCCAGTGATTTTGCAATCGGTTGTGCCCTCATGCAATTTGATGATAAGGGCCGTGAACGAGTCGTGAGTTATCAGTCGCGACAGATGAAGCCAGCTGAGAAGAACTATCCGGTTCACGACAAGGAGTGATGCGCTATGCACTCATCAAGTTTCGCGTGCATCTCCTTGGTGAAAGTACGTTTGCTTTGTACACCGATCATGCATCGCTGCGCACAGCGATGAAGAGCCCACACCTGTCCCAACGGATGGCACGATGGCTCTCATTCTTCTCTGAGTACAACTTCGTCGTGCATTACAAGCCAGGCAAGACCAATATTCTCGCTGACGCCTTGTCACGACGTCCCGACTACGATCCTCGGACTGCTCTGAGTCGCCAGGCTACTGATGACGAGGACGATGATGACCGATGTGCAATGTGTGTATCGCTGAACTTAACTCGGGTTACACCTGAGCCGTGTTTATTTGATGAGATCGTCGCAGCGTACAAGGGTGACTCAGATTATGCAGACATTATCGAGTATCTGCGTGCTCCCAGCGATGCTGCACTGGGAGCATTATCCCGTACCAAGCGCGACCATATTCATCGATACAGTTTAGATGGCGATTTGCTTCTGTATAGCATCGACCAATTCGATTCTCCTCGCACGGTGATTGCCAACGACATGAATTTGCGTTCAAGAATCATCCACGAGTATCACGATGCTCCTGCTGGCGGCCATTTAGGCCGCGAAAAGACTTTCGCGGCTGTGTCTCGAGACTTCTTCTGGCCCCACATGTATAAGTGGGTACGCAACTGGATCCGAACGTGCGAAATATGCCAGCGTGTGAAGCCATCTCCATCGTCACAGGCTCCCTTGCGATCGTTGCCTATTGCAGCAGAGGCCTGGAGATCAGTTTCGATGGACTTTATCTTCGGGCTTGCGCCCGATAGCCAAGCTCGAACGGGCATCTTAGTCTTTGTTGACAGATTCAGCAAGATGACACATCTCGTGCCTGTTCACGCTAAGGTCTCCGCGGCAGAGACCGCGGCGCACTTCATCGACGCGGTGTTCCGTCATCATGGCCTTCCAGAAAACATTGTTTCGGACCGTGACCCGCGATTTACGTCCGCATTTTGGACATCACTTTTCGAGCTCCTCGGGACAAAACTGCTGATGTAGACGGCAGCCCATCCGGAAACGGATGGGCAGACCGAGCGCGTGAACCGAGTCCTCGAAGATGTTCTTCGAAGTTATGCTACGTCATTTACAAGTTGGAGTGCATTTTTACCACTCGCTGAGTTCGCACTCAACAACGCCGTACACGCGTCAACAGGGTTGACACCATTTTTTGTGAATTCGGCTCGTCACCCTCGTGTTCCTACTGTCTTGGCCGTGGGGCGACCCACAACACCTAGTGGCTCCACTCTGGGGGGGGAATAAAGGTGATAAACAAGGATCGAGTGCAGCTCACGGTATTTTGAGCGCGAATGCAGTAACACGATCCAAGGCAAAGACGGCCATTTTGACGCCATCAGACGTGGCGTCCCCATTAGCTCGATGGACTGCGCAGACATTGATTGACCCGTCTTCGGGTAAGCGTTCCCCTACTGCCAACTACGCACCGATTGAGTCGGCGCGACCAATTGATGACATGGCCGTGTCGGAATTTACACTCCAACGTCAAGCCATCACCCGGGTTGTACGCGACGCACTACAAACTGCTGTAGACCTACAGAAGGAGAACGCTGACAAACATGGAAGAAAGAACATGAGCAAGTTTGAGAAAGGTGACCGTGTATTATTATCTACGGAAGGTTTAAGGGATTCTGCGGTCACTAATCTGGGCGCGAGTAAACTCGCGCCACGCTTCATCGGTCCATTCAAGGTTCTGAAGGCAATTGGCCACGCTTATACACTCGACGTCCCCTCTTCACTGCGACTCCACCCGACATTCTATGTCGGGCAGCTGAAGGAATATCGTCCCGCTACGCTTCACGGTTTGGCTCCGACGCCGGCTTCAGGGGTTCGTAAGTCGAACGGCCTTCCCGTCGTGCTCGACGCGCCGATGACATGGGGTGGGGTCTCGATCCCGTCTGAACCTGACCAAGCATCTGGCGCTCCAGAATCCTTATCCGCTCGAGCAGTTCACGGTTCGACTGCCGGGTCTCACTCGAAGTCTTCTCCGCCTGGGCAGCACGTTCACTGGCAGCCTCAGCCTCCAGCCGAGCATCGGCAGCTATATTCACGGCCTGATCAACATCGTCCTGAGCAACCAGGACGCCAGCTCTACCACCGCGAGGGCCCTCCTCCGCTTGTTGATGCGGAGGGACAGGTGCGCTGGATTGTAGACCGCATTGTGGGTCACGAGGACTCTCCACAACCATTACTGCAGTCGGCTCATGAGAAGCGTGTGGTTCCATCCGCGCGTAGGTACCGAGTACGTTGGCTTGGATTCTCTCCCGAGCAGGATACATGGGAACCACGTTCCTCGCTCCTTCGTGACGTTCCAGATGTGGTTCTGTCGTATGAAGCCACGAAGTCGGACTATTCCAAGGCGGGCGAGCACGCGAACGCTCTCGTGACAAACGAGAGCGATAAGGAGATCCACGTCGTCGGGAACGAGAACGATGACGCGAACGAGAACGATGTCGCGAACGCAAACGATGTCGCTAACGAGAACGATGCCGTGATCGAGAATGTCGCGGTGAATACATATCACGATTGCGAGGCGAGAATCGCGCAACTGGACGGGCAGGCGAACGTGTCGCTGCTCTGCGCTGATGATCCCGCGGAGATTGACTCCGCTGTCGCGAGTGGTGCCGCCAGCGGGGCGCACCACGAATAACTGCGCTTCTTCGTTCGCCCAGACTTCGCTCATACTTCGCAATCCAACTTCGTTCGCGATCACTGAGTGGACACTCAGCGATGTGTCGTCGCCATTCGTCATGAGTTGGGCGTGGAGTCGAGTCACAAGATTGGCATCCTTCATTGACATGGACGAAGCAGAGACGGTCCTCATTCCAAGCATCCTCACACACTCTTTCGCGTAGCGCGCCGATGGAGTGATCGGCGCGAAGCTCCTCTCGATTGGTGAGCCATAACTGAAAGCTGCTACCATCCTCAAGCATCCGATTCCAACGTTGGATGAAGGCGCACCAAGAACGTTGTAGAGCTTCATGCTCGATTCCATCAAGACCTTTCCCGCGCAGCTTTCGAAATCGGCGGAAGTAGTCCCGCATCATGTCCAGTGAGTCCGGAGCGTGGGATCCGGACAAGTCGTACAGCGACCAAGGTATGAGCTGCCGCGCCATGATGTTGGTTGATGCACTCCCGCTGACGTTCCTTGGGAGTGCTGCTGGACTGGGTGTTGGGTCTCCGGACATTGCTTGTTCGTTTGTAGGCGAAGGGTTTTTGACAGTTGAGCGCTCACGGTTGGTGAGAGCTGTCATGAGAAGGGGGTGATGTAATGGGCTACATTACATAGTATTAATATGAATAAACAAGTACATATGTAGGCAGGTGCTGGGCCCGAATAGCGGGCACATCTTGGTAATTTATTATTGGGCCTAAAGTCCCCAATATGGACCAATGATAAATCAACCTGAAATTGTGTGGTTCCCGAAAGGCGGGAACACTGATGTATTTATTACGACTAAAATTTTCGTAATTAGTACGAAATAAAACCAAAATAAAAATCAGAGTTAAATTTACTTAATACCTAATACTTGGGCTTGAGTCTTCCTCAAGCGCACGTGTAAGCTAGTGACGGTACGTTCTAGCCCCGTTACATGCACGGTCATCTTCGAGAAGGCGATTCGATTATAAACCGGGCAGGAGGTAGTGACGAATCGGGAGTGCTTTCTCATCTACGGCTGCATTTGGAAGCGCCTAAAACGTTCATTACCTATCGTAAAACGTATGCATTTACAAAAAAACTAGAAACCTCATATATATCCTAGCGTTGGTTGAAGCTCTGGAGTCGAAACCTTGAGACGCGTGTATCAAGGAGCTCTGCAGTCAGTGCAGGGGAACCGGCGTCCTGCATGGCTGTCGCCCTTTCTGGCAATTCCTGCTGCAACTTAGCTCGCATGATTTTCCGTATCTGTCCCCTTCTGCTGGCGTAGTCGAGACAGAGGAGAAACAAAAGGATATATACATGTTGATGAATACAGAATATTCACAGGTTGACGAGCAAAGCGACCACAGTGTGGGGAGCAGCAGCTCGCCCGAGGTATGGAGCTTAAGTCATTGCAACGGAATGCATCAGCGTTACGTGATCGCTTGGCAGGCATGTTTTTTTCATGATGTGCATCGACACATTTGCATAACATTGGATGAGCCCGGAGTGTGACCGCTTTTGACTTCCTGGAAGACTGCTATAGCTCGTGGATGGGGTATTACATCAAGCTGGAAGCTGTGGATGATGGTTGCGAAATCTGAGGCAGGTCGACCTTCCGATTCAGACAGCAAAACCATCTGCTGCTCTCGAGCGTTCGTCTCTTCTGCTTAGCCACTGCTTGTCACTGTTGCAATGACTCCCTTGATAGCTGAATTGATTGAACAGCTAATTCGTGTCTATGTTGCTGTCGTCATGTATGTCCACCTGAAGCACACGGTGTATCTCCTGGGTTGGGATCTGGGATGCCGAGCTAATTAACAATGCTAATAGTCGGCATACTTGTCCGGTTGTCTCCATTTTGCGGATGGGCAACGGCCCCGTGTGGACAAATGCCGAGATGCCGGGTAGTGTTTCCCGCAGAATCTCAGCACGAGTGGTCGTTTCGATCCTTGTTGTTTTGCCTGCAATGCATTGGTTGAGATGCATAAGAACTTGCTGGCCGGTTTCGTACACTTTATTACCACGCGTTGTGGTGCTTAATCTAAACAGCGAGCAGTGCAACTTTTGCTGACCGTCCGTATTGTACGCGAGTACAAAAATATCATTTTGGACGGAGTTCGCTGCTATCGCCATGAGCTTGCTACCTCCTCTATTCCAACGCGAAATGCAATCTTGGCGACCGGAGGGTGTGACCGCATATTCGTCGAGGTACCATATGAATTGCTTCTTGGATTCATGGGCATTCATGCCTTCCCACACCTTTGCACATTGATTAGTGTCCATGAATGCCTTCCCACCCTTTTGTACATTAATTAGTATTGCTCCGAACGGAAAGGTCGAGCTGCTTGTCAAAATGCAGATGTCCTGTATGTCGTTTAATACTTGAGGTTATACCTTCGAGGCTGCCATCATGGGCTGCTAGATTGTGGTATGCAACCGCCTGCGCTAATGCCATCGCCATACAATTCTTAGAAGATGGGGTGGTGACAGGCCGGATACTTACTACCTCTTCGATACTGGGCAAATCCTTTGCATAATTTTGTTCCGATCGTGCCATGGGCAGCTAGTATCCCCTGTAATTGTCAATTGTTTAACTGCCTTGCTCATTGACGCACGTTCACAATATCATCTAATCACCTGAAGAATCATGACCACCCGAAGACATTTGAGACGAAAGAGGCAACAGTACACCTGGTGATAGCGGAACAGACAAAACTACTTTCGACCTCGAAGCTTGTTACCCTTAAGAAAGAGGGTAAGAGCTGGCCTGTCCTGGTTGAAATATGTAGCTTTTTTATTGTTCACCTCGTCCTCCAATCCATCTGCTAGTTTCACAAACCTGGAGAAGAGGCTCGTATATTGCTGCTATGATACCGCTGGCAGCTTGATAGTTTTTATGATTCTTTAGTGAGGGACCGTGACTCATTGTTTTTTCGTTTCAGGTTCCATGCTGTGTTCACCCTGCGTGGGCTGGTTCGGTGTCTCTTACAGACAGTATGGCTTCTCCTGGGGATCCCTGCACTACTGCCGTCGGGGCGTGCGGTCGCTCCGCGGATGGTGCTACTGCATCCTGCGCCTTCTTTTCATTATCCAGTTGAAGTTGGAGGCGCTGTACAGCAACTTATCTTATCTCCGCCAGGCTGGAGAACGGGGTGGCCAAGTCTACCAGTTTGGCGACCTCTTGCTCTGTAGCCACTCGACTGGCTAGCCCGCGCAATTTGCCTCAGTATAACGACACCGTGCCATACTATGGACGAGATTGTCACAGCGTAGGCATTATAGTCGTTGGCCTACGTACGGGTGCTTCAAAATGATGGTCCATCCGTACCATATAATCCGTACGATTCCTCGCAAAAATTCCGGGCACCCCGGGAGTCTTTTGCTCACAATTTTTCCTTCGTAAAGTCCTTTGATGACCCTCCACTCGTCCGTGGTGCTCTTTCGGAGCCGACACCAGCTTCTAGTTGTGGCTCCCGGTTGCTGGCTGAGCATGTGAAGCGTTTCGATATACGTCTTGCTGAAGACTGCTGGGTTAAACATGAAAATTTTATAGGTGCCAAGCGTTGCCGTGTTACCGTGCCTAGTCCCCTTAGATCCGGTGCCTGACATGACATTGGTTTCCCACTGGTTCATTGGCTTTACCCGCGCCCACTTGATTGCTAATCATGCTTTGCATGATGTTAATAAACGACCAGCTTGTATTGTAGATATCGTAGGCCACCGTCTGCGCATACTGTTTCCACTTCGTGAACGAGCCGACGCTGACAATGCACGCCTCCACATATAACCTGAATAAGGTTGTTTTTGTCGCTACGTAGTGTCGGAAAGCGTTACTTTCCGGTCGGGACTAGCTCCACAGTTATGGTCACCGTATCATGCACAATTTTATATAATCCTGCAACAGTTGCGATCCATGCATCGTGCGGAGGATTCTGCGGGGCTGCCTTCATCGCCTCCACCACCGTCTTAAACATTTCTTTCTGCGTACCGCCTGCTCTTCGCCTTCCTTTCCCGGTACGCCTATGTGGATCACCTTAGCGGTGGGCTCCAATTAAGCAGTGTCTGCGCCGTCCGGCAATGGCGGCGTGTCGGCCACCGTCGCCTGTCCGTCGCTTGGGTCATTCCTGTCTCGTTGCTTGTGCCTATTGCCGTCGCCTGGATCCGGCGGTTTGGTCGGCCGCTTTGGGGGCTCATGCCTAACGGCCTCTGTCAAGACTCGCATAT
The DNA here is from genome assembly GCA_947646735.1 of Peronospora farinosa. NCBI lineage: Eukaryota > Oomycota > Peronosporomycetes > Peronosporales > Peronosporaceae > Peronospora > Peronospora farinosa. The sequence goes on along the minus strand of CANTFK010000054.1, from coordinate 231,853 downwards.
CGCTTGTCGGACGAGGGAGACTGATGTAACTCAAACGTCATGAACGTGGGCTGGTGACGTGTACTCGAAATTTTCCGATCCTGCCAATTAGTACGTGACTGGCAAGGTTGTGCGGTCTGCGTTGCGAGATCGGATGTGACATAATTGTTAACTAGTATTCGACATTGCAGCCTCAGCATTATTAATAACACTGGAGGTGTAAAGTTGTTACATGATATGACCCTGATTTAAATGAGTTGCTTTATCGGGAACTAAGCATTACAATGTTGACACTTTGATTTAATGCCATTGGATGGTGAATATTTGTAATTTGTATAAAGGATATTTCACACAAAACACCGCTTAGCGGGAAACTTACATTAGCTTTTGTAAATCAAAATTAGTTGAAATTTAGAAAAAAATAATGTGTTTGAACTTAATTCAATACAACATTTCCTTTTTATTTCGATTGTAAATTAGCGTAGTTTACTTGCACGCTTACTGCACTGAGAGTATGGAGGTTCCATAAGCGAGTTACATACACTGTGCAGTGTGCAAACATCAAACACACCAATAAAAATCTTGTTAGCCAGCTAATCAGAAAGAAGAATATCACCACATCTTGGACCCAGTATGATCTCATACAAAAAGTAGTCATTTACATTTGCTATCCCATCTCTATCATTCGAGAACTTTCCGGCTGAACACAAGATTTTGAATTTTCTGCCTGCCACTGTGGATGTGGCGGAACTGTGTTTCCTGTGGGCATCGATACGAGTAAGACTGTAGCTCCAATATATTAAGCTCGTTTTAATCGCAATTTCAAAAAAGGAAACTTTAGGATTATCAACCCTTTCGCAGGCCAGCACTAGAAACAGGCTCCAAATTGGGAATAAAATGATGACCACGCGAACGGACCATGTGGCTGAGTACTTTAGTAAGACAAAGCTCAAATCCGGCACGAACGCATACGTGATAAAAAGGGGCATGACATATCGACGCAAACAATTTCACACAATTAGTTTGATAACACCTGTCAATTTTGGTAAAACGCGTCCTAGTCCTTCGTAGTCGCGATATACTTATTTTGATAACTAGCTAGAACATTTTTTTGTATACCACACGTACAGCAAATGCGTAGATGCGGAAAAAAATAAAACCAATGGGTTTATTAGTGCCAGCTCACGATTGGTGGTAATTGAAAATAGCTTCTTTTGTTCGTAAAGGTCGGCAACGCGTTCTAGTGCCCACCGACAATACGTCTCAATTTCCTTGCGAATGAAGGCGACTGCAACCGTGAACGAGGTATTGAAGCTAGTACTCGATAACGTTCTACATAGGCATTTGAAAACGATTAGTTTATACGAACAATCCATTTAAGCAGTGAAAAAATACATTTGCACTAGTCGAATGTAGATGAGACGAGCAAAGAACTAGTGCGTAGCTCAATTGCTCTCGTTGCAGCGATAGTCAAATCGATACTTGCTGTCTCCAAAAGGGTCTAAAAGTGTAAAATTGGTGGACTTGTTCACTGTAAATGTTTTTACAATTGCTTGCGAGTCGATATCAGCTCGACGTAATGCCGCAAGCATATCCTTTAAAGCGATACCTGCATTTGCGAAGTCAACTCCCAAGTTGTTTTGGCTGCAGACGTCGTGTAATCAGCATGGCCCGTAAGATCGCTGGACGGATCGTGGTGTAGCCGCCATTACGAGCAGAAAGATGCCAAGGATCCATCTGATTGAAGCATTCGTCCATAGAGCTCCAAAGGACAGTCAATTAAGCGAGTAGAAACGTTGCGACGCCGTTGTATAGCGCTAGGAGCTGTCGAAACATCTAATACATCGTCATAAACATATTTACGCGTCACCCAGCTGGCATCCTAGCGACGCCTAGTCACTACATACCCTTGAGAGATTGCACCAATATGAATACTTTGTAACATCCCATCAGGGTATTATTACGACATTTTCCATGGGTGGCTGCATTGCTGGAGTGTGACGCATGAGCTCCCAATTTGAGCGAATAAGAAGTGTGGCGAAGTGAAAGAGTGAATTTCGCCAAGTGTGATCGCATATTTTCGGTTAAGTCCGAAATGGCCAATATTAATGAGTCGCGATCTCGTGGCCAATATTGATGAGTCGCGATCTCGCAGAAAGGTTTCAAGACGATGTCAAATAGGATGGAAAACAGTGAATGGAGTAGTTTGCACTTCTATGTGGGGTCAAATATGGCCTAGAAACTACGCTATTGCGATCTCCAGTATTTCCGATGGCGATCCGCGTGAACGCGGTCGCTAAGGAGGAAGATGGGTACATCCAAGCATGTGGAGGACGGTCTGGTGTGGATCACGTCGCTATGGAGGACTGGAATGGTGGATATGAAATGTCACATTGATGAACTATCTCACATGACCTGAGAAACGGTGAAGAAGACAAGTCGGGATCCGGCGGATCGCGATCCGATATTAATTATTTAGTACCGCGATCTGGTATTAATTATTTAGTACCGCGATCTGGTACTAATTATTTAGTACCGCGATCTGGTACTAATTATTTAGTACCGCGATCTGGTACTAATTATTTAGTACCGCGATCTGGTACTAAAATGGTATTATATCCGAGTGAGGTAGCGATCCAGATCGCGGCTATATTGGAGTGGACCACATTCCGAGATCTGATTTTTTCCGAAAGGGCGATACGTGGCAACAGATCCTGAGCTACAGATAGTCAAGATCATAGGTTTTGGTATTTGATTGGTTAACATTAACAGAGTTCAATTTGCTTCTAAGTACACGTGTCGACTTCTCTTCCGGGCTGGATTCTTTGGCCTCCCGACGTCTCAAGGAAGTCTACCTACTACGCAAGTCATATCCCTGGATTGTTTGGCCAGGGATTGCAAGAATTCTCAACAAAACAAATCAAGCTGCGATTGGACGCAGAGGACTAAGAAGTCCAGATACAAGATCGCGAGACGGCTCAAGTGGTCAGAAGGCAAGCGGATCAAGTATCTACATTTTTGGACAAGGCGATCTCAAGGGAGATCAGGGCGACTCAAATAGAGCACCCCAAGAACAACTGCGATCGTGTGAGGAATTCCACGCGATCGCCCCCCCCACCTATCCCTAACACAATCAAGTTCAACATCGACTCAAGTCTACCGAGAAGAGAGCAACCCGCCCTACCGACGGGTACACAAGGTGAGGAAGGCTATACACACGGAATCGGGGTACCCCCTCCGTTAGTCGGTCGTCCGGGCGCCAGTGGAGAGTTGGGATCGCATCAGCAATTTTGCGAATCCCACTCCACCACAATGGTGCGCGTGCCCGGATCTTCTGGTGACTCGGGATTTCACCGTGAGTCCCTTAGAGAAGATGTAAAGGTCAAGACTGAACCTGGGATTGAAGCGTCAGCGGCAAAGGGATCACCGCAGACGTGTGAAGAAAAAAGATCCCCGGATCATCAGCGTTTTGGGAGGGGCGCAGATGAAAAGAAAACCAAGGAGGAAGATCAAGAGATTGATCTGGAAGAAAAACCTCTACCCCCTTCCCAGGTCCTTTCGAGGACCCCTGCGGATCGCGTTGCAAAACGCGATCCGCTGGATAAAAATCCTACGGTTAAAACCGAAGGAAATTTATCCAAAACCACTCCGAATTCGAAGAAGAAGAAGAATTCGAAGCCATCTCGAGTGAAGATGAAGGCGCCTGAGTCGGATCATGATGATATCGACGTGAAGCCAGCGCATGAGGAAGACAAGGCGAAAGGATGGCAACTGGATCAGCTGGAATGGTGTTTTCATTGGAAGGCGCTTAAAGATCTGTTGTCAAGCGATCCCGTTCTAAAGATTTTGAAACCGAAGTTGATTGGATCGCTACGAGGACCAATTTCAGCTCCCATTCCGACACCGAACCAGTTGGAAGCGATCCGTCGGCTTATGGAGTTGCTCCAGAACGCTGGATTCACCGCTGGAGCTTTTGACGCGCAGGTGCTGTTGGAATGCGATCATGATCGGGTGATCCAAGCAGGGCGATCTCTGTTTTCGAAGCTAGTTCCTCTAATTGGAGAGCGCGATCCGGTGGATCAGACGATCCAGCCGATTGCAGATATACCAAAAGGATATCATACGGGATCTTCGCAATATATGTCAGCGGAATCCGAAGGGGAGTCGGACGACTCGATTAATATGCAGCGAATGTCACTTGGACCGGCTGGTGCAGCGCATATTCGCGAGCGACTGGCACCGATTAAGGCCAGAGAACAATCGACGACGGCACTCACAGCTGAAGACATGAACGTGAATGGATCAGGTCAATTGCAATCTTATTTTGAAGCTGCCATGAGAAAGTACGAGCAGGATCAAGCTCGCATGATCGCCAGTCGATCCGCGATCCCTACAAACACCCCAAAAGTTTGCATTTCGGATGTGGATATGGAATCGGCCGGATCGCGTCAATCGCGATCCAATAATTACGATCCAGACGATTTGGGTCTGGAGGATCTAAGACGGCCACAAGTCGCAAGTGCAGGCGCTGTACCTAATGGTGGACTTGTCACGCAGCGGATTCGAATGTCTGCGATCGCAGATCTGAAAGAATTTACAGGACGGGACAAGGATGAAGATCGAGCGAGAAGTTGGGTCAACAAGGCCAAGTCGGCGTTCTTACGCGACCAAGCCCCGGATGATGAAAAATGTCTAGTATTTGGTGATTTACTTACGGGGCCGGCACGAAATTGGTATAGCCAGTTAAGTCGATCCACCCGGAATTCATGGAAGTCGTTGCTGGAAACCTTCATGATCCAGTATTGTGGATATGGTATGTCGGTCGGGAGACAATACTACCATGCGAAGAAGCGATCTGATGAAACTCCATTGGAATATTTGTATCGACTGAATGTGGCCGCGATCCGAGCAAAAATCCCCATTCGGGAAGGATCGCCCTCAATTCGCCGAGAACATGTGGAACATTTCATTGGTACACTGGATGATCGCGATCTGGCTAAGCAGTTGACGTTGTTACGCCTTGGAGACGCCGATGATATGGAAGAAACTCTGCGAACATATCAACGCATGGAGGGAAGACAGTATCCGAGTGCAATGGGATCGAGCAAATTTCGTCAGCGATCTGCGTCGGCATCCACTCCGGCACCCTCGAAACCAACTCGTGCTGTGAGAGCGATTCGTCTGGAAGGCAGTAGCAGTGAGTCAGACTCGGATATTAGTGGATCAGACGCCGAAATAGATCGACGCAACTTATGTGTGGCCACAGTACCAGATCGCGTGAAGAAATATAGTGATCAACGCGCGGGATCAGACTATTTGGATCAAGATCGCGGTCCAGATCGCGTGGTGAATCAGAAGGCTTGTACCCATTGTGGGTCGAAGAAACACGATGATCGTGGATGCTGGAAGAGACTAACGTGTCAGAAGTGTGGTCGTAAGGGACATCCGTCGGACAAGTGTTTTTACACCTGTGCTGCCTGCGGAGATATCCATGAGCATGGAAAATGTCGAATGGAAGAATTCTACAACATGATACGCAAGTGGTATGTCCCAACCAAGCATGCTGGAATGCTTCCGCCGAAGGCTGAAGAAATGTTAAACTAGGACGCTCGCCAGGTTGGAATCTGGTACGAGCCGAGCGTTCTAGGCTCTGCATTTATGCATTTGTGGAAAGAAGATCGACAGATCAGGGCGTTAACACTCAGATCGACCCGAATAATACATGTGAAGATTCAAAATTTCTGCGTTCAATATCAAGCGTCGTAAGAGTTGATGAATATGCCCGATCGCCTGCGAAAATGGAGCTCGACTTAGCACCAGGTGAATCACGGGGATATTGGAAATATCATACCCCAGGAAAATGGTTCAAGCAAGCCAAGGCAACGGGCAAGATCAACAATGAAAAGGCGATTATGTTGTTTGATTCTGGAGCCGAAGTCTCAATCGTCGACACCACCTTTGCTCGTAAGGTAGGATGTGTCATTGACGAGAGTCAGAGGCAAGAATGTGTTGGGATTGGTGAGAACATATACATGACGGACGGTCGTACAAGAATCAAGATCACGCTGAATGGATCGCTAGTCTATTATTTTGATGCTTGGGTAGGAGATCAAGTAGGTCAAGACGCGATCCTAGGAATGGATTTTATGGTCCCAGCTGGAATACGCCTGGATTTAGCAGATGGAACACTTTGTTTGCCTGATGAGGTCAGGATACTTCTGAATGGACGAAGACCCCCTTACCGGGCGACCATACAAGCGATCACAATTCCAGATCAATATGTGGTGATTCCCGTGGGCAAATCGACCGAAGTGAAGATCGGAGTTAGTCCTCCTAAAGCCAAGATCTGGGTGAGGCGCGATCCGAAGTGGGTACCTACAGTAACTACGGGACCAGGTCAGATCAAGTATCTACAGCTGACTAATATCGGCGATCAAGAAGTGACTTTAAGTCATGGATCGCCATTAGGTTGGTGGATGGTTGCTGATATGATACCTCGGTCCCCAGGATATGTCTCGGTGGGATCGCGTCGGTATAACGAATGGCAGACATTAGCGTTCGAAGCGACAACGGATCGAGAAGAAGAACTACTGGAGGAATATACCGGACCGCTAGTGGACCATCCTTCGTACCCTACGCCGAAGAGGATCTTAACACGCTCAAAAAAGGAAGCAGAAGAAAGGACTACGGAAACAGTGAAACCCACGACACGATCCAATGATGAATGCGATGCGATAAGAGGAATCGGTGGCAACAATGTAGAAGATCGGGTGATCGAAGATGAAAGCGAGCAAGTAGCGCAATCTCCATGGGTAATCAATGCGATCAGAGGGATGTCAAATGTCGATCACGTGAAAGGGCCGTGGGGTGAAGATAATTACACTCACAATAACTATACACCGAAATGTATGGAGCGCGATCCGACAATTGAGGACTGCGATCTGGCTGATCTGGCAATCAATGACCGCGATCTGGCCGATCTGGTAATTAATAACCGCGATCTGGCCGATCTGGATCGCGATAACCCCGATCCGACAATTGAGGACTGCGATCTGGCTGATCTGGATCGCGATGACCGCGATCTGGCCGATATGGTAATTAATAACCGCGATCTGGCCGATCTGGATCGCGATCTGCGAGAACAAGAGCAAGCTAGTGATACGACGATTATCAACGACGAATTTATTCTAGCCGGAGGAAGTGTAAAGATGAAGCCTGAAGACTCGATGTATTGTCATGAGAGTGGTGAATTGTATGCCGAAGATGTGGATCAGCATATGGCTGTCTTGCCTGAGATTGTGTCATCCACCGAAGAAGTTACGATTGATGATATCCAAGTGGGCGATCCGGGAGTTCCTTTAACCAAGGACCAAGAAAGTCTACGGCAATTAATTTGGGCGAACCGACACTTACTCATTGGCAAAGGAAACGCGCTTCCTCCTGCAGCTCGAGGAGCAGTATGTGATATCGATGTTGGTGGAGCACACCCGATCGCACAACGAGTACGACCGGTCGCTCCCAAATTTCGCGAGAAGTTAGCTGACCTAATCAAAGGATTACTATCAGCCAGGATTATCCAGCCGTCGACATCACCATGGGCTTCGCCGATTGTGGTAATCATAAAAAAGAATGGTGTCGACATCCGGTTATGTATTGACTATCGGCGGGTGAATCAACTCACGAGATTGATGGTGTATCCTATGCCTCTGATTAGCGAATTATTGCAAGATATGGATAAAGCTATGTGGTATTGTTCGTTGGATATGGCCAGTGGATTTTGGGTCGTGGAAATGACCGAGCGAGCAAGGATGATTTCTGCTTTTATCACGCCGTCAGGCCTGTTCGAGTGGTTACGAATGCCGTTTGGGCTAAAAAACGCTCCGCAGATTTACCAACGTCTAATTGATAATGCACTGTATGGATACCTCAAGATCGGTACGGATCCAAACGCAATTGCCACAGGATCACTCGACTCCGCTGATACGGTAACGGGATCGCCAAAGCTGGTTGATGTATTCACAGAAGGCGAACCGGATACTAGCCAGAAGCCATCTGTGCTTGGCCGAAGGTCATATATTGATGACATACTAATTCCAGCAACATCGTGGGCCTCCTTATATGATAAGGTAAAGCGATTGTTAGAAGTATGCAACGAATGGAATTTGTCGATCAGTCTCGCTAAAAGTTTTTGGGGACGACGTAAGGTGGACTACCTGGGTCATCAAGTCTCACTGGCAGGAATCGAAGCTAATCCAAAGGATTTGGGATCGCTGGTGAATATTCCGTTCCCAAAAACGTTGCGATCGATGCAATCGTTTCTGGGAAGCTTGAATTACTATAGTCGATTTGTCGAAGACTTTGCGATTTATGCGTCAGTGCTATATGAATTAAGGGAAGCAGATTTCCATGAAATCCGCTGTTCTGACAAGATGAATGCATTGGATTCGACTGTCGCAACCAGGAATGATTCAGATCAAAAGTTCGATATTGGGGACGATCCAGATCCAGAAGGACGGACTCGATGGGAAAAAGCGATGATCGCATTTACCATGTTGAAAGCCAAGATCGCTAATACCCCGATCCTCAGACACTTCGATCCAGATCGGCCTCCGGTAATTGTCGTATATGCGAGTAAATGGGCCGTTTCAGCAGCTTTATTGCAGGAGTATGATGGTATATATTGGCCAGTTACTTTTACAAGCCGAACGCTGAAGCCTAATGAAATCAATTACGGAATGGTCGAGAAGGAGATACTAGCATTACTTCGGATTTTGGATATATGTTATTGCATGCTAGTCTCGCGAGAGATTAAAGTTCTTACGCGTTTCTCGACGATGGCCTGGTTGGTGCAATCCTTCGGTCTCAATGGCAGGCTAGGTAGGTGGGCCGCATTATTATCGACTTGGACTTTGGAGATCAAGAAATGTGAAAAGGGCGAAGATGAAATGCTTGGTGCCCTGGCTGCAAGTGTGACTCCCCGTGAAGAAGTCGACGAAGTGTTGATTGCGATCGCTCCCCGGAAACAGCCAAGGCAAACTCTAAGTATGCCACCGCCTACGGTGGAAGAAGATGAAAGTCTCTTGGTCGTCAGTTTCGATGGATCGGCACGAACCAAGCGAAAGGGTGGATCATACAGTGCGATAATATGGAAACTTCCTGAGTGGACTATTGTGGCTGCTGCATCGGAATATGCAACGGACTTAACAGTGAACGAAGCCGAATATCGGGGTTTACTATTAGGCTTTGATCTGTTGGAGAATCAAACTAGGGGACGCGTTATTATTTGTGGCGACTCCAACCTAGTGATTCGACAGATGCGGGGTGAAATCGATTGCAAGGCTCCTGGACTGCAGTTGTTGCGACAGAAAGCAATGGAGAAGCTTCGATCATGGCCGATCCATGAGTTCTTACACATGAAACGCGACTGGAACCAAAGTGCAGATCGACTGGCGAGTACTGCTTTACAGAAGGAACAAGGTGTGGTCATCACTTCGGAAGGAGATCGCCAAGATCTCATTACTCTTAATAGACTGGATGAGTTGTTGAAGTCGAAGCAGACCGAATCGGTGGTTAAAGTGGCTGCGATTACCAGAGCAACCCGGAGAAGACGTCAACCACCCGAGATCTTGCAAGAAGAATTTGTGCAGCAAATGCGAAGTGAACGTATACGACAAGCTCAAGATGAGGAATGTTGGATCGCTAACCTAAAGATTTTTCTGATTGGTGATATAACGAATCTCAGTATGGAAGAAGCGAAGTCATGCGCCAAGATTGCAAGTGATTATGAGGTGGATGAAAGCGATATTCTATATTTTTGCCCGGGAGCTGTGAAAAATTCGGACGATCTCGATGGAATTGCTCGTTTGGTGGTGCCAGAAACTCTTCAGCAAGATTTTCTACACCACTACCATGCCAGTTTGGAAGGAGGGCACCAGGGAATCGGTAGGACGTATCAACGGATCCGATCTCGTTTTCATTGGAGAGGCCTGTATCGCAGTGTACAACGATATGTGAGCGAATGCACTGACTGCGAGACTGGAAAAGGACGTCCGGTTATTAATGGAGAGTCTCCGGGAAATTTACAAGCTACTTATCCGTTCCAGATTATTGCCATGGATCATATTCCGTCGCTGCCTAGATCTTTCAAAGGCAACACTGAATTATTGATCTGGGTCGATCTCTTTTCGGGCTATGTGGTTGCCAAGGCGAGCAAATCTAGAACAGCTCAGACGATCGCCGAGAATTACGAGGAGTGTATCTTTCGACGATTCGGTGCGAGTGAAGCGATACGGCACGATCGAGAGCCCGGGTTTATGTCGGATTTTTTTCGTGCGTTCAATCGACTTATTGGGCAAAAGCAAAGGGCAACGATGGCATATCGCCCTCAAGCGAATGGAACTGCGGAACGTATGGTGCAAACTCTGACTCGTGCATTAAAGATGTATGTCTCTGACGTTAATCAACAAGACTGGGATGAGTATGCCGAACGTCTAACTTTCGCAATCAATACCGCTCAAGATCGGGTGCGCGGCGAAACGCCATTTTTCTTGATTCATGGTTGGGACCCGAGATCTACGTTGGAAGCTACGTTACCATTAGGAAGTACTAGGCGTCGAGATCGCGATCCACGTAGGTGGCGATATCATATGCAGCGGCATTATCAGCGGGCGAGAGAAGCAGTAAATGAGAGACTCAGGACTGCGATCCAAACACGTGCTGATCGCCACAATGAAGATCTCAAGCCTCACGAAATTGAGCCGGGGGCGCAAGTCTGGTTATATTTGGATCGTGTGAAAGAAGGGTACGCTCGAAAGCTAGCACATATGTGGCATGGACCTTTTCGAGTAAAAGAAATGTGTGGAGATCACGCTGTCCGACTGGAGATTGCTGGTACGCCATATCGATTATTTCCCGTCGTACATATATCCAAGTTGAAGAAAGTGAAGACGTTCCCTGATCGTCCAAAAAATTTGCTGACGATCGAAGAAGAATATCGATTCGATTTTGATGAAGCGCTTTTGCCAGAAGACAGTTTTGAAGGTAATCTGGGAGACGATGAATTCGAAGTGGAAAAGATTGTGGATGTACGATCTGATAGAAAGACACGTTTTGGACGAGTACATAGACAGTTTAAAGTCTACTGGAAAGGTCATGCTAAACCATCCTGGGTGGATGAAGCCGACTTAAATTGTGGTGCCTTATTGCGAGATTTTGAACGTGGCAAGATTAGCCGGAATCGTTTTGAAGTGATGCAATCACATGAAGAGGGATCTGGTGGCTAACGAAGATCGAGTGTTGGGGATGGTATAATATGCAAGAAGGTTGCATAGGATGGTGGAAAGGAAATTTGTGTGTAATGAGTATGGCGATCGAAGGTCTGGAAGACGAGATCGCGGCTAAAGAAGCCCAACAAAAGAAGACAATTTTAACGAAAAGGAGGAACAAAATGGAATTGTATTGAACGATCAAGAAGTGTTATCAGATCCCGACTGCTGTTTGGGAAAGAATTTACTGGATAAACGGGCGAGGGATGAACCGGGGTGATCCGCGATTGAGGACCGATATTGGTTCCGCCAAGGCTCCGCAGAATCCAATAACGACAGTGCAGTAATCAGGTTGGGAATGTTTTTCTGCTTGCAATCCAAACCAGGATACCATGGTCGCACTTCTGCGTACACTGGAAAGTGGAGGAAGTATGGATCTAACAAAATATCCAGATCACAGTGTCCTTCGATCATCCCTTGGAGAATAACGCGAAGAATAGTCTTCCAGCGGGGTCCAGATCTCGACCGACGCTGCTTGCGTTGCTGACAAAATTGCGCCAGCTCTGGATACTCCTTCCGAAGTTCGCGGGAGATATACAGGAAGTGGGTTGCCTCCCACAAGGCTTGCCTATGGCGATCTTCATATTCCAGGTAAATGTCCGCCAGATCTTTGAACCAACCGGTCAGCGGGAAAGAGATGGGAGCAATCGGCCGACGAGTGACGTTCCACGGTTTCTGATCGTAAAGCGCAGTAACTTGTGCCGGGGTGATCAGTCGGGGAATCCACTCAGAATCAAGAAGAGATTTGGGATTGGCTTGAGGGGTGAAGATATACCCTCTCGGTCGGGACAAGTGTCGATAGAAGAACTCCACTCCCAATTCGGCAACACTGGTCAGACTGACCCGTCGGGCGGACCATGGAGCGACCTGAGTTGACGATCGGGGCTTTCGCTCACGATATCCTGGGATCCACACATCACGTGATTTTTGGAGATCAGGCAGGTCGGCGTATTGAGCGGGAGTGAGCAACTGGTTTATATCTTCACGGATGTCACTGGAAACGCTAATCTTCCCGTCCGAGTCGCTAGAAGGTTCGCCAAAAAGGTCGACCTTAGAAATCTTGGTCGTAAGGCTAGGGGGCGTAGCAGGACTCGAGACTGGTGATTTTTTGGAGGGTGGGCTACCATTGTGAATTATGATAGGGGACTGAGACGATCCGGTGTTGCCAGAGAGTTTCGTCGTGGTGTTGCGACGCCTCGTGGTGGAACGCGATCCGGATAGAGCAGCAAGTGTAGCGTCCTCGGGATCGGAAGACCAGCCGTCATACTCAGAGTCAGGCGAAGGCGAGGGACACGTTTTGCGTTTCTTTTTAGCTTTCGACGAAACATTGGGTCGCGTTGTAATAACGGATCGCACCGACTTGGCAGACCGTTCTGAGTTACCAGATCGCGTTAAATTACCAGATCGCGGCGGAGTACCAGATCGCGGGGAAATACTAGATCGCGCTGAAGTGCCAGATCGCGCTGAAGTACCAGATCGCGCCGGAGTGCCAGATCGCGTTAAATTACCAGATCGCGGCGGAGTACCAGATCGCGGGGAAATACTAGATCGCGCTGAAGTGCCAGATCGCGCTGAAGTACCAGATCGCGCCGGAGTGCCAGATCGCGTTAAGTTACCAGATCGCGGTGGAGTACCAGATCGCGCCGAAGTACCAGATCGCGCCAAAGTATTAGACTGTGCCGAAGTACCGGATTGCGCCGGAATTTCAGATCGCGTCGAAGTCCCAGATCGCGCTGGAATGCCAGATCCCTCCGAGGTCGCAGATTGAGCAGAAGTACCGAAAGCGCTGCGGGGACGTTTACAGGGGACGTCCAGAGTCGGTGAAGATGACGCACGTTTGCGATTGGGTGACGAGGGATTGGAAAGCGCGAGAAGGCTAGTCGGAGAAGGAAGTAAGCCCGTAGCCAATTCTGCCAGATGCGAACGAAGTAAATCTCGATCCTGGATGGCCAGATCGCGCTCTGCCTCTCGATCTGCAACTTCGGTACGAAGTCGATCCAAAGCTGCGTCGTTCCGAATACTCGTACTCAGGAGGCGATCATGATCAAGCTCGAGCGCGCTCAGTGTCTCTTGCAGTTGTTTCGCGGCTTGCTGGGCCTGAGAACGAGCTTTCTTGTACTTGGATGCCTTGCTTTTCATGCGTCGAAAGTCAGCGGCCAAAGCACTGTCTGCTGTATTACGCTGTGCGAGGATGGAGTCCAGTTGCTGTTGGAGGGACGCGATCTGCTGCCGGAATTTTCCTTCCAGAGTTCGCTGAAGATTGGCCGCCTCACGGCGGAATTTATCCTGCAGGCGATGTTTCTCTGCATTGGCTCGAAACAAGGCATTCTTCAGATCGGCGATCTCCTGAGACTGATCCGTTAGCTGGTTCAGTTCTTCGTCGAGACCTTCGGCCATGTGGAGAGCGGCATCAAGTTGTTGACGCAACTCTTCATCTCGACGCAAGACGAATGTGCACAGTCGAGGCACCAACTCGTGATACGAGTTGAGTTCCGTCTCCAGCTGATTTCCACGAAATTCCTGCTCCTGCAAGGCATTTTCCATGGAGTGATAGCTTTCCACGATGGTATCCTGGGCTTCCAGGCGGTCATACAATGAAGAAACCAACGAGATCGCGTTCTGACGATCTGCAACGGGAGGAAGGATTATCCGGGTAGACGGGAGCAAGATACGCGATCCGGTAGAGGAACCCATCGTTGGATCGCGCGTAACGAGCACACCAGTTTGGGGGTGGCGATCGTTTTCGGGTGTAGATCTGGCCATAAGGGACGAAGTGACGAGAAGAGTGAAGCGAGACAGTGCACAGTTAGGCCAACACTGTATGTGGGCTATCGGTGCAGGGGACGATTGTGGCGAAGTGAAAGAGTGAATTTCGCCAAGTGTGATCGCATATTTTCGGTTAAGTCCGAAATGGCCAATATTAATGAGTCGCGATCTCGTGGCCAATATTGATGAGTCGCGATCTCGCAGAAAGGTTTCAAGACGATGTCAAATAGGATGGAAAACAGTGAATGGAGTAGTTTGCACTTCTATGTGGGGTCAAATATGGCCTAGAAACTACGCTATTGCGATCTCCAGTATTTCCGATGGCGATCCGCGTGAACGCGGTCGCTAAGGAGGAAGATGGGTACATCCAAGCATGTGGAGGACGGTCTGGTGTGGATCACGTCGCTATGGAGGACTGGAATGGTGGATATGAAATGTCACATTGATGAACTATCTCACATGACCTGAGAAACGGTGAAGAAGACAAGTCGGGATCCGGCGGATCGCGATCCGATATTAATTATTTAGTACCGCGATCTGGTATTAATTATTTAGTACCGCGATCTGGTACTAATTATTTAGTACCGCGATCTGGTACTAATTATTTAGTACCGCGATCTGGTACTAATTATTTAGTACCGCGATCTGGTACTAATTATTTAGTACCGCGATCTGGTACTAATTATTTAGTACCGCGATCTGGTACTAAAATGGTATTATATCCGAGTGAGGTAGCGATCCAGATCGCGGCTATATTGGAGTGGACCACATTCCGAGATCTGATTTTTTCCGAAAGGGCGATACGTGGCAACAGATCCTGAGCTACAGATAGTCAAGATCATAGGTTTTGGTATTTGATTGGTTAACATTAACAGAGTTCAATTTGCTTCTAAGTACACGTGTCGACTTCTCTTCCGGGCTGGATTCTTTGGCCTCCCGACGTCTCAAGGAAGTCTACCTACTACGCAAGTCATATCCCTGGATTGTTTGGCCAGGGATTGCAAGAATTCTCAACAAAACAAATCAAGCTGCGATTGGACGCAGAGGACTAAGAAGTCCAGATACAAGATCGCGAGACGGCTCAAGTGGTCAGAAGGCAAGCGGATCAAGTATCTACATTTTTGGACAAGGCGATCTCAAGGGAGATCAGGGCGACTCAAATAGAGCACCCCAAGAACAACTGCGATCGTGTGAGGAATTCCACGCGATCGCCCCCCCCACCTATCCCTAACACAATCAAGTTCAACATCGACTCAAGTCTACCGAGAAGAGAGCAACCCGCCCTACCGACGGGTACACAAGGTGAGGAAGGCTATACACACGGAATCGGGGTACCCCCTCCGTTAGTCGGTCGTCCGGGCGCCAGTGGAGAGTTGGGATCGCATCAGCAATTTTGCGAATCCCACTCCACCACAGAAGCAACAATATAATGAAATGCTCTAAAAATAAGCTTCGGAATAACTCCACGTTTATATTCACCACGTGACACGAGATCGAACCAGTTTAGCAATGGAGTGGACAACTTTACCCTTTCCTGAATATAAATCAGTCTTAAACATTTTACTTTGATCACAGTGCGCGTAAGAAGAGTGGAAATAGCTCCCGCGACGCCACTAGTTACAGAATACTAGTTTATTGTGCTAGGTCGCCTGGGCGCCCACCAAGTACCTTGCAGCACTCGATAGAAGACGACCTAACCGCTTTCTCGTATGTGCAAGAAGATAGGGATGCAGCTTTTAAGCGCCTGCCTAGACTTGATAGCACTAGTAGTACCTCCGACGACCCGTATCACTGAGCGTGTCAAAGTTTAACGGGACTGAGGCGCACACAATTGTTCACTGGCTGCTCGGAGTAGTGTAGCGCAGCTCATCAGAGACGACACCAGGATGGTATGTGGTAAATCGTTAGAGTGTGTTTATCTGCGCTTATGGCATACGCAAAGGCGATCTCTTCAAAGGCAATCTTTAAGTCAAAGATTCGCGCCATGTATCAGCCGCCTAACTATGAAGTTTTACTTCAGGCTCGCTTCTTTGGAGCACGACCGCGAAGCGATTCCTGGAAGAGTATGTGCAGGAGATGCGTTCGCTGTCTGCGTCCATTAATGTGGGTCCGATACTGGAACACATTAAGGTGCCTACGTTCATGAACGGAATACGGCACGGCCCATCGCGTCAGGACCTTTTTGTAAGGTGATAAAGACGATGGAAGAGGCAATCAGAATTTCCTTGGTGGAGGAGCAATCCTGCAACAGTGCCTCGACAACAGCTTATTATAAGCCGTCGGCTCATTGATGTGTCTCAACCAAGTGGCAGGTCTAAAGTACTATATTACCATTTAGACATTCCCGTTAAGTATGCCATGCTTAGTGAGTACATGTAATATATGGGCATACATACAGCCCGTTTTTTACACTTCTTCTCGTTAGGATGATGCTTACAATTTTTTGTAAAATATCACAAGGAATAAAAAGAGAAGCGAGCCGTCTACGACGGGCCGCTTGATCACTCCACCGCAGCTGGTACGTGTATCTTTCGCGGCTACTACAGAAGGCGCTCTGCATGCTACTGAAAAGAAGCCGAGATGCTGGGCCGACTGCAGAGACACCATCCAAAAAACAAGCGAACGCTCCTGCCACCGTCGCCTAGTGTCTCCGTGGCAACGTCGACATTTATTGTAGAGCATTATACAGAGCACAACGATCCATCTTACTTGCACGGGTGGCGTCTCTAGTTGTTAATTACATTGAGAGCACGCGCCACCACAAAGTGTCTATGAGAACAGCGTTTAAATGAGGCATATAACCCTCCAATTGAGGCAAATAAACTCGAGGAGACTTCCATGCTTCCTGACAGTGAGGGTCATGCCTCGTTGTCTGAGCCAACGAGCACAGCAGCTATTACTGAGCGCGCTGCTCCTAAGGGTGCAGACGCGGATCAACAGATATCTCAAACACACCGTTGCAAGGGTGACTACTTGATTGGTGGAATATCTCCAATGCCACCGCTATCCAATGGAAAAGATCGGATGGGAGGAGTGCAACCCTCCTAGAGCATGCCACTATTGACCCTAGTAATTTGTTTAGCGTGTTTCCATTTTAAAGGCTGCAGGTGAAGATCCTTGGCCGCATTTTACCTATCCCAGTCGTGTTGTTTAGAAATAAATAATCGACGAATACGAAGAAGAGTTCCTGCGCCGTAATTAACCGCATTTTAATGCGGCAAAACAAAAAACTTCGCTATGTCGTGTGCAAGAGATATTTTGGGTGGTAAACGTTTATCTATCTCTTCTCGCCGCGCCTCCCCAGCTAGTCCGTCTGGACCTAGGAAAGGAGCTGCAGCTGGTGCTCCTGATCATAAGCGAATAATGAAGAGGATACACGAAGTGTTTCGACATTGGAAACGCGTCAACAGGTTTTTAAAGCGTCGAAACTCCTCGATAATCTTCTCCATTGGACGAGGATCTAAAGCTTCTACTTAACATAGCGGTGGTATAAGCACACTCTAACAAAAAAGTGTTTGTTCCCACCTGCATCCACCAATGAAGGAGGCGCCCTAAAGAGTGGAGATTTAACCCACCGGGAGTATCAGTGGTATGACCGCCTAAAGCTTCACTTTGACAGTTTGAAGCGATATATAATGAGAGATTCGCGTCATGCGCGGATATTTCCTCACTCACTGAGTCCTTTGCCAAGCCCTCCATCGTCAACGGCAAGTTTTTGCCTTCCCGGCTCCCCCCGGCACCGACGCTCGACTAAGAGTCGACGTCACAATCACTGCCGTGAGAAAGATGTCGATATGTCATCTCTTGTGAATCCACACACCGCTTCAGAAGACCCACGTTAAATACGGGGTGCGTCTTCATATACGGTGAGAGAGTGAGCCTATAATTTAGGTCTCCAGCTTCCTTAAACACCGTAAATGGCCTAATGAATCGGGGCAATAGCTTAGTGGTACCACCAGGTAGTAGTACAGAAATTGCGTTTTTAGGTACAGTAGGGTAGCAGTACGTAATAGCAACATTGTGTATATGTGATCTTTTGTGGATCCACATACCGCGTGCGTGAGCTTCAGAGGCTTAAACACCTCGTCCGTGGGTTTCCACGTCAGCCACAATACCCAGATTTTACTTTCTGGTAAATCACCGCAGGAATTTACTTCAGTCTGGAAAAGCTGGAAGCCAGTTTTAAGAAATATGAGATGTAAGGAGCCTCTCTTTAGAAGTTTCAGTCTTCTCCATGGCCGTGGTACGCCTAAAGCGCCACTTGATCGCGGACCGGGCATTAGACGAATGCAGAGTATTCAAAAGCGACATCCGCAGGAGTCGACTTGGGAGTTGCCACGGTTGTAGCTGAGTAGATGGCCAGTGCGACAACAACCAGCGCACAGGAGGTTCGGCTGAACTTGACATGGCAACTATCTTTGATACTTGCACGGTGAGCTTGAAGCAAAAAATGTAAAATAAAAATTATATGAGGGGAGCAGTAACAGTAAGATATATTCATAGCTACATTAACCCCCTAAGACATTCATAAGAAAAGAGTCACATACATTAACCCCCATAGACATGCATAAGAAAAGAGTCACATACAGGTGTCATGACCACTGCTGAACTAGCATGGTCACTAGGGCAATTTGGCCCTCTTTCGCAGTCGCTGTGAGCATAGTGAGGGGCCCTCCCACTAAGACTTGAGCTACGCACAGACGAGACTGGCGCCCGCAGTCCATTATATAAAACGATGTTTCACCCGTACTGGCGTGAACACTGTTATTAATAGCGAACTTCACGAATAGCAATTGATTTGATCCATTATTTAGTAGTCGCTACTGTGCGCAATACATCCCCCACGACTCGATTGGCTTACTCCGTTTGGCCATCGGTCTGGAGATGACCGACTTTTGATATGTGGAGCTTGCTACCCAGCAACTCAAACACATGACGCCAAAAACTTGACGTAAACGCGGATCCCGGTCCGACACTATGGACTCGGGCATTCCGTGTAGTCGATACACGTGATCCAGAAACAAAGGGCAGCCTATTTTCCTGAGATCTTGGTGCTACATGGTGCTAAATACATCATCTTGCTCAGTCTGTCTACAAAGACAACGAGCCCCGTCCTGCCTTTATGTTCAGGTGGTAAGCCAAACATGAAGTACAAACTGACCGACTTCCAGAATTCAGTTGGAATCGGCAGTGGCTTCAATGGCGTTCTACTACAAGGTGCAGGCTTTATGCGCTGACACTCTTCACAAGAGCGAACAAGTTTGGTCACCCATCGATATAGGTGAATTCACCAAAATTCCTCTGACACTCGTAAGACTGTCTTGTCATATATTAGATGTCCACTAGATGGCGCATCATGGCACTCGTGAAGTATCATCAGCTTGAGATCTGTGTCATGAGGGACATAGACCTTTTGTGACTGCGGACCGCTATAAATTAACCGCACCTCTCGCCTAGTATGGAGAAATGACTGACATTCTTCTCTGAATTTAATTTCAAAGGTGAATATAAGCCAGGTTAAGTCGAATGTCTTGGCTGACGCGTTATCGCGCAGACCAGACTTCGAGGCAAGGCACCAGGAAAGTGTATATCGTGCGAAAGCACAAGGTGAGTCGTCAACATTGGCAGCCATGAAGGCCTACCATGTGACGAGCTCAATGGCCTCCGATATAAAGGTTAGCTACATTCAGGACGAACATTGTCGCCTGCTGTTGGATCATCTTAGTGGTCGAAAGATTACCCTTTCGTCGCACTTGAAAGCGAACCTAAATCGCTTTAGTTACAGTGATGGCCTATTATGGCATCAGCTGTCACCCTGTGATCCCTTAAGAAAAGGTTCGATGCCCAAGAGGTGCACCCGAAACTTAACAAAAACATACTTGATTGAAAGAAGCTCCTTGTCATGCACAGGGTCATTCAGCTCTACGGATTTTAAGTGCAGATACTAATATGAAATGACATGGTCAACGCCGTTGTCATCCTTCTGCATGATCACGCTGCCGATTGCAAAATTGCTTGCATTGCAGACGACGCTAAAGAGCTTATTCGCGTCTGGCAATGCCAAGAACGGCGCCTCTACAAACGATTGCTTCACTGATGTGAGCGCATCTTTTTGCTTTTTTGACCAAGTCGATTCTGCATCCTTTTGTAAGAGGTCATACAATGGCTTAGCCTGGTCCGCATAATTTTTGCTGTACTTATGCAAGTAAACATCGACACCAAGAATTTGGTGCAGATCCTTTACGTATCTTGGAACTGGCCATTTCTTTATATCCCTTACCTTTTCTGGGTCTGCTAGCAAACAATGAGCACTCACTATGCAGCCTAGTACAGGTATCTTAACCAATGCTCGGGAAGACTGTTAACAGCTCCCACGACCTAGTAAGTGTTTGCTCCTAAGCTCGTTGTCGAGTCGCTTCGGTGACCGACAAAAGTTGCACGAGCCTCACGGCAACTGGCAACCTCACCGCAGCACGCAAGGTAAGACGGTACAGCCGCTTCCTCATTAGTGCAAAAATTGTGCGTGCTTGTAGCACTTAGCAGCTTGTAAAGGGCCCGTTTAGAATGACGATTGCACACCTTTCAATGACAGCACACGAACCGGATCGGGAGGTAGCCGAGCAAATTTCTTGGCATGCGACACGGTCTAGAGCGAGTTTTACTTTTTGGTTGCTATGCGCTATATCGGGATTGCAAATTCATTACAATGTTTCGTAATCTCCACTATAATCCCACCGCCCGATTAGTAGTTAATGAATATTATCCGACCCGATCCCTGTTCTCAGAGGCATCCGACCGAGTTGCCAGTGAGTACCACTACTTTTAATTCTCGTGGCGTAAATACTAACAGTAGCACTATTGCAAAGTACATAGACAAGAGGGCTGCGAAACCCCAGTCTTCTAGCCAGGAAGAGAGGGTGAGAAGGTAAGGTATATTTTTAGTACGCGTACGACCCAGTATACCCTTTAAATAGGAAATGAAGTAACTGTAGCGACTTCTACTTTAAGTTCTTGGAATTAAAAGTCCCTGGACAGCCAAGCGCCATCGCGCAGAGTCTTGTCTAGCGATAGTCAGGTTCCGTGGCGTCATTGCGGATCCCTAGGGTTCGTGGTGGACTCCAGCCAGTGGGTTAACATCATTGTCAAGAAATTTTGTAGCCTTCTCGACAACACCTTTGTAACGGGGCTAGAACGTACCGTCACTAGCTTACACGTGCGTTTGAGGATGACTTGAGCCCCAGTATTTAGTGTTAAGTAAATTTAACTCTGGTTTTGTTAATATTATAATTCGTACTAATCACGACGATTTTAGTCGTAATAAATACGACAGTGTTCCCGCCTTTCGGGAACCACACAATTTCAGGTTAATTTATCATTGGTCCATATTGGGACTATAGGCCCCAATAATAGACCAATAATAAATCGCCACGCTGTGCCCGCTATTCGGGCTCAGCACCTGCCTACATATAAAATTGTTTATTGTGTTAACTATGTGTGTAATGTAGCCCATTACAACCTTCCTCCGCGAAAGCTTTCACTTGATTAAGGCTCCGGTGCCCATAGCGATATCCTCCAGACGTTCCGCCATTCTGGTGTATGAGAGATAGTGATATCCCCAGCTGGAGACATCGATATCGTCAGTAATTGCTCTTGCCTCTAAAAATAGCAGCGCCAGGTGTGACTTGCGTGGAGGGTGGTGCGTCCGGAGTTGCGAAAGCACGAGCGCACGAGCGCACTGTCCCCCACGACATGGAGAGGTGAGTAGCCGCTAACCTTCGCTTGTCGAAGCCCGTGCACGAGCCCTTAGTATTCAGCGACATTGTTCGTGGTATTTGCAGAACCGTAAGCCATGCTCGATACCCACACGACGCATGCTGCGTGCGTCTGAATGTGTAAGTTGGACAATGACAGATCCTGCTCCGCCTGGTCCAGTATCTCCTCTTGACCCCCCCCTCGAAGCAAAGCAGGTAAGAGAGCCAGATAGATTGTCAAGCGGCAGCGCTCGCAAGGGTGGAGGATTGTCAAAGCCGATGAGGGTATCAGCAAGCGTCGACCGTACTCGTGCAAACAGGAGTTCTTTTTATCCCATGTCCGGCTGGTATGTTGATCTTCGAAATCGTGTAATTACTCGTCAAAATTTTGTCCTGGCTCTCGCGTTGTGTTTTTCCTGTGGCAAAACTGAGTCTTCCAAGCGGCGGAGATGCTCAGTCCAGATGGAATGTAGTGTCGTCGAAACGAAAAACGACAGAGCTCACGCGCTGCTGGAAAGACCGCGTCCTTCGCTCGAGACAAATCTGCAACGAAGTCGATAGCGTTTCTATGGCATTCCATGCAGAACTCGAAATGCCCGGAAGGTCCATGCCAAACATCCAGACGTGAAGGTTCGCCTCCTTCAAATTGCCTATCTTTCGCCACCGTTGAATTAGATAACCCCAATGGCGCCGAGCGCTAGGGCAATTCCATAATACATGACTAGACATGGCCGGAAAGGATGACGGACACGTTGGGTCGGGGCAAGACAGATCGTGGATAGCCCAGTTCCAGAGCGGGAAGCTGTTACTCTTAAGACGATAAAGCGTCTGCGCGTTGGTCGAGAAGGAAGCCCGTATTTTACGGATGTCTCTCCACTCGATCAAAAATGTACCTGTTGGAATCACTTCGAAGTCCAGCTTCTCCACTCGATCGTCGCAAATACGTTTGCTGTCATCACTTTGCCAGCGAGAAATGATCTTTTTGAGTTTTCGTCGTTGCGGCCTTCATCGTCAACGGCCAGCCAATAGGTGTACAACACGCGTAAGGGTTGGATGCGCACCAAGGTGGAGTGAGAGTGAGAAGGTGAGGTATATTTAAGTACGCGTACGACCCATTATATCCTGTCGACAGGTAACAGAGTTACCGTGGCGACTTCTACCTTAAGTACTAGGTATAACTAGTCCTCGGACAGCCGAGCGTCGTCGCGCAGAGTCTTGTCTCGAGATGATCAGGTTCCGTGGCGTCATAGCGGGTCCCTGAGGTTCGTAGTTGTCGGCTTGAGAGGCCTCCAGCCAGTGGTTGACATCATGGTCAAGGAATGCCGAAGCCTCCTTGACAACACCTTCCTCAGCGGAAGCGTGCACTTGAATTGAAGGGGTAGTGTCCATAGCGATATTCGCCAGTCGATCCGCCATTTTGTTGTATGAGCGATAGTGATGTCCCCAGCTGGAGACATCGATATCGTCAGCAAGTGCTCTTGCCTCTTGGAAAAGAAGGGCCAGGTGTGGCTTGCGTGGAGGATGGTGCGTCCGAAGCTGCGAAAGCACGAGCGCACTGTCCCCCACGACATGGAGAGGTGAGTAGCCGCTAACCTTCGCTTGTCGAAGCCCGTGCACGAGCCCCCAGTATTCAGCGACATTGTTCGTGGTATTTGCAGAACCGTAAGCCATGCTCGATACCCACACGACGCATGCTGCGTGCGTCTGAATGTGAAGTAGGACAATGACGGAACCTGCTCCACCCGGTCCAGGATTTCCTCTTAACCCCCGGTCGAAGAAGAGCAGGTAGAAAACCCCAGATAGAGTGTCAAGCGGCAGCGCTCGCAAGGGTGGAGGATTGTCAAAGCCGATGAGGGTATCAGCAAGCGCCGACCGTACTCGTGCGAATAGGTATCCGTCTACCCCCATGTCCGACTGATATGTTGAGCTTCGAAACCGTGTAACCGCTCGTCGAAATTGTGTCCTTGCTCTTGCGTCGTGTACTTCCTGTGGCAAAAGTGAGTCTTCCAAGCGGCGGAGACGCTCAGCCCAGATGGAATGTAGCGTCGTAGAAACGAGAAAACGCCAGAGCTCACGCGTTGCTGGAAAGACCGCGTCCTTCGCTCGAGACAAATCTACACTGGGTTCGATAGCGTTTTTAATGGCATTCCATGCAGAACTCGAAATGCCCGGAAGGTCCATGCCAAACATCCAGACGTGAAGGTTCGCCTCCTTCAAATTGCCTATCTTTCGCCACCGTTCGAATTAGATAACCCCAATGGCGCCGAGCGCT
Source organism: Peronospora farinosa (assembly GCA_947646735.1). Classification (NCBI taxonomy): domain Eukaryota; phylum Oomycota; class Peronosporomycetes; order Peronosporales; family Peronosporaceae; genus Peronospora; species Peronospora farinosa. The sequence continues at coordinate 207,761 of CANTFK010000054.1, read as the reverse complement.
AGGGCAATTCCATAATACATGACTAGACATGGCCGGAAAGGATGACGGACACGTTGGGTCGGGGCAAGACAGATCGTGGATAGCCCAGTTCCAGAGCGGGAAGCTGTTACTCTTAAGACGATAAAGCGTCTGCGCGTTGGTCGGGAAAGAAGCCCGTATTTTACGGATGTCTCTCCACTCGATCAAAAATGTACCTGTTGGAATCACTTGGAAGTCCAGCTTCTTCACGCGTTCGTCGCAAATGCGTTTGCCTTCATCACTTCGCCTGCGGGAAATGATCTTTTTGAATTTTCGTCGTTGCGGCCTCCATCTTCGACGGCCAGCCAATAGGTGTACAACACGCGTAAGCGTTGGATGCGCACCAAAGTGGACAGTAATTCCACTGTCCAGACACGCTGCGGTATCGCAAGCAGCCATAGATGAGACTGTAGCCACCCCACCCGCTATACCCGTGTCAAAGTGCGATACTGATGTACCATCTTGGTCGCTGCCATAGTTATTAATTCCGTACAAATACACGGCATCGATAGTCCACCTTTCTGTATCGGTAATGAAGCCATCTCCGAAGCCATCTCCGAAGCCATCTCCGAAGCCATCTTTGAAGCCATCTCCGAAGCCATCTACACGGTCAGTATCTCCTGCCATCACGGACGACCCAAACAAAGTCCATAATCAATTTTAGCAACCGAGTAACCATGGCGGGAGGTATCCAGAAGTGCCGTGCTAGGTAGGAAATTTTGGGCATCGCGATGGCGCTAGCGAGCCGAGGTCGTTGCTCCATCGCATGAGTCTTCTCCCATTCTCGTGCAAGTCGACTCCATAGAGATCCTATGCATTTACACCAGTTGTCAGTTACCGAATCCTGTTGGCCCACAAGTACACTAAGATACGTGCAGTATCCGCTTGAAGACTGTACATTGAGGTCACACGCGTCCAATGGCAACGATGATCCGCGAGGGTCAAGATCAATGATCATAGACTTTGCTCGATTCGTCAGCAAGACGGAAACAGCAGCAAAGTCTTCAAGAATCGTAACAACAGGCAAAGCCGCAGACTGATCGCGAAGATAATCCGCCGTATTGTCAGCGTAGCCCGAATTTTTTTTGACAGTGGCTCTCTTCTCAGATGTAAGAGGTATCCCGCGAATGTCATCCTCTATTGATTAACCCGATAGACACTAGTAATGCGAGTACCCAAAGGACAGGGGCAAGAGGGCGCCCTTGACGTAGGACACAGTAAACGTTACGTCGACTTGAATGGTATCCGTTTACAATAACTTGACGTGTCGTGTCGCGGTGTAATGCCACCACGACTGATATAAAATGGGGTGAAAAGCTAGGCCAAGTCAACGCCAAATCCAGACAAGGATGTTGCAGAGTGTCGTATGCCTTGGCGAGATTTAGAAGCAGAACATTGGCTCCGTGTAGATCGATGTCAGCGCTCGCCACTTTGCGGATATCGAAAAAATGTCAAGAGCTGTATGTATCGACCGCTTTGAGACAACACCAACTTGAGCTGGCAGAACGATATGCGACAGCGTCGGACGCACCTGAAACGAAAAGATCTTTGTCAGTAACTTGTATGCACTGTTGAGCAGCGCGATCGACCGATGATCAAGCGGCAGGGCGGAAGCCGCGGTATTCTTCAGATACAGAATGCTCGCTCCACCAAAAGACGTCGGTAACACGATGCACCCCAGCCATTTATAGCACAGTGCTACGACAATTGGAGCGAGTGCGTCGTCGTAATCGCGGTAATTGTGTTGTTGATTTCATCCGTTCCCGCAGCTTTCCCACGTTTGAGCCTCTACAAGCCGCACACACATCGTTTGGAGATACGGCTGATGACATATTCGAATCATTAATTCGGTCCGGTGTGGAGGCTCGTTCTAGAGATGCAGAAGTAGCATTCGGAAAATAAAAAAAGAGTCATAAGATATCCCCAGCCGTCTGCCATTTTATCCGCCAATACCTGCGACCGATCCGACCTGTATGTAGCTTGTCCACCCAAGGAAACGATAGTGTTTAATTAAACTTGTTGTGACACCCTCGCATAGAAACGACAAGAATTCTCGCGTGGAGAGTACGGGTGCTTCACAAGAATTCGCTCTTTCTTGGTTTTATGCTATAATCATCGACACTACGCAGCGTTTCGCCGAAGTCCGCAGGAGTATCGACGGGACTCAGTTGGTTGCATATCGCTTTAATACACGCCAGTGAGGCAGCTGACGAGCGCGCCTCCAATAGCTACAATTCAGACAGACATAGAGGCGCTATAGCCGCTGTCTGGAGCTGTGCGTCAAACCTTGGCGGGCTGTCTTGGTAGTCGCCAAAAGTAATTTGCGTTACTTGATCTTCCATCCATCATACTAGTCGGCCAATCGTCGGGCCGTACGATAGTCCGACGTCGGAGCACATCTATATTCGTCAACCTTAATCTATGCCAGGTCAATGGGCGCTGGTCACGGTCTCTTGTGCACATCCCAGGACTGGATATACTATCCGTGGCTTCCGTACGCGCACAATATGTCGCGGCGCCCCAGCCGTAAACTGATTCATTCATGGTCAGCTGCTGGGCCAGGTATAGACAGATGGACGACTCTAATTCAATCATTATGAAGAGCACTTACGTACCACCGATCAAGTCGAGAGCTGGATGATCCACCGCCAGGCAAAGAGTAGAAATAGTTATGCGCCGCCGCATGAATGGCTGATATGACTCTCTCTTATTCCGCTCGCTCCATGTCATCTTTGAGTACATTGCAAAGTTTCGCTCAACCCTAGAAGACGTCTCAGCGGCTCTGCCGGGCGGCGAGACGAAAGATCGGTCAAGTCGAGGCACCAACGCGCAATCAAAATCCCCGTTCTGGCACGAGGGTCCGTTTGTCCCAGCAGTCGATGCCGAAGCATCTAAAAAAACTTTTCGTTTCTCCTTACCCGTCGGGGCATATACGTTGACAACAAGAAGGTTCAGCATCGAACAGCCATCCAATGCGGTGTCCAACGTGTCTCATGCCACGGTTCCATTTCAGTTATCGACACCTACGGATTAAGTACAACCGAAACCTCTCCACGCGCTGCTTTGGACTCGGTCCACCGAGTGCGTCCAAGCTTGTCCACGAAGCCCCATGTGGTGTTGTACAACTTGTTTAAACTTGCTGCTTCACGAGCCGATACCCGCGTTTCTTGTAATAGGACCAAGTCGATGGCTTTTCGTGTTTCGGGCTGCCTTAAATGGCCAAACCATTCTGCGCAGCGTTCCGGATGCTAGAGGAATTCCACATCATTTTTCGACTGCAGACCGATGCTACTGCTTTCTCGTGTCCTTTGGGAACTCTTCAGCATGCCACAACGACGACGTCGGGGTGTTCCTGCTTTTGGAAGGGGGACGTAAGGAAAATCAACCCTCGCGAGCGACCTAGGTCGCCCTACAAGATAAGGAAAAGAGGGACTTGGATCCGCATCCCCTGACGAATCAATCTCTCGCGCAGCTGAGGTGCCTCAAAACTGATGGTCCAGCAGTCGATCATCGCAAGCGATAAGGTCAATCGCCGGCTGCCAGTTGGCAAGTTGGCATATAATGCTGAAGAAAGCCGCGCGCCCCTCTTTGGAGAGGTGGTTTAGTACCGATTTGTACTGTGACATCACCATCTTCGTCTCATCCTCGACAGGCGCAAGCTGTATTAGTAACACACACGACATTGATAACGCCCCATTGCTCCAAGTCCGGAAGCGGTTCCAAAATAGTTTCGCACAGCAACTCTGTCGGTAATTTGCTACATTTTCTCCATTGTCCGTCTTCTTCCATCGAATTCGTCCAGACTTACTGTTTGCCGTTGCAGCACAACCCGTACACAGATCTTAAAGCTTCTCATCGGCGTGTGTGGTATGCTGGCGTATCACAGACAGTTAAGACTCGCTGATGATAGAATGTCCAAAGGCTTGAAGGGCTTCCTCCGTCATCGAAGCGAGGTAAGCAATTGGGTGCGGCGAATTCACTGACAAGTGCCGCCAACTCCAACACACACGAATTAATCCATGCCTTTGGATCAACTGATAGTGTAGCAGGTATTGCAGTCACAACTTTGAGCTGGGAAACCCATTTACGAATCGAAGCAGTGTTCGTCAAAATTTGTCCCATGCCCTCTGGCGCCGCTACTGCAGCCGATGCGGTGTCAGGAACCTTACGAACGTAACGTCTGAACGTGAGTATCTAGGGTGCGGATGAGATCCATCGGGGATCTAATTGCCACCTGTGTACCCGATGCCTCGTGAGAGCCGATGGGTCGTGTTTACAATGCATAAGTGCCCCATGTCTGAGTCAGCAATAGTTCCTGAGGAGGCCTTACGCTCGTCTTCTAGCCTTAGCTAGCTCCGCTGGTATACAACACTGGCGGTGCATGGGCGAGGCGTTACAGCCCCTCCACCAAGATCATCCATGCGCATGGTATTTCCAAACGTAAAGGTTCTTTTACATCGAGATCATGGGAATCCGGGGTGTCCGGGTCCTGGGACCATGTCGGTGGCACGTCCGATGGATCCGGATCAGGTGGTCCAGCCCCAGGTGGCACCAAACCAAGTGCTGCCTTGGATGTCACACTTGACATGCCCCGTTTGCGGCGAACATAAGACGACAACAATCGTTGGATCGTCGAGCGGCCTCTCTCCCTAATCTTTTCTGCCGTCGCAGCAGGCATCTCACTCGGTGATGTGACAATGCGCTTGACCACAACCGCGATCTCGGTCGTCTCTTTCGGTGTAATCTTTGCCAAGCGGCGTGTCAGTTTTGGTAGTTTGTTCGCGGCATTCGCTGCTGATGTCTCTGCTCGGTTCCCCGCTGCACCAGCAGTGCAATATTGGTACTCCTACGTAGGCGAGTCTCCATTTGCATCGTCGAGAGCAGCAGTAAGGTTGAGACCCCTTCTTCATTCGTATTATCGAATCGAATCCTGAGTTCAACTAGTCGTTTGTCATTATTTTGTAGACGTGGTGCTTGAGACAGTGGTCCATCTTGCAGGTTAATTTCGGTAAACGCACCGCTAGCAGAAAGCGCTTCATCGGTGATGGAGCCGCTTCTTCTATGTCTGTGACCATCGCAATGACCATGAGTCGTCAATGGTCTAAAATGCTCGTAGCACGGCCGGGTCGGATCAACTGCGCAAGCAGCAAAAAGTTGGAGGCCTTAGGAGCGAATGATTTCACCTGCATTGCTACGGATGTATATGTAGAAGGAAATCGGACAGGAAGATTATGCAATATGACATGGTGATCTTTACTTCGTTTTCTGACCATTGCTTGTGCTAAATCGAGGCCGCGTCGTCGTTGAAGGAATCGCACACAGATTCGCCTCATCGATGGGCCGTTGGATAGTAAGTAGAGATCTTTAGAAAAGTTTATGTTGCTGTCAAAAGTCACGGGCCCTGCTTCACCCCTGAACTAATGACCCTGGCATGTACACTGTACTCAAGGTGCTGATCAGCAAGACGATTATCGAATGAGTGTGCATTTCATGATGATCTTACCCGCATGATAGGCGACAACACCACAGAAAGATCCCAAAAGTTGGAGCGACTTTCATTTCTTGCCACTCTGTTGGGTAGAGAAATGATGCAACTTGTTCAATTCAATTCCGATCGGAGGTAGTCTAGGCTCATTACGGATATGCTGATCTAGTCAAGACACACACCTTGAAGTGTTTGTTGTCTGCATGATAGTAAATGCGTAATACAAATATTGACCACTACTTTAGTCCCAGTGCGCTCGCTTCTAGCTTCTATCTGCATGAGCAGCCCTCGTAAATTGCGTCCCAGCGCTCCATTCTTCTTAATGTGATGGGAAACACCAACCATGAGCGTCATCATTCGAGAGGGTATCAGAAAGCCAGTATACTGTGACGTTATCGGTCATCTTGAAAGCACTTCGAATAGCATTCCGAGAAGCCATAGCTAGTCACGACGATTCTAGTCGCAGCAACTTTGAAGATGGTGTTCAAACTTTCGTAATGGGTACATTCCTATCAATCCCGCCGACGTGAAGCCCATTAAGGTTATAAGCCTGAGCTTTCCTGAGACGAAACAGATGGCCCTTGTACTCAGCCGCGTTGTTGGTCGTGGCGACGGCGGCGAGCGATACGCTGCCTATCCATAGAATGACCGGCGGTTTGGTGGCCATTCCGCTTAAAACAGTGATGGAGTTGGCGCCCCCAGGGCCCGGCATTCCTCGCGCACCCCCGTCGAAGAAGAGTATCGTGTCCTCTCTGTCACGTATCCAACAGAGCTCCTGTGGCACCCTCCCCGAGGTGGCAGAAAAAGCCGCATCTACAACCCATGCCGCACGACAGACCACCTCATCTTGTGTTCTCGTCAATACAATGTCTCGTCGCGTTAGCCGCCCTTGATGTAATCGGCCACGTAGTAGTAGTGTTGATCGGCGTATCGTGTTATCTAGCGTCGCGCTCCTGCATCTGCATCTGCGATTTTAGACTGCTTAGAGCGTGTGTAAAACGACTATACGCCAGTATTCGTTTAAAGTGTCATAGCATCCGCCATATCTCTCCTTCTGCTGTGGCCACTGGCAGGTTTCCGTAAAGTTGCTGCAGGACCGTCCAAACACCGGCCAGTTTCTGGGAAAAGTGGACAGGACTTGGATTGCAATTGGAGAACAACGATTTAGATTGCCAATGGTGCCAGCAGGCATGCGGGGCCGGGTGTGGACCAACCGTCTTAAATTAAACTGCTGCTTTGCTCACTGCTGAAGGAGGATGCACGCTTTCAGCCATGTGCTCACGATGCATGTGTATGAGACAGGTCCTAGTCCTGTGGTCATTGAAAGCTCCACGGTTACGTCACTGGTGGCGGCCGGACTTTTATGGACCTCGAAAGGCGTGTCCAGTGGCTTCGTGGTGATTGGGATGACGGTATCCCGCTCACGTTGATATCGTATCTCGAGAAAATTCGCTATGAATGCAACGATTAAAGGTCGTAAAGCTGACAGAAAGCGTGAATCTGTCGCCGTAACGACTAACTTTGACCTGCTAGTCCTGTGCGAGCCGAGAATATCCCCTAATATGCATCGATTCATATCACTTATCATCTCCGCAGCCGGTTTAAACACTCCAGTAGTCGTGTGCAACGGGTAGTTGTTCCGGTTCAAATAGGGTAGTCACACGATTTGTCCCGATTCATAGTGCGTTGCAAGAAATCCTAATTGTTGCTAGCTCCGATCCCAGCATCTTAATGAGATCGAGTTCACATGAGGTGTCATCCCATACTAAGCTCGTGGGCACCTTATGCTCGACGTGCGATTGAAAGCTGGCAACCTGAGCTGCATGTCCTCCTGTCTGTCCTGACCTCCCATATTCCCCCAACATGCACCGCCCTGTTCTGTTACATATTTGCCAGTCCGCGACGGCCGTGTGGAGATGGTCAAGTGGCTAGTCGAGCACAAACGGGAAATGTGTCGTAATGGGTTGATTAAAAAAGCTGCTTGGCACGGTCATTTGAATGTGGTTCGCTATTTAGATGACAACACGAGGCAACAAGGTTCTGAATGGGATGGAGGTGTTGCCGCTAAGGTTCTTGAAAGGACCTCATAACAGCCGGATGAGATGTAGAGATATGACGTGTCTATCTCTTAATATTGGACATGTCTTTGATCGAAAAAACGTCGAGAACTTTTCGTAGACTAGCTAACTTATAAATAGTAGTATGCCTATGTACTACAGACGATGGCTGATTGCACCTACGCTAACTGACAGAATGTTAGACACCAAAGACTTGATCGTAAATTTGAGTGGTTTCACTCAGCTGCTGACCACCGAGAAAGCAGATGAAAGTATACGTCGCACTTGATGGCCCCTCCACTAGGATACCTGTACGGGACATGCATATTGAAACTTTGTCATACCAGAATTTCGGGGATGAAGGTGCCAGAACGTTGCACACGTTTTCGGGGATCTGGTTTGACGTTAGATAGTTTTTCCGCAAACGTCTACTATCCATCAGATCCACACGCCATGATGCAACGGCCGAAACGACTTTTATCGTACCGAAAAGCACTTGTCGCTGAAAAAGAGGGCGCGTGTGGGCTGCATCTCAGTTATATGGTAAGAGCATATTCAACGAAAGTTACAACCACGCGCGGTCTCGTTGATGTCACGTGGGGATTCCGGCTGAATTTTTTTTCGGCTGCACCTACCGTCGTTGATCAGGCGAGGGTGCACAATCAGAGAGCGAATCGAGGGTCGCCAAGCTCAAGTCGAGCCAAATGTCGCGGCCCGACGGTTGAGGTCGAACTGGCCGCAGCTTTGTCATTTCTTCTTTGACAAAGCTGCGGTGCTGATTGCGGGCAGGTCGTGCTGTCACATTGCCGTTTCAAACCGACACTGTGGCCAGTTTGTTGTTCGGCCAAACGGGCGGCGGGTTAATGGACAGCTATTTCGATACGTCCTGCAGGTCACTTGCGTTGCAGGACGTCACGCGTCGCAGGTTGCAGCCACTTCCGTTCGGAAGATCGGCCAAAGTGGGACCGTGTGTTCAAGCGATCTTTCGTTTTTTGTCTTATTCGAAAAGTTCAAAGGGGTCAAGTTGGGCTCATTTATCGTCAGATATGTGGCATCTAGAAGCAGCGGGGGCCACAAGCAGCGATCCAAGGCCTTCGGGCGCCACGTCTGCAGACTAAGACGGTCACGCGACAGGCGATGACGAGACGGAAGTATCTGATGGCCGTTTGGCGTCAGTGCTGCTGCTAATCAGTGGGGTGTCCGGAACAGTTGCAAGCGACGCTCTGGCCTTTGTTCCACCTAAAAGCTCGCCAAACTCGGTTCGAACGAGTCATTTACAAATTCACCATCCGTGTCCCACCCGAACACTACGAACACCCGCCTGTCCGTCAGCCACACAATCTCATGATGAGCAGTATGCCTCTCTCTGCGATGCCCAACACTTTCAACGTCATGCATCCACTGCACTGCGGTCCGTCGGTCTTCCATCAACAACATCAGCTTCCAACCGTCAATACTTTTGTAACGACGCCAACAATGTCTCCATTGCAATTGGCGTCACCTAGTATGACCCCAACAAAGACTCGCGCACAACCTGCGGCAGTTCTCAACAAAAAGGCACGCAAAAGTCGCGTCGTCTTTGACTTTACCACAGACGAAATGGCCAAGTACTTTCATATGTCACAACGCGAGGCCGCACAGCAACTCGGTGTCGCTACTGTTACCATTAAACGCAACTGCCGGCGCCTCGGTATCGTCTGGCCCTACCGCCTCATGAAATCCAAGAAGCACGCCATTAATTGGTCGGCCATCTCGCGCGAAGATGCACAACGGATCCACCAGGAGCGTGCTCTAGAACAAGCCAAGGCTGGTCGCTCGCCGTTTAGTCGCAGCCACAGTCGTAGCCCGTCGGTTTTTCGTTTAAATCCTGCTTCTGACGACGAGGCGGCCGCCAAGGTCATGACCATGCTAAGTCACTGCAGCAAAATGAAGCTTACAAAGGCCGGTCGCGCCTTCGCACGGCTACCGCTGGATTGCATGGACACCTCTGACTAGACTGCTTGAGCTACTGTATATATTTCTTCAATGTCTACTCGGTGGTGTCGCCTTCTGGGTGACCTTAGTTTACAATATCCATACCAACGCACTGCATCCTAGATAAATTAATTATAAATATTGAATCGACTACAACAACCAGTACATGTATATCTTGTCTTCTCACAAGCACGAAAAAAACGGCCTCACCAACTGGAATACTTTTGTTTTCACGTCAACTTTTATACGTCGTTGTAGTCTAGACGTAGCTTACGACTGCGCATGCCACTCGTTGCTAGAGTTGTTCACGTAGAAGTTGTCAAATGACGGGCTGTACGTCCATCGGAAACAAGTAGAGACCGCACATGTTCGGTCGTTCTCCTCTACAGCATTTACGTGATCTTCTGCGCCAGCATCGGCTGCAGGCACACTACCACTAAGTTGCTAATTGCAGTGTTGCTCTCAAACAAACACCTACGTATCATGCGGTCGCCCCCCTGCGTCGCGCTACGTACAAAGAACGTGTACGAAGCAGAAGCTCGGGTCAGTGCACGATTCACCAGCTCCGTCTTCTCGGACAAACACGATTCAACACCACCTTCAGCCGAATTCGATCGTGTGATAGACAACGGAACGTTCATACAGTACCAGAATCGCCGTGGTGTCTGACATTAATCACTTCAGCTATGATCCCATCGTAGCTGTTAGGGCACATACTAAAGTCTTCTCTTACTCTGTCATTTCCTTACCATCTAGTATTTAAGATACTGTGGCTACCTCTTCGGTCCAAGAACTAGGTGGATGTTGTCGAACCAATAAGTATATATACTCACCCATGTAGCCCTGTTTTGGTGTGATAGAGGTCCTTGTAGCCAACAAGTGTCATCTTACATGTCCCCGTTCTTTAATTCATGACGTCGTCGATGATGAATTTGCCGTTCATGTGGAAAGTTTTCTCTATTTTCAATCAGAATGCACCATGTTTTTGGGCCCGTGGAAGACCACGACAATGGTGTTCATCGAGTTCTACTCGCAATGCAAGGTATAGTAATACAATATGGGTGCTACAAGGTATGACTATAGAGGTAACTATTGTTTGCTAATTTGTTCATCTATATATCGAATACTGAGCATTTAATGTAAGTAATGAAACACAGAGATATACATGCAGATCGAGTCAATAAAAAACAAATGCTGTTTTAGTGTAAAAGTAAAGTTTTCTTTTATAAATCGAGCTGATTATTTAAAGACATTTACATTTGGTGTCCAGACTGAAATGCCCACATTCATGGTTACAGCAACGGTATCGTATACATTGTACATCAAATAAGTGCTTTTTAGCAATATAAACCTCTAAGATAATCAGATCATTTTGACCAATCGAAAGCTTTTATAAATTATCCACATAAAAAAACAAAAGACATTCATTCTGCAAATCCGCATTTTCGAGGGATATCACTAGCGACACGTGGACTGTATCGCTCCATCTCTAACAATCTCGTTCATCTTGTTCTTTCATTTGTCTTGTAATCACTATACAACGTCATGTTTGATGGTAGTTTTAAAGCTACACGAAAAGTAAACCTCAGTGGACGCAAAAAAAGTGCTTTTCCAACACTATCAAATTTCAGAGGTCGCGATGAAATTAATGTATTAAATTCTAAAAATGAATTGTTACTTCAGAATCGGCTGGCACGAGAGAACCGACTTGCTCTGAAGAGTCGCATAGCTGCTAGTATCCGGATACAGGCCCAATTTCGTCGTCGAAAAGCTACCACACAATCGAAAACTGCAGTATTTCATAAACTGGAAGAACAATTGAGTCAAATTCTTCATGAAGATATTCAGAACAAGCCAATACCGACACAACAATTGCAGATTTTAGTACGACACTTTTTATTCTCAAGACCAAATAATCAAGTCATCTCGGATAAAATCCGTCAAGTTCAGGATTATTTAGTCCTTTTACTACTTGTAAATTGTTTAAAAGGGTCTATGGAGACTGGCACTAATCTGTTAAAAGCAGAAAAAGACATTATATGGATATATCAAGTTACGAAAATGAGTGAAATTGCACTCTACACATTAGTACAAGATGAAGAAAAGAAAACATTTGAAGAAAATGCTGGAATACCAATGAACCCTTATTTGATATTACTCGACACATTGACAAATGAAACCAACTATGTAACCCTAGAAGCACAGAAAACACTTGCTAAGGTATTATACTACCTTGGAGTTACGACGAACTATGGGATTTTTGATGCTGTGAGAGCATGTATTGCTTACCAAGCAAAAAAAGGAGTATCTCGTGTGGAAAATGACCGGACAATTCAAGTGGTTACAAGGATCACTGCTCAAACATTACGATTATCCATTCAAGATGGAGATGATCGAGCTACCAATATTACACGAGCGTTTGCAAAGACAATTTTACTTTCTGCCTCATCAGTGAGTTCTTTCATTATAAGCCATGTGACGGCGATGGCATTGCAAACAGAGCATCTTTCTGATGGTGAGAAAATAATGAAATTGGGGAAATTTTGGGCATCAGTAGTGCAACATTTTCGGGACGAATCGATGGTGTCAGTACTTTCGTGGCAAAAGCGTGCAATCTTAGTCGGGAACGTGATAGAGTTGACGTCCATGTGCTTGTTTGATGAAGCTCTTGTGGACGTTATCCCGTTCGTGATATCACAGTCGGTGACCCCATCATTGGTGCAATGGGCGTTTGATGTGAAGCATACTCAACAAGACCCTATGGTGTCCAAAGAAGATTATGACATGGATGATGATGGACAAATATCGATTATTCCTCCAATCTATTTGTCTGCTGGAGACTATACATTGGACGAAAATTTGCAGCACGACGCCAAAAACCTAGGCGATGCTGAGATAAGTGTGCGTACACAGTGGCAGAAGCTTTGCCACTCGAACTTTAGTGCGCGGTGTCTTGACTTGCTGCTGCGTGCCAGTGAAAGGTCACCAGAGCCAACGCAGCCAGATGAGAGTGCTGTTTCTCATTTTTGCCACGTTTTGGCGATCGTGCTTTTGTATACAGGACGATCGTACATGCTGACTGTAGCAGCAACGTTTGCGAACCCTCCTTCAGCTTTGTTTGCTCTGCTAAGTGCAATGACCGTCGATGCAGGCGGCTCTACTTCTTTCACCACCAACACGAGCCTAATCAACAGTATGTGGCAGTGGATTGATCGAAGCAATAAGCGCATCACTATTCAGCGCTCAACGGATTCGCCCGCAAATCTTCCGCCTGTGTTTACAACATCGCAGTTGGAAGTGCTGCTCATCTTTAACGTCGTATACAGTCACTTGCTTCTGGGTCTTGTTGATGAGACGTTTTACTATGGGCAATGGCCACTTCGTTTGGTTGACGTGGAAGCTTTGGTGGCGTTTCTGAAGCAGTTCATCTACGACATGTGCTGGATAATTACTAGAAACAACACGTTGTCAGTCAGTAACATGGACGAAAAGGAGCTGGTGTTGTTCTCGACGGTTGTGACATCTATCAAGCTATTCAACCAGCTTTACGATCGGGATTGTCGACGTCGGTTCATGCTCGATGGTGCGTGGCTGTGGCCTTCGATGCCTGTGATTAAAGAGGTCGTGGACCTTGAATTGATGAAGGAGGACGGCAATCATGATGCGCACGCAATCTACATGCTGATGAATGGGAAGGTGCCAAATTTATATGCGCGCGCGGCACTCATCCTTGTTACGATCCCGCAAGTGTTGTCATTTAACGAACGTGTACAGCTCTTTCAAAAATTGCTCGAAGACGGAAAGACACATCTTGGCCACGTCCGTGACGAGTTTTCGCGGGCTTTGCACGTTGAGGTGAAGCGTGATGAGATTGTAGACGACAGCTTTAATTTCTTTCAGCAAGTGTGCGACACCATGTCTCCTGCAGCCCTCAAGCTGCGCATCAAGGTCACATTTTTTAATGAACAAGGACTGGAGGAGGCAGGCGTCGACGGTGGTGGCGTGTTCAAGGAGTACATGGACAGTTTGACGAAGATGGTATTCTCGCCAGAATACGGCTTCTTTCTGGAAACGGACGAACGTCTCCTTTATCCTAACCCAGGTGCTAGATACGTCGTAGATACGCGAAAGGAGGCGCTCGACCGCTATCGCTTTCTGGGACGAGTTTTGGCGAAAGCTGTATTCGAAAATATTCTTGTGGAGCCGCAGTTCGCCGCATTTTTCCTCAACAAACTTTTAGGCAAGTTCAACTACATTGATGACTTACATTCATTGGACCCGGAGCTGTACACGTCGCTTATGCGCCTTAAGCACTACGACGGTAATGTGGAGGACCTAGCTTTGACTTTCAGCGTGAGCGAGATGGAGTTTGGGAAAGTGGTGTCACGGAACCTCGTACCGGATGGAGCTAACATTCCCGTCACAAACGAAAATCGAATTCGCTACATCCACTTGATGGCCAACTACAAGCTAAACGTAGTGTCATCAATTGAAAGTGCCGCATTTCTCAAGGGCTTTCGCGATTTGATCCCGGGTACATGGATTCAAATGTTTGCGCCTGCTGAGCTGCAGATGCTTATCGGCGGCACTGCTACGAATATCGACGTCGATGACTGGGAACTCCACACGGAGTACGGAGGTGGCTATCACCCGTCTCAACGGGTTATTCAGTGGTTTTGGGAGATCGTAAGGCGGGACTTTACGACGGAAGACCGTGCAGCGTTGCTCAAGTTTATTACAAGTTGTTCTCGTCAGCCTTTGCTTGGTTTTTCGAAGTTGGTACCACAGATTTGTATCCACCAGGTCCGTGTTGAAAACGACGAGCGGCTACCATCCAGTGCCACGTGCATGAATCTACTCAAGCTACCACATTACTCTAGCAAGGAGTCTATGCACAAGAAGCTGCTGTATGCCATCCGATCCAACGCAGGCTTTGACCTCTCTTGATTAAGATAACAACGACGTGGAAAAGAGTCGAGAAGCAGTATGAGTTGGTGAGCCATTCCCGTTCGCTCGTAGTATCAACACGAAGGACCTGCTGAGTGTGATACAGCTTGAAAGTCGACGATGGTGAGGAGCTTGATCGATATTGATTCAGCATGTCTTGAGCGCTTGGTCAATTCCGAGGTCCTGACATTATAAACCAGCTGTTTTTCAAGTGTGCGTAAACAATTTGTATACCCATGTAATTCGCATACCTCATCATCTTACTAACGTAATCACCTTGTCGTCTATCGATTGGCTACAATTCCATTCAACCTCTCATTCCAATTGGTTGAAAATCTAAAATTCCACCAATCAACCAGATCTCATCTTATAGACCTCTTCGCTCCCCCCTCCTCCTCCCTCCTCCTCTTCTTCTTCATGTACAGTATCTCTCAACTCGTGGCTCTGGGCGTGTCGATTACTATCTGTGCAACTGCAGTACTCTATGCTGATTACTTTACGACCTTTTTTCCCACTCGTGAAGCTTTTCTAAGTGTCGCAGAGCAGCATCAAATGTTAGCGTCATTATTGTTCCATGCGTCGAAAAATGGGGATGCTGCAGCTACTTTTGCCAATCAGAACGACGCACGTGATCCCCCACGTCTTGCATTTTGTTGTAGTGCTGACTTGGATGTTGCTGTCTCAGCTGTGGCTCTTATGAAGCGTGTACAAGAAGTCGAACGTGAGAAAATGGAGAAAAATGACTGTAATGACTTGGAAAAACGGCATCATGAACGGATCAGCTCGTTCCAAGAATTGCAAGAGAGTTTTGCGTACTATTTTGCTTCTGGAGCTGCGGCAGAGCAGAGTATGTTGTCTTCGGAACAGTTTCGAGAGGTCGTGAGCTTAGCCGATGATCTTCCTGGAGTTGAGAGAAAAGTTGGAGGAAATGCTGCTACCATGGCAGAACGAGCATCTGCAGAAGGATGTATCGTGTTATTGGGCGCTGCTATTGGAAAAGAGATGAAGCCACATTTTCGTGATGCTAGGATTCAATTGGTTGGAAAGTTGGAGGAAGAACAACATGAAGATGTACATCTTGTGTTGGAATACTCGAGCGGAGACGAGTTTCGAGGGCATATGTCACCACGTGCAAACCGATATTACTTGAACCATGATGTGCATAATGCACGATTGTCAGTGCTAGAGGAGTTTGAGCAGTCTTTGGATGCTTTTAAACCGGATTTGGTGGTTTTTGGAGGACTGCAGCTGATGGAAGTGGAGATGGATGAAAAAGCACGGTTGGTGCGTCTGAAAGCTTTGTCAGACGTACTTCAGAATCTCTTTCTGGCTCAGACACCGACTCATTATGAGTTTGCAGCGGTTTCGGACTTTAGTCTCTTCGATGATACGGTTCGACTTGTGCTGCCCTGGGTGGAGTCTATCGGGTTGAATGAACAGGAGCTCTTTATCCTGCATCACTACCTCGTTACTGGTGAAGAGGGTACTGCTACAACGTCACGCCCAACGGTTGCAGAAATCAGTGCTCAGCTTCACGATGTCATTCAGTTTGCTTCGAAGGCCAAAGAAAATTTTCGGACTGGCAGCCAAAACAAAAACAAGAAGGAAGACAAGCAAGGGACGCTGGCGTTGGCGCAGCTCTCACGCATTCATTTTCACACATTACAATTTCACATTGTGTGCCAAAAGAAGGGCAGTACATGGGAAGACCCAACGACGGCGCTAGTGCAAAGTGCACTCATGAGTTCCAAGGTGGCATGTGGCAAGCCAGCCCCAGCAAGTGACGGCGACGAGCCTCAGCTTATGCGTACCAGTGCTGAAATGGAAGTAGACCCGGAACGCATTGAGATCTTGCTGGCCCGGCAGCAGCTCCTGAGCAAACGTCAGGGTCTCAAGGTGGACCTGGATCCATTCTCACCCGTGGTTACGTGGCAGGAGGCTGACTTTCAATGCCACCTTGTGCCAATGTTGGCCTGCAAAAAGCCCGACCACACTGCTGGACTAGGAGACAACATTTCTGGCACGGGCGTGTCATACCACCGTATCCAGAAGAAGAGCAAGCTCGCTTACTAAGCTCAATACATGACCAAGATTCGAGTAAAGCCACCTCTTCTATTATATCACAACGAACCAAACAATAGCAACATTTTTGCTTGCTTAGCTTCAGGCCTTCACCACATCTCGTCTAGTTGCTACCAATGCGGGAGCTAGCACCAACCTTTACCATCATGCGTGTAAACCATGGCTTGATGTTTGTCTCACGCATTATATCATTGTACGTGTCCAGTCCGTGCATCGCACGTAGGACACCAAAAACTGATAGGTCCGCCATATTGGGCTCGTTACCTCCAAGAAACGGACGTTTGTCACCAATAGCATCCACCCAATTATCCAGTGCCAAGTAGAGCGCTTGACGTTCATCATCAATCTCGTATTTCTTCTTGGATCTCTTTGCAATGAGGTACATCACCACAGCACCAACATACTTGGACACACGACGTTCCATAGGTGTAAACTTACCCTCCGTCAAACAATAATCAAAAGCTTGCAATGCTTCTGGTATTGTACGATAGATATTAGGTGGTGTTAGAACAATGAGTTTCTTATCAACCCATTGACGCCACAATTCTTCTTCTTCTAAACCCTCTGTATCGTCATCGTTAAAAGACATGACAAGGTCCCGTAAATGCGAGATAATGACCGAAGAGTCCACAACAACCTCATTATCCATTCGAACCACTGGAACCTTGGAATAGTCGGTAAAAGCCTTGGTCTCTTTCTTCGTGATTGGATTCACTTCTACCACTTTATATGGAATGTTCAAGTAATCTAAGACTGCTTTTACTTTGCAGCAATAGGGACAAGGTTCATATTGATATAATACGACACTTGGCAGTCTATTTTCACTTGATTTTTGTATCGAACAAGCAGATGCAGAGCAAAAAGCACATGCAGCACTAGTACTGACACCAGCGGCAGTAAGCGAAAAAACTTTTTGAACCCATGGGGAAATAGATACCGATGCAAGTGATTGACAACGTGTAGAGAGGAAACGATTGCTAATGAACGTAAAGGATTGAGAAGAAGAGACACACACGAACGCCGTCGGAATCAAGTGCAAATTACGCGGGCCACGCACCACCAGTCGTTGGAACATTGTAAAATGTAGCTATCTCGGAGACGCTAAGTAACGTTAAGTGGGTTGTACTGGTACTGATACCGGGATTCAGATACCAGTATCATATCGGTTCATGTAGAACGTCTTCTTACGCTCTACCATTACCGGTTCTTTTTTACTTGTCCGTTTTGTACCGTCTTTATTATGTAGCCATATCGAAGTGACTGGTCATCATGAATCCATCAACAGCCACTACGCAATTTCCCGTGTCGACGTCGAAACCTTTTCCGTCTCTCTCTCTCTCTCTCTCTCGTTCTCTCGTTGCAAATGACGTCTCCTCTTGTCAAGAAGCAAAAAACAACTTCTTCCTTGCTTCGTTTCTATCGGACACGAGCATTTCCAGCTCATGCTACTCGGACATTACTCGCATCTCTTCGTGCACACGTCGCAGATCTTGAGATCCATGACTTGATGACGGAATACTGCTTTTACATTGAGACAAAAGCTTCTACCGACACGTTATCACGTCCTGAGCAAGAAAAACTGCATTGGCTTCTTAGTGAGACCTTTGAACCAATGCAAACACGTTCGACGGACCCTTTTCTTGTCGTTACCGACCCTACAAAAGAATATCTCGTGGAAATCGGACCACGGATGAATTTCTCAACTGCTTGGTCTAGTAATGCTGTAGCCATTTGTCAAGCTTGTGGGATCTCAACCATCAAGCGTATTGAGCGTGCTACTCGCTACTTAGTGACGTACACAGCTACAAACTTTACAAGTGTTGAAAAACTCAAGCACATGCTGCTTCAATACGAATGTGATCGGATGACCCAAGAGGTTTATGAAAAACCTTTGACGAGCTTTTGGCATGGAAACACTGTGCAACCGGTACGGCAAATTCCTATCATGGAACGAGGGATTGAAGCATTGAAGGAGATCAATGAGGAAATTGGGTTGGGCTTTGATGATTGGGATTTACAATACTATTTGGATCTCTTTAAGCAAAAGTTGCATCGGAACCCGACGGATGTCGAGTGTTTTGACATGGGACAAAGTAATTCCGAACACTCCCGTCACTGGTTTTTCAGTGGAAAGATTGTAGTTGATGGTCAAGAAATGCCTCAAACACTTTTTCAGATGGTCAAGGACACACTCACGGAAAACGCCAAACAAAACAGCATTATCGCCTTTCATGACAATTCGTCCGTCATTAAAGGTGCTACTATCGTAACGCTAGGACCTGTAAACCCTGGGGAGCCATCACCCGTGCAAGAACGCACCCTTGACAGCCATTTGCTTTTAACGGCTGAGACACACAACTTTCCATCGGGTGTGGCTCCGTTTCCTGGTGCTGAAACAGGTACGGGTGGTCGGATCCGTGATGTGCAGGCCACTGGTCGTGGTGCAAACGTCGTTGCTGGTATCAGCGCCTACTCTGTGGGTAATCTGAACCTTGAAGGCTACAAGCTCCCGTGGGAGGACGAAAAACTGGAATACCCGTCTAATCTTGCACACCCGCGTGACATCCTCATCCAGGCTTCCAATGGTGCTTCGGACTACGGTAACAAGTTTGGCGAGCCTGTTGTGACGGGATTTGCCCGCTCGTTCGGTATGGTATTGCCTAACGGCGAGCGTCGTGAGTATATTAAGCCGATTATGTTTTCGGCTGGTCTTGGCCAGCTTGATGGTCGTCACTGCACCAAGGGTGAGCCGGAGATTCAGATGTGGGTCCTGAAGATTGGTGGCCCGTGCTACCGTATTGGTATGGGCGGCGGTGCTGCCTCCAGCCGCATTCAGGACACGAAGACTGCTGATTTGGACTTTAACGCTGTGCAGCGTGGCGATGCCGAGATGGAGTGTAAGTTGAACAAGGTGATCCGCGCCTGCTGTGATCTAGGCGACAAGAATCCTATCGTTTCGATCCATGACCAGGGCGCTGGTGGCAATGGTAACGTGCTGAAGGAGATCGTTGAAGTGTCAAACTCGAAGCCAGGCGATACTAACCGCGGTGGGGCTCGCTACGAGTTGCGCAACATCCTAGTCGGCGACGACACTCTATCCGTTCTTGAGATCTGGGGTGCAGAGTACCAGGAAAACGATGCTCTTCTGCTCCGTCCAGAGCACATTGAGCTCTTTGACAAAATATGCAAGCGTGAAAACTGCCCGTACGCGCTGCTAGGCCAGGTGACCGGAGATGGCCACGTGGTCTTGCACGACTCCAAGGATAACTCTACCCCGTTTGACTTGGACCTTGATTTGGTGCTCGGCAAGATGCCGCAGAAGACTTTTACAGACACGAAGGAAATTGCGCCCGTAGCGGAGCTGTCACTTCCTGTAGACATTACCCTGCGCGATGCACTAGACCGTGTGCTGCGTCTTCTGTCTGTCGGCTCGAAACGTTTCCTGACAAGCAAAGTGGATCGCTCGGTGAGCGGTCTTATTGCACAGCAGCAGACTGTGGGTCCGCTCCAGCTGACTCTCGCTGATTGTGCCGTTGTGGCACAGTCACACATGCCGAACAAGGACGGCAAGTTTACAGGCGTGGTGAGCGCTTGTGGTGAGCAGCCTATCAAGGGTCTAGTCAGCCCTGGTGCAATGGCTCGTTTGAGCGTGGGTGAGTCGTTGACCAATATGGTGTGGGCGGCTCTTGGTGGACGTGGTCTAGATGACTGCAAGTGCTCTGCCAACTGGATGTGGGCGGCCAAGCTGCCTAACGAGGCTGCCCGCATGTATGAGTGCTGTGAGGCTATGACCACTTTCATGAAAAAAGTGGGTGTGGCCGTCGACGGTGGCAAGGACTCGCTGTCCATGGCTGCCAAGGTTAACAAAAAAGACGTGAAGACGCCTGGCACGCTGGTGATCACCATGTACGCCCCGACAGACGACGTCGAGCTGAAGGTGACCCCCGACCTCAAGACTCACGCCGGTGACAGCCTTCTGTACTATGTGGACGTGGGCAAGGGCCAAAACCGTCTGGGTGGTTCGGCTTTGGCGCAGGTTTATGGCCAGGTCGGCAACGTATCTCCTGATGTCGAGGACGCCGAGTTGTTTAGAAACGCGTTCAATGGCATTCAGACTAGCATTAAGAATGGTCACCTGCTCGCTGGTCACGACCGTAGCGACGGGGGTCTCATTGTTACGCTGTTGGAGATGGCGTTTGCTGGCAACTGCGGCCTCAACGTTGACATTCCTTTCGCGGGTGATAAGGTTACGACGAAGGATGTGATTCAGGTGCTGTTCGCTGAGGAGCTTGGCTTTGTGTTCCAGGTTGCTGCTGGCCAGCATGCCAATGAGGTGGAGTCTATCTTCAGCAAGCTAAACGTGCCGCTTGTGAACCTGGGTAAGGTGACCACCGATGGTGTCATTAGGGTGAGCATTAATGGCGAAGGTGTCGTCGAGGACCAGATGGTGGACCTTCGCGACGTGTGGGAGGCGACGAGCTTCGAGCTTGAGAAGCGTCAGTGCAACCCCGAGTGCGTGGCGCAGGAGCAGCTTTCGTTGCGCACCCGCACGACTCCCTCGTGGAAGGTGACGTATGAGCCTAAGCCGACGCCTGAGCGCCAGCTGAGTACGCGCGCCCAACACCGAGTGGCTGTTCTTCGTGAAGAGGGTAGCAACGGTGAGCGTGAGATGCTCGCTGCATTCCACCACGCCGGCTTTGAGGTGTGGGACATTACAATGTCTGACCTGGTAAACAAGCGTGTGGTGCTTGACGAGCGCTTCCGCGGTGTGGCGTTCGTGGGTGGCTTTACATTCGCTGACGTGCTGGGTTCGGCTAAGGGCTGGTCCGGTGTGGTGAAGTTTCACAGTGACGTGCTAAAGCAATTTGCGGCTTTCAAAGCGCGCGAGGACACGTTCAGTTTCGGTGCTTGCAATGGTTGCCAGTTTATGACGTTGCTTGGATGGTTGGATCACCCGGAAGCCAAAGCTCTCGAGGAGGAGACAAAGACATCAGCTCAGCCACGATTCGTGCACAATGAATCTGGACGCCACGAGTCTCGCTTCGTGTCGGTTCAGATCCAAGAATCGAACTCGGTGATGCTGCATGGAATGGCTGGTTCTTCCATTGGCGTGTGGGTTTCGCACGGTGAAGGCCGTGCACACTTTACGCACCCGAAGATTCAGGAAAAATATATCTCGAGTGGCGCTGCTGCTATCCGTTACGTGGACGACTCGAATGTGCCGACAGAAGAGTACCCGTTCAATCCAAATGGGTCACCGGAAGGTATTGCTGGTCTCGTCTCAAGCGATGGTCGTCACTTGTGTCTCATGCCGCATCCAGAACGTTGTTTTCTCAAGTATCAATGGCCATACATGTCATCGGAATTCCAGACACTTTGTGTGAGCCCATGGATGCAACTTTTTCAGAATGCAAAAACTTTCTGCGAGGGTCAATAAGCACGAATAGATGAATGATGCTGCTATGAAGTTGTTTTGAGAAGAGTTATTTGCTTGGAGAAGAACTGCATGAGATATATATATATATAGTTGTACAAACATATTTGATTAAAGAACGTCTTCTTTTTTAAGAGACCTTTATCTTACAGATGGTTTTTTTAAAACGACGTATCGAAATAATCAGCAATGATTGGCTGCTTTTTGTATTTGTTACTTGGTAGATAAATTACTTCGTTGTATCAGATCTGAGTACGTCGCATCTCGTTTTGTTTACCAATACAAAACGTATATGTAAAAGGACATTCATCGTTTTAAAAAAATGGAGGAATTTTTTCAATACATTGGTCCTAATGACGACGTCGTCTTGTCTTCTACTTTATTAAACCATGAACGAATGTTTGTTTACTCATCTCCACGTGAAAATCCAATCGATCGATGTGGAGAATTACGTGTGGGGTCATATTTTGCATGCTCTTCGGTGCTTTTTTATGACGATAATATCTGGATAAAAATCCGTCGCGGTTATTTTTCCAATATCAATCAGAATGGCTACATTCGTGTATACTTGAAGTTCCCAACTGGCTCGCAACCAATGGATGGCTGTGATTTACCGTCTCGTCAGCGCTCTTCAGTAGTCACAGCACAACCGGCACAATTCCGACATATCCGGAGACTCCCACGTAGGAGTGTATACCTGTATACTTGTATACAGCTGCAAGGAATCCATGACATACTGACTTGATTTTATTATACTGTTGTTCTTGAATGTTTGTTGCAGAATTTCCAACGTACATGTGTGCCTATGACCGTTTAGTATTGTATCGAGAACCAGTGTTTACTTTGCACTCAACGTCGGTATCGTCATCATCCCCTTTAACTTCAAGTGCGACATTGCCTCGTCACATGCAACGGTATTTACCACCTGTGAGTGTATTTCGAGCTACCGAATGCCGATTTAATCAGGATTTTACACAATTATCGATCAAGGTGACGTCGGCTTTGGTTGGATTAAGTGGGTGGATCAATACATCGTTCCACAAGATGCTGATTGAAGTGGAAGATCCGGAAAAATTCGGCTTTTTTCATCATGGACCACTTTATATGCAAAATGTTGCAGGACGAGGAGGTAAATGGGCTGGGGAATTACCCGTCCGTGCAATTCCAAGTCTTCAAGCACCACGGCTGTATAATGTTGAGAGTTTTCGAGTCGTGCGTGCAATTGAGCGTAAATTGCTCAAAGATCGGGTGTGGATACGTATTCAGCCGTTGCAAAAGTTAAAACAATTGCAGCTTTTTGGAGGCGAGACGAAAAGTAAAGAAGAACATCACATTGAGGTAGAAGGGGAGAATGACCAAGAAGAAAAACAGACTGCAGGTCCGGATGCGTGGATTATTGAACGCAATGCAAACACTGCCCAGAGAGTGGTGGTACCATGGGGAAATGACCGTATTTGGGATGTGCCAGTGGACGACGATGCGGAACGGTTCTACCGTACGGTATATAGCCGTCGACCACTGCCTTTGCGCCGCACTGCGGACCTGGAAGCAGAGATTGTTGGTCATCTTGAACCAGGATTTGTATTCTCCTCTACTCACCGCATTCTCAACGACAGGGGACGCATGTGGATTCGAGTGGCACTACCTTCAGAAGCTCATCTTAGTAAAAGTGTTGCTGACGACGTTGGCGAGTCTGACAACGCGAATAGCAATTTTGAAAGCAACGTAGAAGAGTCGAAGGAGGAGGAAGAAGAGTTTGAAGACCTTGGCGAATCTGTGCGGTACGGCTATGTGATTCAATCGAACGCCAAGACCAATACTTGTATGGTCCAGGAAATTCCTTCGCCCGGAAAAATGAATCCAAAACAATACTATCAGGTCTCACTTTTATCGGATGACACGCAAGCGCAGACGACAAGCAGCAGCAACGCGGAAAAAGTAACAGGAAGTGCAACAGAAAATACGTTGCCGGCTTGTGCTGAGGCTTCGAGCTCCGCGAAAGAGCTGTTTTACGTCAGAAATGGTGCAATTGTATCTGCCATTGGCTCTGTATACAATGCCAACGAAGGACGAATGTGGCTGCAAGTTCTAGCAATGGAGTTGGATCCGGCCATGCAAGTGAAGACCCAGTGGCCGCTTTCCGAAGCTGAACAGAAGCTGAATGTGGTTTATTTACCAATTTGTGATCCGAATAGGAATTCACCCGAGAGTGTTCTTAAGCCCATTCACCGTGAGTTGGTAAGGATTGATAATCCTCTTCAAGCTGAAACGAATGGACAGCGAGCTCCGTCGCGGGTCGTGTTTACTGGTCGGGCATCAAAGCTTTTTGGCTCCCATTTGTTGCGTCCGTCTACTATCGGATTGTCGTCGGCATTTCCGACGAAACAGCATGGACCTGAATTGCAGAGCAGTGGTATTACGGTCTCTGACCCAGTTGTGGGCGAGAACGACCGTACACAAAGTCTAAAGGACGAGATTACTGCGTGGCAGCTTCAGACAGGCAAAAGTCGTATGACCCAATTGTCTACACAGCTTGGTTCTTTGGTCGGCTACACTTTGAGTTGTATACGTCGGCCATTTGCTTCGTGCTTGGCGCATCAGGAGGCAAAACGACGATATCAGCAATTGGATCAGAATGGACAAGACATGGAAGAATATGCACTTGATGACAACGAGGTGAATGTGGAAGGTACGTAGTCATATTTGTATACAAGAGGATTAATGACGTGAAAGACTAGCTATATCATGCTAGTAAAGTCCTATCTTTTGTTTTATTTGACGTCATATAATATATGAAGCCGTATGGTCGAGGACTCGGCATCGCCTCATAGTATTAATGTAGCACTCAACTCCGAGTTCGATAGTACTAGAATAGTAATGTTGTACATTACTATTTTTTTATCATGCTAATACACGTAAAGTATAATGTCTGCCAGAAAACTACGCCAAAGGTTGGGGACAAAATTTAGTGCTGCCCCTGTCAAATCTTATAAAATAGGCGAAACTTATCTTTCTTTATACTTTTGTCCAATCGCATTTCTTTACGAGCGCGTGTCTCTGCACAATCGGAAGCGTGCACGCGCTCGACTTTTAACCAATCCGTAGACAGTACGCCACGCGCTTTGGTGCTCCGTTTCTATCACCAATCCTTCCTCGACGATGGCAATGCATTGTCATCACAATTGGATTTACGTCATTGTGTGCACAGACGTCAAGTATTCACGGAGCATTATGAGCAGAAAGTCAGATATCTCATTCTTGCTAAATCCACAAATTGGTGCAACGGACCAACTCCAAGTACGGGTGACACCACCGCAATCTCGAATTCCATCGGTCGTGACGGCCTTAGCACAAAATTCAGACGTCACATCCACTTCTTCAATGCTGCTGAACTCGTGCATTACGCCGCTTGACAAGAAACGTAGTTATAGAAGCGAGAAACCGCTTCTACCGGTGCTACCCGCACTGAAAACTGGTGCTAGGTTGAGCTCTAGTGACTTGGAAGAGGAAGAGTTAACTAGTACATCAATTCGTAAAGAGAAACAAATAGAAGATGTAGCTCAGACACAGGCAATTTCTGCTACTTTAAAGCCCAAGGATCAGGTCATGAAGACTAGGACGGTCTGCAAGCGGAAGCGGACGACTCGCATGCCGCCATGTCAAGTAAAAGGCTGTCCAAACATCGCCGTATCTCGGGGCTCCTGTGTGCGCCACGGTGGCGGTTCACGATGCACAATAACGGGGTGTCCGAACCGTGCTAAGCTTTACAAAAAGTGCTTCCAGCATGGCGGCTTTAGGACATGTGCGACCGACGGTTGCACACGAAAGGCAAAGTGGTACGGACATTGCTGGTCTCATGGTGGTGGACGTATCTGCGAGGTTCCTGAATGCGAGAAAGTGTCGACACAGGGAGGTCTGTGTTGGGCACATGGTGGTGGCAACCGGTGCAAGCTGGACGACTGCAGCCGTCGCTCGTATCAGAAGTACGGTTATTACTGTGTGGATCATACGAGTTACGGAGAAAAGACAAAACGTTGTCGGAAGGCTAGTGATAGATTTGGCTCCAGTTGGGTTGCGTCGGGTACAAATTTGCATTAGACATATGTGGCAACTACATTGAAAAATGTACAGAAGGGAATGACGGAACCAAGTGAGCAGTATTTATTCGGCGTTATGAAGAATACAACGTTTGTTTGCCTTAGTGTTGCGTTCAGAGCAATTAGTATACATGTAGCCTTGCTATTTCCTGGCGATTAATCGCGGCTACATATGGGTTAGTGCATGGTGTAACAAGCTTTTAGCGTCAGCTATATCTGTATGTCGAGCTGCTACCATGTCATGCTACTACATCAGAATAGTAGCATAATCAAAGATAGTAACATTTCGGCCACTTTGGTATCGTAGAGCAGGAAACATCATGCTATGCAATACCTTAACGCTCCCACAGACCGATAGTGTTTGCCAGTGAGACACCAGGTAATTTGAGCAGCAGTTTCACAATTACCAGAGAAATGGCAGTCAGGTGGTGTTTCGCCATCAGGGCACATTTACACATATGAATCGTTTAAAATACACACGCAATCTTCCAAGTCCTTGCTCCAGTGCAGCGTATCCAACGGATACTGTCACGTTACCATTCTTCACTTCCTGTCAATTAGCGTTCAATGTCTCTTCGGTTCGAGCCGCTCGAAAAGACTTGCAATGAGCTTGGCTTGTTCTTCACGGTCTTTCTTGCGTTCTTCTTTTTCAAAGTCGAGTTCCAATTGTCTCCGTCTTGTACGTTGCATCTCGATTTGAAGTTCAAGACCGCGTTGTTTGGTTTTCTCCTCTTCCTCTCGTACTCTTGCTTCATTTATTTTTTCTAGCTCAATGACATTAGCTTGATACGGTCGAGTTGCAAAAGCCTGTTGCATCTTGAATAACTCGGCCATTGCTTGTTGCACTGTCACAACGTCTCCATCAATTGGACTTTGTGGTACTGAAGACTCATCCATTGGTTCAGTTACATCTGCAGTGACTTGTGCATCTGGGAATGATGCATCAGATGAAATCGGCATCTGATCAGCAGTATCAATAGTACGTGGTAGCATCGAGATGTCTCGTCTGACAGGAGGTTCTGATTCCGTTTCTAAGCTGTCACTTCGTTGACGTTTTTTGCCGTTTGCTCGAATATTCATAGTCGTAGTTTTGGTTTTTTCTTCGTTTTCGTTAAAATCATCTTTTTCATTGAAATTTGCCTTCCCCTTTGGACGAATATCAATAGTTTTTACCAAGTCGGTCATAATTTTTTGAAAAGGAGTCTTTATTTCTTTCGAATGTTCGAAATTTTCACTTTTTATCCAGTTGCGATGACGATGTAATAGTGTATCGAACCGTGTCTTTGCTGTCGTGCCTTTGATTGGTCGCATATGAAAATCCGGATGTTTATTCAGACGTTCCGCCACATTATCCCAAGTGTCGCCTATAGCGCCATGTCGAGCATTATATGGGGTATCCCTTTTCACCTGAAGAATCAATAGATAATCCTCATTCTGTCCAAAACGTTGTCGTATCCTTTTCTCACTGACGCTGCCTTCGCCATTAGGATCTTTTTGCCGTCCACGTGGTGGCATTGTAAAGGATTTTTTTAGATTTTTGTTTAGGTAAAATAAATCTTTAGGGATAAAATATAGTGTCATAATTGTGTGGTACATAAAAAAAATGAAGAGCGCAGTATTGGTAACGGGAGCTTCGAGGGGTTTTGGTCGCTGTCTTACGTTGGACTTTGTGCGTCTATTAAAGCGACAACATATTGATCTGGTACGTAAAGAGAGACTAGGAAGGGTTCTTTTCCATTATCTAATTTAAACTATACAGTATCTATGGGCACGGAGTGAGCATGAGCTACACGAAACAAAACGATTGGCACACATTGAATGGAAGAAAATCGAGGCATTAGGTGACTTGAAGTGCTTTATCCAGTCAGTAGACTTGAGTAATTCCAGTAGTTATACTGTTAAAGTCGATCAAGTGTTGCTGGAACTAGCAGCACAGAGTTATGACCGAGTATTCCTGGTACATAATGCCGGATCTTTGGGCCAACTTGGACTTGTACAGGAATGTGCCTCTTCTCCAATGGAGTTGTCTCAGTACTGGGAACTCAATGTAACGTCGGTGATATGGCTCAACAAACGCTTTTTAGATGTCTTTGGAGCTTCGAGAGAAGAATTAGTGGCGTTAAATGGATCTACTAGCAGGAAACAGACACAATTGGTGATTATTAACATCACGTCATTGTGTGGTATTGAGCCGTTCAAGACGCATATGATGTACTGTGCTGGTAAAGCAGCGCGTGAGATGCACCATCGAGTAATTGCTACCGAGCAAGCGGCAGTTGGCAAAGTGCGTGTACTGCAATACTCGCCTGGACCGATGGATACGGACATGCAAAAGATGATTCGAGAGTCGTCACTTGTTGACCCTGAACTTCGAAAACAGTTTGCAGACATGAAGGCAAAAGGAACACTCGTTTTGCCAGCTCAATCGTCAGAACGCGGCGTGACACTTGCTATCAGCGAAGACTTTGAAACGGGAGCTCATGTCGATTACTACGACCTGATCACTTCTAGTAAGGGGACCAAGTGATTTATGAAAGTGATCAGACTGATTGAAGTCACACAAACTATTGCCATCGACTTATGTCTATATCCATGTTGAAAGAGGAATATGCTCGGAGTGTTGTGTCTATCTTTCACTTCGTCAATGTTTGAAAAGTAGATCATCGTATACGTATTGCTGGCGATTAACGCTGTAGTTGTGCTGCTCCTCGAACCAATGGCTGCTCCAGAACACAGCTGCAGCGGCACGCTATAGTACCATTTTCTTGGACTCCCAGCAGCGCTTCTTGTTCTTCTCAACTAGGTCTTCCAGCACCGGGTTCTTGTCCACCTTTGTCAACAACGCTGGGATAAATCAGAGGAAGACAACGTCTTCCTCTTCCTCTAGCTGGATCAAAGTATTCACCTTCATCTCACGTCCGTCTCCATCTAACGATCGGATAAAAGATAAAGGATGATCTTCTTCTCCTGTTATTGAGGCCATTCCACCCTCTTGTCAGTTTTGTTCCGCTGCCGCCGCTCGCTTACTTCCATGGCAAATGCTCTGCGGTCACTTCCATTCAATCACATAAGGGCATTGACTATTATTGTGCTGGATAGCTTGGGCATAAGGAAGGATACGATCTCGTATTTCTTTGGGACAGGAAACTCTCGCTCTCCTCATGTTGAGTGTTAGTCGCTTCATGTCATTACGCTAATGAGTTGCCATATGAAGAAGGGCGGAAAGACTCCTCTTATCGAAGCGTTAACGCAAGAATTTCTAGAGCTGCACTATCGATTAGAGGTGTGCTTTTACTACAACAAAAGCAATGTGTTCGGTGTCGCGGGAACGAAAAACCAAGTGGCGTCGGAAGTGCCGATCCAGGAATTGCACGAGAAACCGATATGGAGGTACGACGCTACACCCTACATGTTTGACTACGCTGCTGTGCGACTAAGGTCGACATTTGGAGCGTGAGCTTGCTCGTAAAGACGCCAAACATCCCAGACCTTTCGGCCAAGCTGGCAACAATTTAAGCAAATGTTACAGATGGATTCGACGAAGAGATCCACGACAGTATCGCTTTGAAGGCAATACGAAAGGCTGCTGCTGACGATTTCAAACAGTACATTTGCTTCCAGCGCAATGTCAAGAAGTGAATAACATGAGCGGCTGGGCTGTAGATAGATGACTACTCCGTTTTTCTCGCAAGTACACCACGTTGGTGAATTCAGAAGATCGCGTCTGTTGTACATGCAACAATGGACAAAAAGAGCTATAGGCAGCTGATCCACATGCAGCAGCCAAGTGGTAGGATCGCTCTAGCTGCTTGGCAGGGCTCCTCGTCTAGTGCTGCTACAATACAGTCAATCAGACCCGCAAGCTTTACTGATATCGGCATGCATCACGTTGCTTCCTATCAACGACAAGATCAACTCTAAAAGACCAATGTTACCCAAACACTGACTCACATTCAGCGTGGATCTCAGTGTTAAAAGAGTTTCCTGCGCGTGGTATCATCGCGATAAAGTACAGCAAAATGAGCTACTTGTTTGTATGTCGACGTAACACAGATACAAAGGGGTTTAACACTACACTCTTCTCTCTTATTACACTTAGGAAAAGCAGCCTATTGATTCTTTATCTCTGTCGTTGTTATTTAACGTTCCGACTTGTGGCTGTACGGGTTTGGAAATGGGCACTTGAGTTTGGGGTCGTCGTAATTCTGCTTGACTTTCAAATCCTCTGGCTTGTTACTACAGACACCGTACGTATAGTTCTGACGCATGCAGACACCCTTATCGGCACATGGGTACACGGTCGGATCCACGCAGTTGTTATAAGCGCATCGATGGCCATTGGGTGTCACGTAGAGCTTGTCATGGGACACGCGTAGTTTAATATGAACCTCCTGCTCTGCAATTACGAGAACCATAGCAGCAATGGCGACGATGGCGGCGGTAATGGTTGAGAAGAGCTGCATCTGATTAGTTGCTGGATGAGGGGATTTGAAATGGATCGAGAGCCAATTGAGAAATGAGTTGGCGATCTTCTTTTTGACTTGGAAAAAAAATCTGATTTATTTCAATGAAAACCCTTAGAAGGACAGTACGAACGTGTTTCAAAGGTTTCTAATGTCTTACATAGAGGCCGTTTTGACTGAAGATTACAATACCCAGCATTTGGTTTTGTAAAGCCTCTTTAGCACGAAGTTCAATGAGTGGCCTCACACAAGTCCTCGTTAAATGATGTAAAATGTGTAGTTAGTTAGGTCGTCATGTCGAGGCAGATACTCGCATTGTCATCGACTGCATTGTTATCGAGACGAATCGTAAGGATGCCAATGGTCTTCAAATCGAAGCAATAGAGGATTAGAGGATCTAGTATCGTTCCGATTTGTACTAGCACCGTTGACCATAACAAAAAGTTCGAGCAAAGCCTGCTTTGAAACTGTTTTGCCAATGTATGCTTCCACATTCTTCTCTTAGCATTGAGTTTGGCCTTCCAGGTCAATCATCAACGGCCAGTAATTGCTACGCTGTATTCACGATGGTGTTGTCGACCATTCGAAATCATTTGGCACGGTCCACGCCCGAAATCTAAACAGTTTCTTCCACGTAACGTCTTCGTGATTGTAAAAGCTTTGGAGTACGTGATCGATTGCTTTGTAAAGTGCATACACTACTAGTCGATTGCAAGCCACGAGAAATGCTAACAAAGGCACCAATGTAAGTGACCACACCCGATGCTTCTGTACTGTCAGCGTCGCAGCCTCTCGTTCTCATAACATCTCGTTCGGGCGTAAACCACCTTATCTAAGCGTTCTTTAGCTACCTTTGCGTGCAACTATACTAAAGAGAGCTGAGGAGCTACCGCAGACACCTTGTCAGTTTTTGCGTCTCGGAATTCGAGTTTGCAGCGAATGGACGTCTTTGTCCATTGCTTCCACTAAATTGTTGTCCTTATCAGACTGCAACAGATTTTACAAGAAGCATGTATCGCCTACAACAACTGCTAATTCTATGAAGAGCTCATTTAATGAGGTCATCAGGAGCTTGACCTCATCAAATGAGCTCTTCATAGAATTGGTCTCCATGCTGCAAATATTTGTAATATGTCATCACAACTAAATAGTGACATTCATATTTACTAGTACTACTTCTTGTAATGTAGTACATTGTACACTACTATAAGTATACTACTATTCTATTTAAGTATCGCCTCAAAAAAATAGGGTACCATGTTTACGGAAAAATGGAGTCAGCTGAATCTGTATCGTTTCAGACCAAAAAGCGAGAGACCAAAACCGACCAAAAAGCCATGGTCTGGTCACAATTTACTTTATCATCATGGAGCAGCGACTGTCGTCCACATGTGCGAGTTTTCTAACGAACGATGGAAGCGACGATCTAGTAGTGCGCTACGAATGGGACGGTGGTGCTATTGGTCTTGAGCTTATGCGTACACCGCCATCGACTACGAAACACGTCATCTACTGGGGCGTCGACTCGCTTGGCGTTACGTTGGGCGTGGAGGAAACTTCTCGACGCGTAATTGTGACGCGTTCTAGTCGTTCAGACGTGAAAGAGGGTGATGTACTGCTTCAGGCGGGTGGAAAACCTATAATTGGGCAAGATTTCAGCCAACACATGGCGTTGCTTAAGCAGGAGCACGAGTTGGGTGAAGTAGCCATTCCATTTGTCTTTGTCCCTCCTCCACCTCGTGTGTTTGTTAAGAGGTGCGAGGGTGCATTGAAAGAAGCCGGTGTAGGTCCAAGTTTTGAGCTAAAATACGTGGACGGTCGTGTCGTGAGATATTTGGAGATGAAAGAGCTGCAGATACTCATCCGCAACTCGAACAAACCGTGTACGATGGCATTTGTGCAGACCAAAGAGAAACAATTCTATGGCGTGCTGCAAAAACAGGAGCAACAACGACGTAAATTGCAACATGCCAATCAAGCTGCGATTGCAAGTGCGGGACTGGCTTTGGCTGCGGCTATCGTTGTCAACATTACATAAGTGCCTAGAGATGTATATACAGGTAGCGGGAAGTGGACTACATGCTCCAGTAGTACACCTACTTATTGGGAGTTGGATGAGGCAGAAACAATAATAAACAGCACCTCAGAAGCTTAGAAAATCGCTACACCTTGTTGATCTTTCCAGCGCCAGTCAAGACAAGCCTGGTTGAAGCATATATGTCGAAGACCTGCTCTTATCGACAGGCTTGAAAGTATCTTGCAACACAATGTAAAGCTGTTGTTTGTTCCTGTCACTACGTCTAATTCGCTTCAACGGTTGATGAACAAAATCTAATGCATTCATGGGGGCTGAGCTGATATCTAAACGTTGAGTGCTTTTTGAGATTCTCACCACTCATGCTAAAGAAGCTAGATGCTCTGCACGCTTTCCCCGTGGAATGGGTGGCAGGAAAGTATTGTGAAGGCCGTCGAGAAAAAGTAAGGCGGTCTTTTGACCGGTGACTTGTCATGCAAATGAATGAAAGAGTCGCTAACGTCCTGAATGGCCACGCATAATTTGGCTTGTGGTGCTTTTCTGGAGCCGGCATCTGATCATCTTTACAAAATGTGGCCGTGCACGATCTCTTTCGCGTGGTAAATATCTTTAGTTGCGTGTGGTACCTGCGCTGGAGCGGACACCATGAGACGGCTGAAAAAACCTACGTAGGGGCAGCTAATATGGCATGTCGCTAAGATCGAGGAGGCTTAGCTGCGTAGTCATGAGGGCGATGGCGTGAGGCTGCGCGTATATGACCGCTATTCGGAGGTTAAGATCTCTATGCATCATTCTGTGGGAGTATTCATTCTTTGATTACACACAAGCTTCGTACAAGGACAATCTTAAACTGTGTGGAAACAGATTTACCGTTTATGGTTTACAAGATTTCTGAAAAGTCCTCAGCCATTCCAGTACCCCCGGAGTTGTCTCCTGGCGGTTACGTGGGCTATGCAGTACCGGCTGCCGGATGTTGATGGTGTCTTGGAACATTTCCGTTGCTAGGCGAAGGTAGACGCCTTTGCTCACATCTTTATCCCTTCGTTGTTCCCTGATAGCGACCGCTCGGAGTTGGCGAAGAAGGACTTGTTTGACTTCCGCTACCTCTTGCTCCGTGGACGCACTTTCCTGCTTATGAATATTTCTGTTTCGCTGAATCCAGAGCATGGTCACGCATACGGAGCACGCTATCCACCATATTCTTTTCCAGGCCCGTCCAACGATGTCAGTTTTGTCTGGGAACATATGCTCAATATCTGCCCGCACTCTCGGAGGTAGCTCCGGTGCTGCGCGCGATAACGCTGCTTGTTTGTCCAACTCCATTTGGGCGGATGATACCTCCGATCGCGTCCACTGCGTGATGATGTATGCCCAAGACTTGGATGCTCCCAGAGGATATGCAGGAGTCCTTCGTGTTGCCCGATGCAGGCCAGATGCCTCTTGCACGTCGAGTCTATGTCGCGTCCCGAAAAGTACAGATTCAACTGAAGAGTAGCTACTCTGTAGCATACCCAGACCTGGTATTCCGTGAGAGTGTGTCCGTGATCCCATAGTTGTGCCGGTGACTGCGACATCGGGAAGTGGTTACCGTCCTGTGAGCCGTCTCGTTGATGTAGCCTGGTAATTACCGCCGTAAGTGCTGGATGAAGCTTTCGTTTGGCGCGATGGAATGGTTGGCGTTGAAGCGCCTTGAATGCGTGCATGTTGTTGATGGAAGGTGGGAGACTCCATGGAAACCCATGTAGCAGCGCATGCGCTGTGAATACAAGCGCCGTGTTGCGTGTTTTCTGTTGTAGATCCACCAGCTCCTGTTGATCAGCTTCTGGCACAGTCATGTGATCGATAATCCAATGGAGTCCGTCGTTGGCTTCATGGAGGACAATAAGGGCGAGGTTGCTGCCGGCGTGTGCTTTCTGGCGCCCGTGTGTGACCCCTTGGTCTAGCAATGTCCAGGTGTGCGTGTTCAATACCTCCGGCCCGTTCCGCAGCGTAAGCTGAGCCGGTATTTGCATTTCTTCTGCTTCGTGCAGATAGGGACTTGCCATAAGTATGGCTGTTGCCCATAGCCCTAGTTTAGGCAGCGTGTGGTAAGTATTGAGTTTCGTTGTTGGGACCCGAATACGGTAATCCAGCGTTGACACTCGCCGAATGTGTAGCTCAGCTAGCGTGCAGGCGGGTAGTAGTGGATATTTCTTTGTTGATAGCATAATCCCCTTGTCATCTATTATCCAAGGATTCTGATCCCACCTGTAAGTCGCCCAAAAGTCCTTGCGCTCCTGGGTGTACATGTGTATAATAGTCGAGATATCTTCATAATATTGGAAAAGTAAATCCTGATCTGACCTGGTGGCCACGAGGTGTGTCACTAGGCGCTTCAAAATTCCATCACGATGCTGTTTGATCATCGTCCATTCTTCTGACGTCGGTGCGATCCACGCGCTTAATTCCGCTCTGATTTCCGGTTCTGGAGCCATTAGCGTGCTGTTTCTACCGGCTTTGGGTGATGCCGGTGAGATTCTCCACATAGCTGAGTCCTCCATATCTTGAAATGACCACGCTGCCCAAGCATAGAAGTAGCGATCGCGTTTCTGAATCAGCCACTTCATCGCATGCTTAAGATTTTGAGTGCATATGGCGACGTCTATGGAGACGAGCCCTATCCCCCCCGCCCCGCGTGGTGTGTATAGCAGGCCTGGATTGACCTTGTGTCTGCTGTTGCATGTAGACGTGGTGAGATGCCACATAAATTGCTTCTGTATGATGTGCAGTTCTGCTCGAGCCCATTG
Organism: Peronospora farinosa; assembly: GCA_947646735.1. Lineage (NCBI taxonomy): Eukaryota > Oomycota > Peronosporomycetes > Peronosporales > Peronosporaceae > Peronospora > Peronospora farinosa. Next base: position 172,383 of record CANTFK010000054.1, on the reverse strand, counting down.
CGGGAGCCGGAAGACAGCAGCTGTAAATAAGACTGCTGGTAGCATGACAGCATTCAGTAGCAGTATCCTCACGGCGACGCTGGTTGAGAGGCTTGCCGCGGTGGCTAGACGCTTTCTGACGTTTCGAATCCGTAAGGCCCAATTTGCGTCAACCAGGTCTCCAGTCCCCACCTGGTACCCTAAATACCTAGTCGTTTGACCATGACGGAGTACTGGAATTTCTTCATAATCGGAGATTGCGACCGCTGTATTGAGGAAAATCAGTAGACTCTTTGCTGGTTGAGGACAATCTTAAACTGATAAAAAATCACATGTACATGGAGAGAATGCGCAACGCTCCGGCAAACGCCGAGGAAAGTGCGGGATCATAGTAATACTCTCACACCCTATCAATTCTGGACATGGCGACAGGACAACTAAATCTGTATCGCGCTGCGAGGAACAGACACAATAGTTGCAGAAAGACACCGGCCTGCAGCGGCAGTAAGAAGACCTTTGTCCATCTTGTTTTGTGCTTGCGCCGCAGCGCAGTCTGGGATAAACTTGATGGTCACTGGACTAGGCAGACAGTCACCGTCAATTGACCCAAAACTTCCTGGGGGTTTATGCCAGTCGATGAGTTCACAGCATACCCGAGTACCGAGCGAAAAATCCTATCGGACCGATGACGCGGGTGAAACCGAACGCGTCTGGACGCAAACCTGGCACGTCCTCGTCCTCGGGCGATGTTGCAACCACGTATTTGAGTAGACAGGAATGCAAATGTCTACAAGGCTACCTTCCCAGCAGCATCACCAGTTTTTGGGCTACATGCCTTTGTCAGCTTCGAGCAATCGCGACGAGAGAGCATCGAAACATCGAGAGATTGCGTCCGTCACACATGGTGCCGTGCTTTATGAATGCGTCGAGTTGCTAGAGCGCGGCCCTCCACGACCACCAAGTTTATCGGTCGATATAATGTTGGGCCAAACGGCGCTATTATCCTAGCTCAGGACTTTCCACATAATTAACACCATGTAAATAGACGATCGGAACCTCTCTCTCACATTCACATGGAGAGTATAATCGACCCACCAAGATGTGCATTAACATTTTGAAGCAAAAAGTGGTAGAATAACAGTACCTCTGTATTATATTTGATAAATAATTCGTACGTACAAACGCACATCGAAAGCCACAATACACGACGTGCTGAAGACTCATCGAGGCTTTGCAGCATCAACTGCATACATAGGACATAAGAGATCATGGCCGGATTGTGTTTGAAGTTGCAGGTCGTAAGGATCTAATTTTAAGATCGAAGCTTCCGGCTTGAAAAAATATCGGATGATGCAGTCGCTGAACTGATGGATGTCGCCTATTGTTCGAGAATCAAACGATAAACTGATCAATAAACGCCTCGGTTCGACCATTTCACTATAGCTACATCGCGCGCGTCCAGCGTAGCACGCTTTTCAAGATCAAGCTCGACAGGACGGGGGGTGACGCCACCAGAAACGCGAGCTTGCTCGCGGTAGCTGAAATATATGAGGCTTTTCTGCAATGGTTAGAGCATTGGGGCAAAGGCCATTCCCATTCGGCAAGGTCCTGTAATAAAAAGACTTCCACTTTGGTATACGTGCCCATCCATCCCATGCGCTCTTCCAGTCTAGCTCTAATAACTCAGTTGTAGAGACGAAGGTAGCGTCACCTCGAAAACAGCCAGTCTGACCTCTAGCACAACGAGTTGACGTTGGGATGGCTTAATTGTTCACTTTAGGAGCACGTCTCCGCTAAAAGCCGCCTTGTACTAGTTTTAAACTCTGCACACCTCACTGAACAAAGTGGTTGTCGCAACGAGGCATCGTGCAAGGAGATGTTGCAACAAATGCTCGACTCAGCCTTCAGCCAACAAATTAGGCGAGGCTCCGCCATTACATCGTAGCTTGTCCTCGCACAGGTCGACACTGTGGCCAGTGCAGTGACCAAGTCTTCAAATATGTCACTTGATTATGATGCTTAGAGACAAGTAGCTGTGTAATGTGTGCTAGCTGCGACTATCCACATCGAGCAGCTACAGGCATTGTCGTACCTTATCGACGGCATGGTTCGGCTGCTTCGTCTTCAAATGGAAAATACTTCTGTCTGTCTATGTTCTGAGGTGTTTTCTTCGATATGATAATCCGGCAGTATGTAGACTCTAATCCTTAGACTTGCCCAGGACTCTAGCGTGCGTCACATCCAACTCGGTAGTCTCAGCCATCGCCCGTTGAATCCTCGCTGAGTTGAGGTGCACACCATTACTGCCCAGTGTCCCGTTTTTCTAGCTCACGATCAGGTATGCGCGTTCGTGGCGACTTGGTCTCTGCTCTCTACTGTGGACAATTCATAACCGCCTAACGTGCTAATAATTACTACACCGCTCTTACTCCCTGCTTTCAAAGTGCATGGTAGCGCAACCCTCATGGAAACCACTAGATCTCATTTGCGTCAAGCTGCCGTATCCGCAATCTATCAAATTTGCTGACTATATCCGCACAGTGCTGATGGCCACTTTGCCTGGCACCAGATTCAATTTTGACCAGAGTAAACAAATTAATGGGACGTGACCAAAGTTCATTGTGGTCGTGTCTCGATGTGTTTGCAGAGATGTAGGCAGCCGCACGTTCACCTAACAATGCGGAGACGGTTCACAAAAAGAAAGTGATGCGGTGGAGCAAAATCGGATGTTCTTCATGTAAGCAATCCATTTAATAATGACCGCTGCAAAGGAGGGCCTGCGCTATGTAATCAGCCACCTCACTCGGTTCTACAATTATCTTGTAAGGACATGTGTATGCTTGGTCTCAGTGCTCCTCGAGCATGCGAATCTTTGATGTCCGCAAAAATGCAGACTCAGTCGTAAGGATAGTGCTTACGAGTGAGTCTGTATGGCGAACGCTGTCCAACGTTACCACCGCCAGAGCTGCACACAACGTACGTGCTTCTGCTTTTCCGGTAGCCAGAGTAAGACCGCTGAGTCGGTTGGGTGCGCACCCTTAAACAACAAGTCCAGCTTGGCGCTGAAATTAAGCGTTAGTAGCGCCGCAAGGATGACCCGACGATGGTATTGTCGGTCTACTCTCAGAAGGACGCCTGAGTTCGGCGACCAGTGAACAAAAAACAGTAGCATCCACGCAAGTATCCAGAATTTGTTGAGACCTGCATTCATATGTTCGTAATTCGTTGCAGCTAGTTGCAGCTACTAACGACGATTCCGTCGCACTACTGGTAACAAAATGTTGCCAAGAATCTATGTCTAGATTCGTCAAGCTGGTGCTGCAGCTGCTTCTAATTGCAAGTTTTGAAAAAGCAATTGAGGGGTTCTGGTTCGTCAACGCTGCAAAGTGAAACAGGCACGACTGCGTTGTCGAGCTGTCGCGCAAGGGCTTTTCCATGAGTTTGACTTTGGTGTGCAACTCCGAGTCATGAGACTTTTCCACCGTAGACGAGGCTGGAGACTGTATCTCGGCTGTGTCCTGCCTTCTGCCTTGCAAGCTGTTTTGTTCCAAGTTCATACGTGCCAGCATAGACCGCGCCTCGTATTTGAACAAGATGCATAAATCTTGAACAACAGCTTGGAGTGTGCGTATCGGACACAGTCGACAAGGTTCAAGTTAGCAGGTGTCTACTAGTATATTTCGCCACTCTCAAAGCTGGCACCGTCTTTGGTAAATCAAACAAGCCGTGCCGTCACCCAATTTACCAAGACATCCTAGTCAAGCCTTCGCCATGACACATCCTCAATGAAACCGTCAGCTCTTGCCAAAGGTGTCAGTGCGTTTCTTCTGCACGTCCACGTGGGTGAGAGATAGGCTGCTATAAGTCTGCCGTTCCTCGTATTCAAACAATTGCATAGATTTCTTCAAATAGCCGTCGGTAAGGATCGAGTCAGCAGGCCTTTTTGATACAAGTAAGCCCTTCACGCATTCCTTGGGTGGACCCTTGTAATCTCATTCTATGAAAGGATTGTCTGACTTATACCTTCTATCCCTCTCTCTTGAAAGTCTCTTGACGCAAAGGTGGGAGGAGCTCGGGAAGAGATTAGTACCTTGCCATGACCGAGGAGGGAAACGGTTGTCATTTCAACTCGCGATTTAAACGATCAAGCAGATCCATGTCATTTGCAAATTCATCAAGTCCACCGCAAGCCCTCAGAAGATTCGAAATCCTCAGTGAACGATTATGCCATTGACCCACCCGCCCTCGATCGTTATCCCGCAACTCCAGCACCACACCGTACTACCACCGCTTAGTAATCAACTAAACCACCACTTTCCACTCTCGCACTCGCAACAATACTCACCGCAACACGCCTTCCCTTCGTCGCAGTTGCTGTCGCCTTCAATGTCTTCCGATATCAATCTCACTTTGTCTGGTCCACTGCGACGCGGCAAATGGACACGAGCTGAGGAGAACTACGCGGCAGCCACCATTTCGTACTTTCGTGATGGTCTCTTGGCCATTCAGTACGGCACCACCCTCCGCGGGTACTTGGCTCAACAGCTCCATTGTGACCCCATGCGGATCTCGAAAAAGCTGTTGCCTGGTTCGGTCTTTGCTGGGATCAAGATCAACCCCAAGATCGGCCGACGAGCCTACTATCCGTGCGCTCAGGACTCATCAGCAGCTACACGGTCAAAAGAAAATGCTGCTCGCCACCTTACCAATCTTCGTCGAGCATTTATTCAAAGCATTGAGGAGGAGGAACAGACCCTGGAAGGTGGAAGCAATGGCGAACTCAAAGACAGCCCCATCCACTCTATCAAAACGCACACGCGGAGATACAATAGTTCGAAGCCAATTCCGTCCATCGGACGCAAACGTAGCTATGACGACGTCAATAGTGTCGTGCTTGCACAGCAACATCAAGGACATCCAGCGTCTGTAAAGCTCACGGACCCGCAAATCTTCTATCACTTCCAGCACCCAGCACAACCGACGCTCTACAGCTCGCAATATGCAACGGCCAATGCTGCCGCTTCAGCAACCGTGACAATACCGGCCACGAGCAAACTGCCTAAGCTAACAGTCATGGACGACGTCTCTCGTCATGCGGCTTACTCAACCCAGCAACGCAGTGTGTCGCCCGTGCCTATAGCATCATCAACGGCAGTGCTGCCGCCTCTGCGCGTCTCGCTTGTTCGAGCCTCTATGTGCTAAAGAAGCTGTAGCTGTCTGGAACAGCTCAAGGCCCCGACCGGAGCTGTGTGTACATAGCGTTTTAACGAGGTAGAATAGTTAGCGACCCAAAGTAGTTGTACGATCATATTGCAAGCAAGGACGTCATGAGAAAAAGCCCGCATATATTCAACACGATGTTGCTTGTGTATCAATTGACACCATCATTCGAACAATTAACAATGCTATGAAAAGCTGGGAGGAGACGGACGCCCCTAGTGCAGCAACGACGTAGGCAGCAACGACTTGATTGCGAAGTAGTCAGTACTGGTCTGCTTCATTCCTCTCGTCATCAGATCCATTTCACCTTGTGCTATTACTACTCACCGTCGAAAGCAGGGAATGCAGGGATGGCTACACTACCTTTGCCACATGTATCTTCCGAGTGAATATGCGGTGGACACGCGCGACGCCGTATCGGGACATTGTGTTCATCCTTCTGCCAGCACGTAAAGACCTGGGAGAACATCATGACACCTCCATGAACGTACTGACATTTCAGTGCTGCGTCCCCAAAAGCTTGACGCAATTCCTTCCCATCCACTTGTCCACCAATATGAGTCTGTACAAACTGTGGTGTCGGTGCCAGTGTCTCGTTCCGTTCGAGGTCAATTGCGTGTGTAAAATAATCAACTTGCGACAATCCGGAACACGTGCCATGTCGCATCCACTCGTGCTTCCAGAAATCCGCATATAATGGCGACGCTTCACTAAATTTCACGTCCGGCCAGAATTCATGCAGCGTATCAATCCCGAGCTCACGTTCGATTTTATTGGCATCAAAGGCCTCATCCGAACAGAAACTGGGAGGGACACTACCCGAACGTTCTGGCCATAGACCATGAAGTGTTAAATGGGACTGCCAATAGCTTTGAGGAGCACGACAGCCCGGATACTCTTGCTCTTTATTGAAACAAAAGGTCGGTTGCCAACTTTGTGCCAAGATGTACATGTCAAAGGTGATGGAAGGTACCGGTACGAGAGTTAAGAGCAGTGGGTCATAGACTTTAACAGACGATGATGATGAGATGGTGACAATAAGTGCTGTCAGAGTCACAAGACGGACGAGAAAGTGTCGCGTCATGGGCATGCCAAGAAGATTGCGAAGGTACCCCCTTCTTGAACTTGACTTGAAGTTAGTATAAGAGAAAATGAATCCAGTTCGAAGAGCCGTTTTAATGTAGCTATGTGTGGAAACGATGTGGACTACACAATTGGGGAAGAGAGAAAAATGGGTCTCTTTTTGGCTGAGGTGCCCATAAAAACGGACCTCGACACAAAATATGACCATGATGGCAGTGAAAGGGGCGGCATTGCGACGCTTCTCAGTGGCTCTTGAACAGCAGCTGGCGGAAGATCAGCTGATTGAGGGGGAGGAATGGTTTCTAGTGTCTTGTACGTGGTGGAAGCGCGTATTAGGGACGTCTGTAAGCGACGAGAGTGAAGGTCAAACCGACGACGACTCGGAGGACTCGGACGACGCTTTGCCGCGCGGAAATCGGAACTTTCAAGTGAAAAACGACATTTTACTGGACATGGACCTCAGTAGTCACAAGCGCAATATTACAGTGCTCAAGCCCATGCTGGTACGAGCTACAACGGAGCTTTAGATGCTAAAGTACAATCACTTGAAGGTATCTGATACAATGCAACTATATTAATTTATACAGGTAGAAGGCAAAGACTATCGCCTGGTAAGCCAACGGGTATGGAACCAATTATCGGACCATTTTGGATTCGATTGGGAGATTTCAAGACCTGTGGTGACACGAGGACCTGCGAAGAATCGAGTTGTAGAGGTCAATCCATTTACTTTTGAAGTAAGTTTTGGTATAGATGTCAAGGTCTACGTGATGGTTAAACGAGTACAAAACAATAACCTAATTTTATCTTTTGCTATGTAGGTGTTTGTGTGGTGTACAGGACTGGAAGAACCTGTCGAGCTTTTGGATACAGAGCAGAAACCACTGGTACTGATGGCCAGTGAAAAATGTTTGCTGAAAGAGTTACAGATGCAAGTTTGGAAAGCTGCGACGATGGAGCCGCAGATGAGAAAGATGTTTCCTGATGTGACGGAGGAGACTGTTAATCTGGCGGTGCAAGTTTGCTACCGCATGAATAAGGGTTCGCCTTGGACACCGTTGAAAGATGCAGTGGTGAAGGAACATGAACGGATAAGTAATGGCTTTACGAGCGCAAAGGACTTGGAGAGTTTAGTACAAAGCTTGACAGTGGGTGAGCTGCAGTTGGAGCCTCGAGATTATAAACCTGGGAAGGAGAAATTGCACAATTTGCTGGTAGAGGGACGACTTACAGCAATTGACGGGAATAGCGAATCCGATTGGAGACACGGTAAATTTTACAGTGAAATACAGGCAAATGCGTGGAGGTTCACATTAAAGAAGAACCAACTAATTGACGCACGTGATACGGAGCAGGAATGGTACGAATCTCGCGTGATCGACCTAGATCCGAACAGGGTGAAAGTACATTTCCGTGGATGGACGGCAATATGGGACAGATGGATTGAGCGAACATCGCCAAGAATTGCACCATTACACACTAAGGTTCCAAACTGGCGCAACTTCCAGATTGGTGACGAAATTCTTGTGGGCAAGCAAGTGGAAAAAAAATATTACCCGGAGTGGCGTATTGCACGCGTCACCGATGTTCAAAACTACGAGATAGGCGACTCGCTTCGGATTGAGCTTGATGTGGATGGCAAAAAACGGTGGATAGATGCACAGGATGAATTGCTCTGTCCTGTAGGTACGCATATGGCAGTCAATGCCTCAAGTTTGGCCAAACCACGAGTGTCTTCTTTTTCACCAGCAAGCTCTTACACCCGACACGACCATAACCGACGCAGGACGAGGACGGCCCGAGTTTAAGGGTGTTGTTGGTCTTTCAAACTTAGGTAACACTTGCTTTCTGAACAGCATGCTGCAGTGTTTGATCAACACAGCACCTCTTCGAGAGTACTTTCTTATGAAGGATCCGGCTACGGGGAGTTTATTCTTTACAAAGGAGATTAACAGAGATAATCCGCTAGGCATGAAAGGCATCATGGCCTTTGAGTTTGCCAGCTTGTTACGCGATATGTGGGGAAACGAATTCAAAATAGTCACCCCGACGAAAGTGAAATCTGTGATTGGCCAGTATGCACCACAGTTTGCTGGATACCAGCAGCAAGATAGCCAGGAGCTCATGAACTTCTTGTTAGACGGTCTGCATGAAGATCTGAATCGCGTCAAGTCAAAGCCGTATACCGAACCCGTTGAGCGAAATGGTCGCAGTGATGCAGAAGTAGCCCAAGACGAGTGGAAGCAATTTTTTCGCCGCAACGAAAGCGTTATTGTGGACAACTTTATGGGACAACTTCGCAGTCATGTGACGTGCTCAAATCCTGCTTGTGGAAACGAGTCAATTACCTTTGATCCGTACATGAGTTTGTCGGTACCAATCCCAAACAACGAAACTGTCGTTGTCCAAATCCAGTTGTTTTGGGCCAATGGCGATATTCCGATGAAATATGCTTTGCGTCTTCCAAAAGATGGCTGCTCCCTACGAGACGCAAAGGCGACTCTAAGTGAGCTTTCAGGCATTCCTGTTTCGCGAATTTTCTTTGTCGAAGTATGGAATCATCGAATTGTTAAAGCATATTCTGACAAGCTGTCCGTCGACCGCGTTCGCGATGGCATCCTTCACGCGTACGAGTTGGAGTCACCGGTGACCGACTATTCATTTTCGTCACCTATTATTCGCCCACCCAGCGGACAGAGAAGATTAGGCACGATGGAATCTGAGCTAGCATCTTCAAAGCAAATGCACCTAGTGGAGTTGCTGCACCAGGCACCGGTTGCGTCGCCAGTGGATGGACGAGCTAGTATGAATGAGTATGACAAGCTAGGCGAAGACGGATATGGACCTAAGCGGCAACGAGTGGAGGTAGAGCTATCCAATACGCCGCTTCTTGTGTCGATCAACCAGAAGTGGACAAAAGACGAGATACATAACAAAGTATGGCAGATTGTGCATCGCCTTGTGGCCACAAAAAAGTCTGGTAACGACTCTGGAACCGATTTTGGCTGTGGCAAGCGCCAGCAACGACCGTATCGCTTGCATGTGACAGATCCTAAAGGTGGAGTCACTATTACAAGTGAGCTTTCTCGCAATGATGAGCCCGTGGAGATTCCTGATAGCACAAGCACGCCATTCCGATTTATCCTTGAGTGGAGTTGCAATGGGTACGTTTTTGGGCTTCTTTAGTTAGTATGCCTTTATCTTACCATTGTCCTCTTGTGTTTTCTTATAGCTATCAACGAGGCTACGACGAAATGTTAGCAAAGCGAATTGAACATCACGAATCCATGGAAAACCTGAAAATCACGCCGAAGACTGACCCCATCACGCTTCACAATTGTTTGGCCAAGTTCACGGAATGCGAACAGCTTGGCGATGCAGATACTTGGTATTGCCCCAAGTGCAAAAATCACGTCCGTGCGTTTAAGAAGTTCGATCTCTTTTCGCTTCCTAAAGTACTGATTTTCCACCTAAAACGCTTTCGCTACGCGCAGAACTCGTTTTATATGCACCGTGATAAGATTTCGACCCTCGTTGATTTTCCCATCGAAGGCTTGGATCTCTCGGAGTTTATGATCGGGCCGCAAAATGGTTCGAAGCCACTCTACGACCTATACGCGGTATCCGAACACGTGGGGGGTCTAGGTGGTGGTCATTACACTGCTATTGCGAAGAATCCAGTAAACAAGTGCTGGTTTGACTATAATGATAGCCACACCAGTGAGACGTTAGCGGAGAAGGCTGTGTCTCCTCGAGCATATGTGCTATTTTACATACGCCGTGACCAAGCCTAAGACATATGTGGGTGTTGGTTGATCCAGGACCGACACTCGCTGCATGTCGAATTAGAAATATGAATCGGGGGAGATTACATGCCTCAAGTTGCTAGCTTGATGTATGTTGGCCACTGTCGGGCAAATTAGCAGCCAAAGTTACATATAAATTAAAGTGGAAGTGGCTAGTGCTCGATTAAAATTGTCGACTTCCACACGATCACCATCGCTCGTTGCAGAATCGATGCAACGCGTAATGGGCTAGGCACGGCTAAAGAAGTGGCGAGTGTCCTGCTGAATCGACGAATTGACACAAATCTGCTCCCTCATCCGGTGCAGAGTCTTCATCTTGTTGCATCCAGAACGTTTTAAGTGTCTGAAGTATCTTCTGTGCATAGGATGATCTTGAGATGCTCTTGGCTGTCGTCATCTCCATCGTCAGCTTTCTCTGTGACAGTGCTGCTTGATTTGACCTGCTGGTTTGTCGACCACATCGTTAATGTCCGGGATGAAAGCCACCACTTGCTCAGCGGGGTAATTGAGGAAGGTTGCAGATGTTCATTGGATTTGGATAATGGAACTGGTGAATATGAGATTCCAGTTATTAGATGATGGCGCTATCCATGAGCAGGGGGTCCCCTTGGACTGGCAGGTTGCCAGATGGTTATGTGCAGATCTTGCAGTGGCGGAAGAAATTTTGAATGGTTTCCAGTTTGACACCGGGACGCCAAGATGGCAGGAGGAGACAGTTGAAGCTGCGCGACTAATGGACGATGAAGCTATGGATGACCCCTTGGTCGCACGGCTGCCTATTTGATGTGATGTTAGGAGGTAGATACAAACTTGTGGTGTTTTGAAAAGAGATCCTGGAAGGAAGCTCACCAACGGGAACATGAGCGCTGCAGTTGTCAAGAATTAGCAAACGCTACGATTCGCCATGCGACGGTCAAAGTCTCTCGGCCCGTCTACGAAAGTCGTTCTGCGTCTTCCACGCCTTAGCGTTGTTACGACACTTGCATGCCATGTTTTGGCGCAAGATATTCTTGAATTATCTGATATTGGAGTACTTTTCGATAATCTTAAGAGGAAGCTTGTGTCTGGCGTCTTTATTGCAGCAAACAACAATAGTGATGCGTTTCTTGTTCTGCTTACGTCCTTCCAGTTGCTGTTCGCTAGAGTTGTCCGCCTAAAAATCAATAAAAAATGACATCGCATGCGCTACGGAACACGTATTGCCTGCAACACTCACCTGCATTCGAAAGAAGAGGCCGGTCTCATCCAGGTTGTAGATGTCCTTGGTCATTCATTTTACCAGGTGTGGTAGGTTGTCGGCAATAACATTTGCATTCACGCTGCCACTTTCTTCAAACGGCGTTACAACAGGTTGGTTGCCGCTTTTTAAACGATTCCAACCAGCAAACATCAGAGAACTTTGATGTATCGTGGTCAAAACAGTCGATAATCTTCCTGCAGCCTCGCACACAACATCCCCACTCAGATTTGCTCGCTCCTGATTACCTTTGAAACAATCGACGAGTGCAGCTTCCATCAGAAAAAAAGTTGACTGCCTGATTTCGCATACTATTTTAAGTTTGCATCGATATCGACTTTGAGAAATTCTGCTCCGCGACACTTGGTAGCATTCGTTGGCTGATCCTACACCTGAGTCTCAACGACTGACCCTTTTGTGAGGATAAAGAGTCTTGCTGACCCCCCTGAGAATCAACAACTTGCGCTTGATATAATTACCGCGTTAAATAAGATCGAACTGATCGACCAATTATGGCCCAAGTCCCTGAAATGATTAATGCACGTCTTGCGGTCTTATTTGAGTTGGCATAGCCATTCTCAAGCTCGGTGTACAACTATACGCGCTGCTTCGAAAGGAGCAGCCGCGACTCAACAGCAGGTCGGCGATTCTAAATCTTTCGCCTCTGTTAACCTTACATCTGATGTCTTGAAATCCCATTATGGAGAGTCAGATTCAGGTGAGGATGAGCAAAAAGCCCATTCGACTCCACATTCGACCTCACTAGCTCGCCGTCGCGAGGGTGGCTACGTGAGTGGTTGATTTTCACACATGCCACCACCAGGCAAGGGGCCACGCTCGAGTATCATTAGTGCAAAGATTTTAGTGCGTGCCACTATTGACGCTAATAAACTTTTTAGCGTCTTTCCATCATGGAAACGGAAGGGCAAAGCAGGAGGTCGTGCTTTTACTATCCCCGTCGTAATGCGTTCGAATGAAACAACCGACGAATACGACGTAAAGTTCCTGCGCCGTGTTACATCGCATATAGATGCAGTGAAACAGCGGTCGTGTTCATAAAATCAAAAATTATAATTTTTTAACAAAAATTTTTTTAAGGGAGATATTGGGTGGTAACATACCCCCAGCTCCTTCTCGTCACGCCACCCCTACTAGTCCATCAGGACCTAGTAGAGCGAGTGCAGCTAATGCTTCTTCTCGTAAGCAGCCACCAGCCCAAGCACGTCGACGCGCAACGCGTTAACCGGTTCCCCAGAGTCAAACCTTTTCGGGTATCCTTTCCACTGGACAAGGATCTGAAGCTTCTATTTCACATGGCGGTCGGCCGACAACCTTTCAACAAGGAATCGTGGGTTCCCACCCGCATCCACCAGTACAGGTGGCTCCCGATAGGAGCGGAGATTATGCTCACCTACTCGCGGCTGCCTATCCTGTTGTGGTTCAGTCGCAGGCAGAGATCGCTGCGCTGAAGCATGAGGTGGCGGATCTTTCGAGTCAAATTTCGCGACTGACTTCGGATCTACGCGCTAAGAATACGAGGGACCGTCAGGGTTATGACCGCCTGAAGACCAGTTCGGACATTATATAGCGACTGGTGATGAGAGACTTGCGTATAACGCGAAGTCCTCCTCGATCACCGAGTTCTCTGTCGTCTGTCTCGTATACGGGAAGTCGTTCTCCTTCCCCGTCGCCTGATCGGCAACTACGCTCGACTCACAGTCGACGTCACCATAGTTCTTTTTAGACTGATGCGGATATGTGATCTCTTGTGGATCCACATACCGTTTAAGTCGACCCACGTAAATTACGGGGTGCGTCTTCATAAATGGTGGGAGAGTGAGTCTATAGTTAAGGTCTTTAACCTCCTCGACCACCTTTAATGGCCCAATGAACCGGGGCAATAGCTTAGTAGTACCACCAGGTAGTACAGAGATTGCATGTTTAGGTAGGGTAGCATTACTTAATAGCACTTTGTCCCCCACACTAAAGTGTTCATTGTTTTTGCGACCATGTCGGTTCGCATATTGTTTTTGCTTGTCGTGTGCGCTTGCTATTGCGTCACGGACTTTACGTGTGATGGATAATCGCTCATCAACAAAGCGCTGAGCTTCGCTCACGCTTTAAGCATACAGCTCGCCTATGACGCCTCCAAGAGGTCGTTCATGGGTCTACGCTGTTGATAACACTATGGTGTCATCATCAAGGAGCACTGGCATTTCTTGCCGTGCCTCCTCTGTGACACCTATAGGTGTCGTGACCACTGCTAAATTAGCAGTGTCACTAGGGCAACTTTGGCCCTCTTTGGCATTCGCACCGAGCGAAGTGAGGGGCCCTTCCCCCACTAAGACTCGGGCTGCGTACAAACGAGACTGGCGTTCGACGATGACGCAGTCCGTTAATGTAAAACGGTGTTTCACCCGTACTGGCGTGAACACTGTTATTAATAGCGAACTCCACGAATGGCAATTGCTTGCTCCATTCTTTGGGAGTCGCTATTGTACACAACACATCCGACACGACTCGATTGGCCCGTTCTGTTTGGCCATCAGTTTGGGGATGATCAGCGGTTGACATTTGGAGCTTGTTTCCCAGCAGCTCAAACACATGTCGCCAAAAACCCGACGTAAAACGCGTGCCCGGTCCGATACTATGGACTCGGGCATCCCGCGTAGTCGATACACGTGATCCAGAAACAAGAGGGCAGCCTCTTTTCCTGAGATCTTGGTGCTAGATGGTGCCAAATGCACCATCTTGCTCAGTCTATCTACAAAGACGACGAGCCCCGTCCTGCCTTTATGGTCAGGCGGCAAGCCAAACATGAAGTCCAAGATGACCGACCCCCAAAAATCCGTTGGAATCGGCATTGACTTCAAAGACGCACTTTTCGAAGGTGCAGGCTTAATGCGCTGACACTCTTCGCAAGAACGAATATAGTTGGCCGCCCATGGGGCCACTAAAATTCCTCTCACACTCGTAAGAATGTCTTTTCACGGCCCATATGCCCACTAGATGGTACTCGTGAAGTATCATCAGCTTGAGATCTGTACATAGATTCTCAAGGGATCACAGGATGACAGCTGATGCCATAACAGGCCATCACTGTAGCTAAAGCGATTTAGTTTCGCTTTGAGGTGCGACGGCAAAGTAACCTTTCGTCCACCAAAATGATCCAACAGCAGGCGACAATGCTCGTCGTGACTGTAAACACTCCTTTACACCGGAGGCCATTGAGATCGTCACATGGTAGGCCTTCATCGCTGTCAATGTTGACGACTCAACTTGTGCTTTCGCACGAGACACCCTTTCCTGGTGTCTTGCCTCGAAGTCTGGTCTGCGCGATAACGCGTCAGCCAAGACATTTGACTTACCCGGCTTATATTCAACTTTGCAATTAAATTCAGAGAAGAATGTTAGCCATCTTTCCATCCTGCGGTGAATTTATAGCAGTTAGCAGTGATGCGTGATCCGTATAAACCACAAAAGGTTCTCTGCCCAAGAGGTGCACGCGAAACTTCACAAGAGCATACTTAATTGAAAGTAGCTCCTTGTCATGCACAGAATAATTCAGCTCGGCAGCTTTAAAAGCCGAGACTGATACGATATGACACGGTCAACGCCGTTGTCATACTTCTGCATGAGCGCGCTGCCGATTGAAAAATTGCTTGCATCGCAGACGACGCTAAAGGGCTTATCCGCGTCTGGCAATGCCAAGACCGGTGCCTCTACAAGAGATTGCTTCACTGATGTGAACACATCTTCTTGCTCCTTTGACCAAGTCCATTCTGTATCCTTTTTCAACGATCAGACAATGGATTAGTCTGCTCCGCATAATTCTTGCTGTACTTATACAAGTAATTAGCGAGCCCAAGGATTTGGCGCAGATCCTTCACATTACGTGGGACTGGCCATTCCTTTACAGCCTTTACCTTTTCTGGGTCTGCTCGTACACCGTGTGCACCTACGATGCAGCCCAGTACCGGTATCTCGGGGACCCCTATTACGCACTTTTGCAAGTTAACGTATAATTGGTCGTCACCCAGAGTCTGCAACACAGCGTCTAAATGACGCTTGTGCGACTCTATTGCGCTCAGACCGTCCTCCGCCCTACTATGCACGAATACATCATCAAAGTAATGGGGCACGTAGGCACGTTGCTGACTCATCACGTGAGCCACCACTCGGTTGAATGTTGCTAGAGCATTTTTTAACCCTTGTGGCATCACAAGCCACTCCCAAAGCATACCGCTTGGGTTTCTTACTGCCGTTTTGGCTACATCAGTATCCCTCATGAGAACCTGATAGTAGCCATCCTTCAGATCCAACGCGGAAAAGATAGTTGACTTTCCCATGGAGTTCAACAAAACATCTTTCCGCGGGATCGACGTTTGAGCTGAAGTGGTGGCCGTGTTCAGCTTATTATAAGCATGAACCACGCGCCATCCACCTGTTGCTTTACGCACACAGAAGGTCGGGCTGCAGTGAGGCGACTTGCTCTCACGTACATGTCCCGCCTTATCTCGCTTGTCGAAGAACTCATCGATGTAATCGACTTGTTCCTTAGGCAACAGCCATTGCCTTGTCACACAATACGTGGTGCCAGGCTACAGGTCAATTTCGTGCCTGATGTCCCTATCGGCCGGTAGGCGGCTCGGCACTTCTGCTGGAAACACATCACGGTGTTTCCACAGAACATCATAAAACGGGCTGTCCTTCATGGCATCCCACCCTTGAGCAGCGAACCGTTTCTTTTTGTCGGTCTCCAAGACGCTCTCATCCATTGTAGATGAAGAGAAACAGTCCACCACGTTCTCTTCTGGAACTGGTGCGACTATCTCGTGGATCTTTCCTTCCTTCAGTTCGGACAGGAATAGATCCCACGTCATCTCCGAGAGATTAACTATCTCCTCGGCAGATGCCAAGACAAGTTGGAGCACCTCAACTGAGGATGCCTCCGGCATTTTGTCGTCGACGGCCTCGAACAACTTGTTCGTAGGTCCGTCCTCTTGGACCGAGACTGATCCAAGGGTCACTCGTTTCGACGTGCCCTTCATCGTCTTAATACGTCTGGTGCTCGTTCTTCGAGTCACCACGACCTTTGACCTGGAAGCAGGTGTCGTTGCTATCTAAGCTACGCACTCCTCCCAAACGCACCAGGCTCAAAGCTCTGCCGGTTTGTGGCGCTTGACTTCCTTTCAGCCCACCATTAACTGCCACAGGCTCTCGGCTCAGTGCAGGACCATTGGACGCTTGACTATTTGTCATAGTCCCATTATCTACACCAGTTTCCTCGAGCTGGGTAGGAGTTAGTGTCACCTGGATTCCTGTGAGGACACTGCCAACTACTCCAGGCTCAACGAGCGAGAAGGGTCATCACTTGGTCATAGCCTCGTGCTCGAGCGCTATAGACCAAAAGGGTTGAGGTCCGACCTTCGGAAGCTCAGGGACGATGCTACCCATTTGCTCGATAACTCTGAGCATAGAGGTAGCTACGGAGTCCGCGACAGTAGGGCATCTCGCACCTACTGCGCTCCCACATTTTCCGACCCATCTTGGGCAGGTGCTGAACCCGTGCGTCGTGCACGGTTTTTCGCACCTCCCTTCGGGTTGGGCGACCTTTTGCTGGCTGCCTTAGCACCAGCAGCTACTTTGGCATAGCAGCGAGCCATCATATGGCCTCGCTTGCCGCACTTGTAGCAGATCACATCTGCATTGCCTAACTCCATAGGAGTGGCATCAGACTTCTCGGAAGACGGCCTGTAATAGGCTGTCGCCGAGTCGCTGTTGTAGGATTGCTCCTCAACTAAGACAATGTCAATTGCCTTTTCCATCGTCGCTGGCACCTTTCTAAAAAGAGCCTGACGCGATGGGCCGTGCCTAAGTCCTTTCATGAACGTGGCCACCTTGATACGCTCTGGTATCGGTTCCCCATTAATGGAAGCCGACAGCGAACGCATCTCCTGCACAATTCTTGCAGAGAGTGTTTCGCCTATCGTGCTCCAAAGAAGCGCACTATAAGCAACACTTCGTTGTTAGGCGGCTAATACATGGCACAAATCTTTGACTTAAAAATCGTCCATGATGGAAACGCATCAGCGTTTGCCATAAGCGCATAGTAAGCTCACTCTGACGCTTTGCCACGCAAGTTGGACATGGCATACGACACCATTCTGGTGTCGTCTTCTATGAGCTGCGCCATACCGCATCGCTCCACTTCTGAAAGCCAGTGGAAAATCGTATGTGGGGCAGTCCCATCTAACTTCGGAGGGTCCATCCGAATGAGCCTTGGATGATTAGGCCGGGCAGAAAGCGTCTCAACAGTTCTGTTGAGCGCCTCATTACGTGCCTGCTCAAGCCTAAACTCATCCTGAGTCTTAGTGATGGACTTAGCCGTGGCTTGGCTGTTTGCCTCGGACGCATTTCTACGCAGCTCGAGCACAAACGCCTCGAATTGCTCCAACTGAGCAACATGTTGCTCAGGAGGACAATTCAAGAGGTTGGCCAGGGCTTTTTTACCAAGTCCTTGCGCGCCAAATGCTCATTCAACTCCCTATAAGGTTGGGAGAGGTAAGGAAATTAATTTAATTAACGTAAGAGGACATTCGTGTCCACATGCACGCTCAGAGAGACGGGTCGTGGGAAGGACTACTAGTGCTACCAAGTGTAGACAAGCGCTCCGAAAAGAAGCTTCTACGTACTGCGCGGGCACACCTTCTAGCAGCGCGAGGAAGTGGTTATACCGTCTTTGCGGTGGTGGTGTTGGCCGGCGCTAAAAAGCGCTATACCGGTCGCTTTGCAGCGAACCGCCCAACGAACTGCTAAGACAAGAGCTACGCAGAAGCTTATTAAGCTTCTCGTGCGCAGTGGGCGATAGTTAGTGAGTTTAAGACTGACTTATATAATAGAAATTAGCTAAATATAAATCCAATTACTGATTGGCCAAATATAAAAGATCGGACACGCGTCTCTTTGGAAGCGTATCCTTGCGTGCGAGCTTAAAATATATTTAAGCTCGCTGGTGACGTCCGTTTGAAGCGTCACCACGACGCCTAGTCCTAACTCGACGTCAACTCCATTGAATGTGAATCCATCCATGGATATCACATTCACGAGGGTGTGTCACATTAATGTGCCTCACCCAAGTAGTAGGCCTAAGGTACCTCGTACCCATTTAGGCCTACCCGTTAAGTAACATACACTTAACGAACCCGTATAACTATTAGCCCGTTACACTAGTGGCTTCTTTACGAATGGTCATGTGCTGGTGGACGATACGTAGATGTCTTAGTTTATGGATACATTCCCTACGCTTGATGACTTCGTCGCAGAGTTTGTTGCTAATGCCTGACGCTGGCGATGGTATCGACGATGTGAAGAAGGCTTCGTCTTAGTAGCTCCTTGGCTCATGACCATTGGTAGTTTGTTCGGTGACTGCACAAAGGAGTTCTCTGCAGAATTAATGAAGCAGCTAAAGGGTGAAATGATGAAGGACGATTCGCTGAAAAAGCTTATAAGAACGTGATGTAGTTCGCTGCGTTTGTCAAAGCAGAGGCTGAGCTGCATGACCGCAAGGCCCTGGAGCCAAGATATGATATGTACTCCCAAGTGCTGTACTGACGTTATTGTCTTATAGTACGATCAGAAAAGCGTGCTTCTCTCTTACAAGATGTACCTTTGACGGTTGCTGGAACGCCAGGACATCAACGTCGGGATACTTTGTAGACGGGCACTTCTACATAGTTGCCTCGTGCTACTAGCACACACCTTCAGCACAAGCGAGGAAGCGGTTAGACCGTCTTACCTTCGCGTGCGAGGGTGGTTATGCGGTTGGTCGACTGCTTAAGCAGTCGTACCACCAGTTGCCTCTCGCTTAAGCGAGAGTGCAACGAAATTTTAAGACAAGAAGTCACCGACGTCACGCAGAAGCTTTTTAGCTTCTCGTTCGTGGTGCTTCGGTGTTAGCAAATTCAAGACTGAGCTATTTTTAATGAATTATAATTAAATATAAACTTAACTACTGATTGGCTATATATGTATATAGATCAGACACGCGACTCTTTAGAAGCGTATCCTGACCGCATGAACTTAGTCTAGATTTAAGATTGCAACTGACGTCCTTCTGAGACGTCGCGACGCCTAGCTTCAACTAGCGTCATCCCTTCCCATGTGAATCCATAAATGGATATCACATTCACGAGAGTGAATCACATCTGTGTATCGCACCCAAGTGACAGGTCAAAAGTAATCATGGATACTTTTAGACCAAACATTAAGTATATAACTTAATGTTTGCGTGTAACTAGATGCCCTGTTACATACTTTGGCGACGTGAAAACGTCGAGTATGGATTCTCAAATGTCATAACTTGGTTTGTATCATTGCAAATGTTACTACATGAGCATAGAATTCACAAACGGAGTCACTAAGGCGATATAGACAACGCCGACGAGGAAGCCTGCTATCTACGCCTATGCCTAGTAAAGTCGATGTAGTAGATTAATTTGCTGCAGGTTGCATTACATGATGGTCTCAGGAATGTCATGTTTGCCTATTTTTTCATCCCGGTACTAGATAGGCAGTCGTAACGGTTCTTCCTTTCAAAATTATGGTTTCGGCGACTTTTCACTTTCCTGCATGCACACGGGAAACGTGAGTAATTTTGACGGGATTTGCTTCACAGCCAACACGTCAGCCAGCTTCCGCATATTTCGAGGCCTTGCTGCCCTCCTGAGGCTTCACACTCAGTCGACGCTTAAGCAAATTGAAAGCAAATGTACAGCTCTGTGAGTACGGGAGGCACACTGCTCTTCAGACACAGCACCTGGCCGACCAGACGATCCGAACGCATTAGCGTCGGGTCCATGTGCTTTCCTACACCGATCAGTCTACCGCGTACAGCACCTGCAGGTCTTTCTTGTCCGCACCAAGCGACACAAGAGGTACGTAAGTCATCTTGCTCGTCCTTGCTGACAAATATGCAGCGCACCTCGACCTCGTCGTGACGCGCAGCACACCCTTCAGAATAGAGCCATCTGACACCATTTTTAAGAGATTTTCCACGTTCTCAATAGGTTTATGCACATCGAATAAACGAATGACCATCAACTTAAGCTTCCGAGATATAGGGTCTTGCTTTGACTGAAAAAGTTGTGGCAAAGTGTACTGGCACACCACGTCCACATTGTACTTAAACACAGCCAGGATGAGAATAATCGGGGCGTTGCGAGCGACCGTAGCGGCCACACACTTCTTAATTTGCTCGTGCTATGCCACAATGGTACGTTCCTTAATTTAATTCACCTGTTCTGCAAAGAATAAAGATTCTGCAAGCGCATGATCTCATTAGCAGCAAAATAGGTGCTTAAACGTCTGCGGCTGAAGTCACACTTTATTACATGTAACAAGCAGCAACGGGGCATCCATGAAGGCGGCACCATTCAGCAGTTTAGCCATAAGGAATATAGGAAGGACGGTCTTCTTCTACTGTGTTTGTAATCCTTCCTCCCTCGGGCCGGCACCGGTGCCGCGTCGCTCGACAGTTCAATTTTTTTTAAAAGGTAAAATGGACACTCTTTCCCCTCTAAGTCAGGCAAGCAACGATACGATTTCGGTAGTCAGTCTATCAGAAGGAAAGGATGTCATAGTGTCACATACAATCCATAGCAGAATGAAAGGATGTTATAGTGTCACATACAATCCTTTAATGAGTGGAATGACAAAACCTTTAAAAGTTTTTGTCGTTCCTTCTCTTTCATTCGAGAATCTACCGACTAAAGAAGAAATGGTTACATTGGTATGTGCTATCGTTGGCGTGAGTGGAAGCGCATTTCCTGTGACAACTGACGCAAGATATTTTGTGAAGAAATTGAAAGATGATATCAAGACAAAGATCTCAAGGAGGATACCATGTGACGCAAACAAACTGCAGCTCTTCCCTGCAAAGATGAAAATCGGCACGGCAAAGACGAAGGGCGGCAAGTGGCTGTCGTCGAGCACGGAAGATGTTAAAAAGCTGAAGAAGGGCGAAAAGACTTCTCACGTCGTAGAGTTAACGGAAGAAGTCCGAGAGCTGCAAGTGGAGGACTCTATTGCCAATCTCCTTGCAGGTATGGAGACTCCAACAGCAAGACAAATTCACGTGCTGGTCGTGGTTCCTGAGGAATTTCCGGCACTCGGTAACGAGAAGAAGCGAAAAAGGGCAGATGATGACGCTCTTGACGTTTGGATGGATGCAATTAAGAACGAGCAGGTAACAGTATTACCATTGACTTGTGAAGACTTGAGAGAGTACCTGCAACGCCCGCTTCGTATTAAAATCCCCATATACGAACGGCATTTCGAGTTGATATCCGCGCATAACGCAACTGGAAAGTGTACTCGCGCTTTCTACAAGCTATTTGAACCCGAACCACGTAAAATAGTTGGGTATGAATCTATAACAATCGTGGGGGATTTTGTTAGTCCTCGCAGCCACAGGTCCGGAGCCTACTATTACTTGTGGGATAGCCTCATTGCGAAACTGCTGGAGCGTGTGGTAAACGGGCGCTATTGTCGTTATATGAACACATCTACTTCTGCTGACCTCTATCGACCAGATTTGTGTTTTTACTACGGCAAAAGCAATGTGTGCGTATTTCGCGGGGAAGAAAAAGCAAGTGGAGCGTTGGAAGTGCCGATCGAAGAATTGCACGATAGACTGATATGGAAATATGACGCTGCGCCGTACATTTTTGGCTACGCTGCTGTAGGTCTGCAAGTGTGCTTGGTAGCTATTCGGAGAGACGAGACGACGGAATGTGGTGCAAAAGTGGAAACCATTGAGACGTACGATTTGGATGATCTCAGTAGCCGGCTTTTGTTTTTTCTCGCGTTGCTCAATCTTTCGACTCTTTTCCGACCAGTTTTGGATCTTATCCCGTCGCTAGACGTACGCGAGTACGGCATAATAAAGCGAGACAATGGTGTGCAGATATCGTTTGCGGAGGATTGTGTAGTGAAGACGTATCCCTCGGATATGCCAAGTGACAGCATCATTCAGAACTTAAAAGATCTACATGGTCGAATGAAGGAATGTTCGGTCCCGAACGTTGTCCAGCTAATGACTGGAAACATGAAGAAGCGACACGTAACGCTTTCTCCTGTTGGTCGACTTGCTGTACCTGAAAACGTCCACCAGCTCCTGACGGCCTTACGCGATATACTCAAGGCGCTAGTGGCACTGCACGCCATCAATATCATGCATCGAGACTTGAGATGGGAAAATGTGCTGAAGTACCAAGGTGAAGATGACAAGTGGTTTCTGATCGACTTTGACGACGGAGCACTGTCACCGGCTGCAAAAGTGGAACATTTGAAGGCGGAATCGCATGCTCCTGAAACACTGTCGTGTTCGTCCCATACGGTCAAGGTCGACATTTGGAGCGTGGGCTACCTCATACAGACGTCAACAATCTTCGATATTCCGGCTAATCTGGAGACAATCAAAGCAGAGTGTTTACAGAAGAGTCCGGAAAAGAGACCCACGGCAGTATCACTCTTCGAGACAATTGAACATCTATTAAGAGCTGCATAACAAACAGTAAATGTTCTTCCGACGCAATAGTAAGGAGTGAATAAGATGATGTATCCATGTGCATCGAGAATGAACTTATAGTTTTCTTGCCTGCACTTAATGGTACACAAAGGTAGCGAACTCAGCCAAGCAATACCAAGCTTGACAAAGAGCGCTTTAAGGCAATGCAGAAGAAATTAGACGCCCACACGTGATGCCATATCAAAAGGGTTATGACAAAACAAACAAGGGCAAATTTGAGCTCGCAAGCGAAAAAGTTATCGACTGCAAAAGCAAATTTATTCCGCTTCGGCACTCGATGGCACCAACTTTTTAGTATACCAGCATCGCTTTTGTTCTTCTCGACGGAAGTCTCCACAACGAGTATTCTCGTCCGCCTTAACAACGCTGTGCTGCTTCTCCGTGAAGCTGGACCAAATTATCCACTTTCATCCCCCCGAGCAGTAGACGCCAGACGACGGTATGGCTTCTTTGGCGAGGCAATCGCTGTCCTCGAAAATGTTACTGCTGCAATCGGCGCTGAGATCTTGGACGTGTCTCCCACCGTGATAGTCGCCCGCGTGCATCCCCACCGCCCTAGACATATTTCGCAGGCTCAGCTGGGTGGCAGCGCACTTCACGTCTTCAATTTGACGGAAGCAACGCACCAATCATAAGTGTGCCATATATCAACGCGTATACGATAACACGCCAGCCCAAAACTCCTAGGTATGCCTTGATACGCGAGTATCTGGCCAGTTTTTCAGTGTTGTGCACGCGCACGTTGCTAGGGGGGGGCATTGGCCGACCTGGACCTCGTATACGACGGCCAGGTCGCAGATGTGACAAACGGCGTGGCAGCATCAAAGGGATGATTACCAGACGGAAGCGCGGTACTAGCTGGCTGCCCGGTTTGGACAAAGAAGACCTATCGTAGCAAGGACCCTTGGTCATGGCGCCGTCAATGGCATGTTGTCAGGACAGTACTACAGCACATCATGGTTGCTGCACGGCTACGTTCATTTCAGCACGAAGCACTAAGGTCGATACCAAATTCGCGCGCGCCAGCAGCGGGAAGCGGAACTTGGCCTACTACACGAAGGAGCACCAAAGTCGCGCACACGTCCCGTTGTGGACGAGTGTCGTCCAACGGTCGATCTCCATCAGCTTGATGGGATAAGCTAATGCGTAATCTGTGTGGTTGAACGCTAGTGGTGGTATAACCGACGCATCGTCTCCACCTTCATTCCACCTTCGATGTGGGCAATTTACGTCGTGAGTCTGTGACAAGGTAGTATTTCATCTCCATTCATAGAAGACCGATGTTGTGCTACTAGCAAGCGTTTGTGACAAGTTCGGCTCACTGTTCAATCGAAGCTGGATGACGTCTGCCACGCTGTCACAATAGTTGTCAGGGTCGAGGATGAAGCGCTTCTGACACCTGCCAACACGTCTCCTCGACTCAAAACTTCATGCATCGAGTTACTAAGCGTCTTGCTACATACTGCTCTACATTATCTTGCAAGGAAACATGTGCCAACAACTGCGCAGTCACAAGTGTCATATACGTATCTTACATTGTTTTCGCTCAACAATAATGTTCTCGGCAGGCAAAGAAAGAATCAAGAAAAGGAATTGCATGAAACTGGATTCCAACTACACGAGCTACAGCCTCCGCACTTGCTCTTTTGTCTTCATCGGATCCTTTCCTGCGTCTTTCCTCTGGACAACCTTTATTGTTTCTTCTTTCTGCGACTTGAGATGGACAGGACGGAGTATGTTTCTACTCAAGAGTCCGCACCGGCTACCACGGCGAATTTAGCCCAACAATACGGCGCCAATGCTCCTCAATCCGACGTCTGATGGCAATTTTCTTTCTTTCCTGCGTGCACACAGGAATCGTGAGTAATTTTGACGGGATTTGCTTCACCGCAGCACTTCTGCCTTCGACAGCTTCCGCATATTTCGAGGCCTTGCTGCCCTCCTGAGGCTTCACACTCAGTTGACGCTTAAGCAAATTGAAAGTAAATGTACAGCTCTGTGAGTACGGGAGGCACACTGCTCTTCAGACACAGCACCTGGCCGACCAGACGATCCGAACGCATCAGCGTTGGAACTATGTGCTTTCCTACACCGATCAGTCTGCCGCGTACAGCACTTGCAGGTCGTTCTTGTCCACACGAAACGACACAATAGGGACGCAAGTCATCGTGCTCATCCTTGCTGACACAATACTGAGCGCACGTCCATTTCGTCACCGACACGCAGCATACGAATAGAGCCACCTGCGGCGCCACCTTTTAAATTCTCCACGTCGTCACCAGGCACATCGAATGAACAGACGACAACTAACTTGTGCTTCGAGGAAAGGTCTTACTTTGGGACGGGAATGTAGGAACAAAATGATTTTGTCGAGTCCATGCGACAATTAATTAAGTCTTACCCGTCTCAGTCAGCATTATATTGAAGTCATAATAACCGACATATAATTTTGGTAGTTAGTCAATTAGAATGAGAAAATATTCCGCATCTTGGCCTCAGTATAGTGTCACATACAACCTATCATATTCATGTACGAATAGCAAATTCTTGTTGTTCTTTCTCTCCCTCATTCAAGAATCAGAAGCAATGGTAAAGTTAATATGTGCGATCGTTGGTACGAAGGAAAGCGTCTTTTCTGTGGATATCGACGCGAATCAGTCGGTGGGGCATTTGAAAGATGCTATTAAGGCAAAGAATGAAGACCTTCAAGGTCCTGCACGTAACCTGCAGCTCTTCCCTGCCAAGACGGTGGACGGCAAGTGGCTGGCCATCGAGCACGGAAGATGTAACACAGCTAGATGAGGACATGATGACTCCTCACGTCGAAGAGTTAACGAAAGGAGATCGAGAGCTGCAGGAGGAGGACTCTATTGCCAAATTCCTTGAAGGAATGGAGACTCCAAGAGCAAGACAAATTCACGTGCTGGTTGTGGTTCCGGGGCAAGCCCAACAAACAACAAGGTTGTGGCTCGTCAGTGGATACATTTATAATGCGCTGGGCACGAAAGGAATTCGCAGCTGTCTCTATCGGCTGGCGTCATCACGGTTAGGATGGTACGATCCGGCGTGCCGGACAGGGGACAAGGATGTCGCTTTTTGGTATGAAGACAAGCGATTGTGCATCCATGTTCTGTTTAAGACAGGTGCGACGATCTTGCCAGTGTGTAATCGTGCTGTTTTGTGCTTACTAACTGTCTTGTGTTTACTTGTTCAGAAAAAGATGCAAGGTTATTTGAATATGACTTGGATGTGGGTCCGCACACGCCTGACTCTCCATTGTATGGCCAACCTATTACGTTGAAACTTACACGAGTTGAAGCTGTAGCGTCTGAACTTCAGAGTATCATGTACTCCGACTATAATTCGTCGACTACAGTCCTTTCCAATCTGGACCCCTCGTCGGACGAGTTTCGTTATCAACGTATCGAACACGAGTGGCTGTTTGCTCCGTACGGCAAGGCAGAGAGATATCAGTTGGTGTCGAAACAGCAATGCAATGACAACAAGCCTGAATTTGCTAAGTACGATCGTGATCCGAACAATGTGCTTGCACTTTCGTACGGTATGGTTGGCTTTTACGACGGTCTTAGCCTTGATGTTCCTATCGTCAACATGCTTCCTGGATCGGTTGAAGAGACTCCATCAATTGGCAGCAGATACAAGGTACTTGTTTGTCCGTGTAATTTACTATTGTGTGTGCGAGCATGCTGACGCTTGCGTGTGTAGGTCGAGATTTTGGTGAAGGTACTAGATCCGCGTTGCGCTAAGCGCATCTTCTATCGTTTGAAGGATGGATCAACCACGACCGATGACCCGGTTGTGATGAAGACGTTTGTCCACGTCGAGGATCCCGAAACGTTTTGCTTTTGTATGAAGTGGAAGCATGACTATAACGAGGAGCTCTGGGAGAGCTTCCTTGATATGACTCCGGCGGTCGATTGAGCAGTTTAGCTTCGTAAACAATGGATGCTGAGAAAAGAAAAGCTAACGATACATAAAGATGGCGTTTTTTGTCAAATGATCGGCCACGTAACGTATCCAGAAAGAATCTACGTGATCATTCATTACACAGTACTTCAGTTGTGAAATACGCGAAACGTTCCAGTTTCATTGTCGATTCATTCTTGTTTACTTACTCTCAGACCACGATGACGTCCAAAATTCAACAGTTAGACAAGTACAATGTCGAGATCAAGTAGCTGCACATCCGTGGCTCAGATGGGAAATAAATATTGCAATGGCAATCACTTCCACAGAACAGCCTGATTAACACGACAATGATAAGAAGGCCGTCACTGCCGACTTAACCACACGATTCCTCGACCTCGTACTGAAGAACATACAGCGCGGTGCGGCCTTGAGTACTTATGATGGAAGATCTGGAATTGTAGCCTCATCTTGTGCCACGAACTCGTCGACTTATTTATATGTTGAGACTTGGAAAAGGTTCACATTAAAGATGAATCAATCGAAGCCACTGCCAGAACCGTTCCAATGCCGATCTTTATCTCGTTCAGTAGTATCCGAGTGTGACAGCGTGGTAGTTGTCACTGGCTCATCATTCAATGCCTCCATCAAGGACGCGTCGTAAGTGGACATGGGTTTCGTCCACGCCCTCTTCATGGCAGGATTGCTGGCAAAATCAACCGCAGTGGCTTGCGAGTCAACCCTCGTATTTGTCGTCGACAGCTTTGGAAGCTCTGATGTGCTTTTTGAAGGGTTCTTTTCTATCTGACGTGAAGACCTTTGCATCTTCATCATTCTTCATCTCCTCTTCCAGCTCGTTTTCAGCGGCTGTCGCAGCGACTATGACCTTCGCAGCCTCTGTTGCTAGAGCTATGGGTGCACCATCGTTGGCCAGCTCATTCGGGTTTTCCCATATCCACGAGAGCCAGCTAGGCGTAAGCGCGTACATGAAAGTACCCCAAATCGCCTCTCCGCCTTGAGCTTGCACGGTTTGGTCTTGAACCACGCCACTCACAAACTCTTTGGCGTGATTCTGAACGTCCTTTCGACTCAAAACATCATGCACCGAATCACTAAGCGTCTTGCCAACATTTTGCTTCACAGCGTCTTGCAAGAAAGTATGTGCCAACAATTGCGTCAAGTGTGCTCGCATTTGATCGTCTCGCATTATCTGCTCCAACAGCAGCAGCAACGCCTCTTTTGCTTGTGGGTCCCCTACGGTAGAGCGCAGCAAGTCTACAGTTTGCCGCAACGTCTTGGGATCTCTTAGTAGCGCCGCCATTGTATGCTTGGTCAGGTCCGCCACCTGCAATCGAGTCATTGGATCGTCTAGCGTATAAATCACCAGCGTTCGCAGGGCTTCACGTGTCGTTTCCATCGCCACAAGCTGCAGCACATCGAGAGACAATGTACATCATGTATCCGTTAATGATTCCATCATGGTTCTATGAACCCCAGCATTATATACTTCAATCATTTCAATACAATCACTAAGACTCTTTGCAGCGTTTACTTACCCTCTGCAGAAATCCAGATGCTTGATGCAGCACTTTGGGATCATTAAGCACTGTCTGTACAATCTGGGAAGCCAGTTCTCGTGTATTACCTCTTAGTGTCTCGTCCTGCAGCGAGCGAGACGCCACTTCGGCCGTATGTTTGCTCATACCGAGTTTAAGCTCAGGTCCAAAGGCCACGAGCCCTACTCCACCTAAAATTAGTGAGCCCATCCACCACCACACGCGTTGGCTGCGCATAAGACGTCGTACCATCTCCGGTTCGCTCATATTGGGGACAGATTGGTCGACTGTAAAATGAGGCGGCGTGTTTGAGCTATAGTGTCGTCTACGGATGCTCAATGTCTGCCAATTTGATAGGATAGGTAGCCTACGACTTGAGCAAGCAAATGCGCTTTGTAGCATTAATACAAGAGCCTTTGCTCGACTGCGAGACGTCATGGCCAACAGCATTATCCAGCTCCACTTTGTTTGTATTTTGAGAGATAAGTGTCCAGTTTGATGAGTCGTTGAGATTCAAAGATGTCAAGACATGTGAGGGAAAAGGGACTCATGGGAGCGGACAGAGGGCTAGTTTGCAATTCATTCCATTGCACGTACACGCACTATCCACCGTCTCAAATTACTTCAGGTAAACGCACCGCCAATGCCTCCACAGCACCATTAAAACCGTGACCCACTTGTTACATCGGCCTACGTAACGTTGCGATTCCCTTGTTCTGCCTAATGTCTGTCGGCCATCGCACAAAAGTTGTCTTTTTCTGTTTTGGTTCGATTCGATGCCTCCTTTTTTCCTGATAATGTCGATCTCGCGCTCGTTCATAATCACCTCCACAAACAAACAGCCCCGGCACACCCGCGTACTTGTCGCAAGCGTTAGACTGCGCTTCGCTTAGTCGTACTGAGTTGTTTGCTGTGATCAGTGCTTCCCTGCGTCACGGCGATTCGACCATCGTCCCTGTATAGTTTAAAATGTCTGGCACTGGTACTTCCAGATCACGGCAAAGCAGTCACCACTTCCCGTTGCAAAGTAGGGGGACGCAGGAGATGACGCCACACTTATCACCGAATTCCGATAGCCCGTTAACGTCAGCACTGAGCGTGACGAACGTGGATCCCAAAACACAACCGAGCGGTCCTTTGAGCCAGACATCAACCACCTAAATTTGCAGCAACATCACAATTCTTGATTAGTAGCGTGTTTAAGATCAAAGATATGACAAACAACAGCACCAACGCACCTTCCATCAGGCGTGTAAGCCACCGATAACACGAAGTCTTTGTGGCCCTGGAAAAGCATGCGTGGCCGTGTGGTCGTGCGGCCCTGTGCACACACATCCCACAGCATGATGTTGCGGTCAAGCGATCCAGAAATTACGTTCTTGCCATCGGGCGAGAAAGCTATTGAGTATACCGAGTCACTATGGCCCTCCAGCCGGTCCAGCAGTTGTGCCGTCTCGGTATCCCAAATTCGCACAACCTTGTCCAGCGATGCAGCAGCCAAAAGCCGTCCGTCTGGCGAAAGAGCAACCGACGTCACGCCATCCGACGGACCACCACTCTCGTTGCCAAAAATTTTCTTGCACTGGCCGTTGCGAGCATCCCAAAGGCGCACCTTGCGGTCACCCGATCCGGATACAATCAGATCGTTCACATAGTCCAGAGAATAAATTTCAGACTCATGGCCAGTCATAGCTGGACCTTCCTCGTTCGAAGCAATATCCCACACGCGAATAGTGTTCTGTGGCATACCTGCAACCAGCTTCGTGCAATCCGGCGAAAAGCAAACAGCACGAACGTATGCATCATCGGCTTCGTTAGCCGGAGCATTAGCCTGAGATGTAGGGGTCTGTCCATTGGAACCAGCTGGACGAGAGACTAGGAACTTGCGGTCACCAGTCTTCACATCGAAAACCTGTGCCGTCTTGTGGCAACCTGAAGCCATCATTGTACCGTCTGACGAGAACCGCACGCAGCACACGACGCTCTGGTGATCCATGGACTGATGCATCTCAGCAGCAGGGCGCTCCGACTCTTGGTATGACATGCTCGTTTTGGACGAGTACACGCAGCTCCAATTAAGACGACTAGCCTTCGTATTCGAGCTCTTCTGCGTAGTGTTGTTGCCCGAGGCCGCAGACAATGTCATCGCAGAGCTCGTGGTGCCACGGCTCTCAGCAGATTCACTCTCCGTCTTTGTGGTGCTAGACGCCGCGTTTTGAGACTGGCTGACGTTAGCGGGACTGGGACTAGAATTCGTGCTAGCAGATCCTTGCTCTCGGTTCATCTTCGAGACCTGAGGCAACATTCCACCTGACGTAGAAGCACTGCTACCAGCAGAGATTACAGATGGCATTGTGCCTTTGCCATTGGCATTTAGACTCGGAATACTCGAGTCAGATCCATTAAGTTTGGATTTCTTATGTGCCGGGGGTGAATTTGCTGCACGATCTTTGCCGTTCGCTTCACTGTTAATGCTGGGCATGCGACGAGACGACGGCGTCGTGTTCGTATTACTTGTGGTCAAAGGACTGAGTTGCGGAGGTGGATTATGATTGCCTCCTTGTTGTGGAGGAGGTGGCAATTGAGGAGGTTGTTGGCCAAGTTGTTGAAGACTGCGCGAAGCAGGTTGAACCGGTACAACACGTACAGGAGAGCTGCCATTACCACGTTGTTGCTGGTTGATTGCAGCCCCAGCACGTCCTGAAGACGTTGCCGCTGCCACAAGGTTCGACATGAGAGAAGATGAATCTTCCTGCATGCTACTACTAGTAGGTGGAGCACGTGAGCGTTTGGACGGGAGCTTGGTAGCTACTGATTGTTGGGATACAACCTGTTGTTGCTGTGAGACTTGACCCGTCTCAAGCTGTCTGCGCATACGCAGCATATCTTCTTCATATTGCTGTCGAATACGGCGATGATTTGCTTCAAGAGCCTTGAGTGACTGCTGGATCTGATCCATTTCAACAACCTGGGATTGGATCTTCCGTTCGACCTCAAGTTGCTCCATCTTGGCCATGTTAAGTTGCTGGATGGCAGCTTCATATTCTGCTTTCACTTGGTCCAGCATCTCACCTACACGACTCGTAGCTGCTGTTGCTAGTTGAGGTGGTGCACCAGGATTACCTGACGAGGGACCACGAAGTTGTTGAGTCTGGGACTGCTGAGGTGGTACGGCATTGGGATTTCCACCACGTCCACGGGTTGGCCCCGGGGCAGATGAAGTGTACATGATTCGTGGCTAAACGATCCGATAGCGTAGAGACTGTGTGTCTCCCTAAGCGGGGCCCTTTACCCTTTTTAATGACGATTCTTTTGCCCTTGGGGGTGCCTTGAAGGGTGTGCGTCTGAATGGGCACGAATTAGTTTGAGGAGGAAAAGGGGGGGAGGAGGAGAGCGAGAGGGGGTGGTGGATGGGGAAATCAAGAGTGATGGTCGCTGCAATTTAAAACAGTGGATGTGCGCGTTCGCGCTCAAAGCCAGACGGCGTACAACGACGAGGCAGTAACGTCACGAGGCGTAAATATCGTAAATTAGCGAAGATGAGGAATAATCTTTAGCATTTAAAGTGAAAAAGCAGGTGGGGGAGGACTAAAAACTAATGGAATACGGGTCTTGATAGTAGCTTGAAGATACTCGAGTATCAAACGTGCATCTTGCCTGCGTATCGAGGACGATAATGCATGGCAGGAAACAGTCGTGTCAAAGATCGCGGTAGTACCTTCAGTCTACAAGTTTTTAAGAACGAATGACGCGCCTGTTGCTGCAACGATATTTGAAGGGGATAGGATTTGCACCGCCCATCCTTTCGAATGTATCTAAAGCGATTGCTGTGATACTTCAGTTCTTCGCATACACAAGAATTGCTAGCGGTTTTTCTAACAGCTAAAAGTATAATTGAACGGCATTATCTTGTTTAATAATCGTAGATACAAGGCAATGGATTCGACAAGCAACTTGAGTATTGTTCAGATTTTTCCGACTAAGAAATCTTACGTTTTCATGAATACTGCATTCTGATTGGGTGACAACTTACGATTATCGAATCAGTATAGGCAATGAAGTGTTTTTCCAAGTGATGGCGATGTCACAGCACTGGCTTGGCACATGTGTGGGGTGTTTACTAGATATGGTATTTGCAGTTGGCAGAGCAAGTGCAGTAATAAGATGTTTGCTGTGACTTGCACTTGTACAGGAGGTGTTATTACCTCAAGGTGGCTACAGTCTGGCTTGAAGATTCGTATATGTAGCCCCTTTCCGTCCGGTGGTTCTAGCATTGCTTTGCAAAATGGTGCAAAATCTTTACATAGACTGCTTTCAATCACTATCCGTTACGCATCCAGGCGAGGCGACGCCTTGATGTACATAAAAACACGCATTCCAACTCTAGGGACTGGAGCTTTTTCAGTGACAGCAGTACACTTTTTGTCCCAATCTTGTCATGAGTAACCCCGTCTTGTCTCTATCCTTCCTTGTCCAACACGATATCATATCTAAAAGGAATGCACGTAATGTGCCAGACGACCAAACAACAATAAAGCCAGTCGCCTCGTCTTATTCATACGAAACGTCCTCCTTATTCCCGAGTGTTGGTCAATCTTCTCTACCTCTTGTAAACCGTCATCATGGTGCGGTCGTTGCCACTACGCAGTGGTTTCTTCAAGACGCCAGAGCTTTCGGACAGTGATGAGGCAGAGTTATTGGTTTGGAGTCGCTCCCTCGTGCCTGATCTTGTCCGTCAGCCTGACGTTGAGTGGACCATGATCCACGAACGCAAGGGGGTGCAATTGTGTGAGGATCGACAAAAGGGAGGACTCACGTACTCCATTCGTGCTGTAGCTACAGTACGCGCTTCGTTGGATGACATTATGGACATTTTCTTGGCACAAAACACAATGGATTACCGCTCACTTATGCAGTTGCAACTGCGTGAGTTCTTCATAGATGCTGCTGTGCTCTTTCATAGAGAACAGAACGAGTCTGAGACTTTGAGTATAAAGTGGACAGCAGCCAGGACTAAAAAGAGTGTGACCAGTCTTGGAGGACAAGTCGGACTTGACTTTTGTCTCCTTGAGTACGCAGGAGTTGTCTCGTCCGACTTGGTTGACGGTCGTGAACAACAGACCCATTCGTCTGCATCCTCTTCGAATAGTAAGGCGACGTCTGTGGGCGTGTGTCTCTATGAATCCATTGACCAGGCTGAGTGTCCGTCGCTGTACGACTCGCACAGACTTGAACGAGCTTCGGTGTCGAAATGCGGCTTCATCTTTCGTCCCCACGTGGAAGACGGAGTCGTGGAAGCCATGTTTGTGTGCAGCATCCGGCAACCGCCTGGAGAACGTGCGAAACGACGCTGGAATCGTGCGCTGCTGGCACATTGGGCGCAGTCTGTGAGCGGTATTGAAGAGGCTATCAGTCGTCGACGGATTTCGAAGGAACTTACAAAACGACGAGTGCCCACGTGGGTAAACGATAAAGAACGTGCGTGCTGCCACTTGTGTCTTAAGACATTTACTAATACACGACGCAAACATCATTGTCGGGCGTGTGGAGAGATTATTTGTCGGGCGTGCTCAGTGTACAAGAATGTGGATTTGCAGTCCGTGGGTCTTACCACACTCCGAGTGTGCAAAGCTTGTATGGACGGTTCTTCATCTACTGTGGCAGATCAAAAGAAGGAGGAGGCGAATTTAGAGGCTGCAGCAGCAGTGGCTGCCGCTGCCAAGGGGGTTACTGCTGACGGTGTTGCGTTGCCGGAAGGTGTAGACAATGATGTTTTGCGAGACGCGGTGGAGGAATACGCATTGGCTCTCCCAGGCTCCCAAGTTTCTACGGTGCCGGATCTTGTTGGTATCGCTTGGCTGCAGCAACTAGCAACACGAGACCAAGAGAGCACGTTTATGGTCAATGCTTTGATGGAGCGACTTCGAATAGATTCTGAGGAGAAGGTTACTGGCGGAACCACCGAAGAGCAGGTAGATATATATGACACTCTTTGCGACCTGGCGGCTCAGACTCTAGCTTGCAAATATGCTGTCGTTAGTTTGGTAGACGAAAATCGTCAGTGGTTCAAAAGCGCTGTGAACGTCAAAGAATCTGAGGTGCCGCGCGACTTCAGCTTTTGTGAATACCCCGTACGTGACCAGCGACCACTTGTGGTCATGGACACTTTGCGAGACCCACGATTCAAGATGAACCCGTTCGTTACTGGTCCACTTGGTGTGCGTTTTTTGGCTGGAGCACCACTATTTACGGTGGACAATGAATGTGTTGGTGCAGTGTGCGTGCTGGACACGGCACCTCGTGAATCGCTGCAGGAGTCGCAGATCGCTACGATGCAGAACCTGGCGCACTTGGCGATGGTTATGGTACAGGAGCGACGAGAGGCGCAGAGCAAAGTTGCGCGCGCTATAGCTTCATCACAGCTGGTACCGGCGCGTCAGAATGGTGGTCAAATTACCAATACTGCTGAATCTTCGGACCTTGTGCCACTGAGCAGCTACTCGGAGATGTCCATGGTTGTACAAGGTCGCACACAGCAGAAGGAAGACCCGGCGCTGAAGGAGCAGATGATGCAGTTGCTGCACAAGGCGTCACAGGTACGCGACCAAGTAAATTTGCAGACACACAAACAGCAGGCAGGGCTTCAGAGTTCCGCCGAATAGACCGCCGGCCAAGCATTATCGACACGGCAGCACCATCCACAGAGCAATATCACATTACGCTTCGGCTTTTTTGCAAGGACTGCTCGACGTACACATATGAACACTGGAGAGAGAGGGAGAAATTTGAAATTATCTGCACAAACGCAAAAAACGTGACGCTCCATAGCTTAGGCAAAATGATCATTGCTTTGACACGTCGTCGTGGAATTGGAATTGGCAAAGCAAGACTTGCAATTGACGACACTTGGGTAATCTATTGATTACTTATGAGTCGTCGATACTAATCTTTCCTAGTGGTCAACGCAGCAAAAAAGTATCTTTGAAAGATAACAAGTCTACATAGATTGCAGCACGACATGATAGTAACAAAAGAAGGAAACTACATGTTATTGTCTTAACATAGGCATCAGTTCTTGTGTGTGCGTTTTTGCAATAGCTTCGTTCTACCCGAAAGTTCATGCCTTGTCTAAAGGGCGATTAAAGCCACCACGACGGTTCATGTATTGGCGGTACTCTCGCTTGGTGTCTCGTCGCGCTGTACCAACAGCCGCGCCCTTACGATTCTCCTCTACAGCTTTTCCCTTCGTAGAGTCAAAGTCTCCGAACCCCAACAATAGCCTCATCTGCTCTTCCTCACTCAAATGTGACATGGCATTTGGCTTTACCTTTGGCTCTACCTTTGGTTCCCCAACCCTACACAGAATAAAAGTAGCATTCTACCTTAATGAAAGTAATTTAAATATATGACCATATGGATAAATTTAATTTACCTTTTCGTTTCATTTGCTCTACGCGACGTAGAGCGAGAAGTAGAACGACGTCGATGGGATTGAATCACCGGCGAGCGACTACGACTGTAGGATCGACGACGACGACGGCGCCGATCGACGCTGCGGCTTCTACTACGACTACGATGATCTCTGCGACGTCTACGAGACGCCGAATGGGAACGAGAGCGTGATACAGAAACAGATCGACGACGTCTTCGGCTATAGGATGAAGTATCACGGCGGCGACGACGGCCCAAGCTGTCCAGGGACCCACTGCGGCTACGGCTTCGTGGCATTTCTAACAAATAGTTTTCTAATGAACATTATTGTTATCTTTCATTTTTATTCATGTTTTACAATTTTTCCGTAAAAATAATAATACTCTAGATAAATGGAAATGCACTACAAAAATCATTTAATTTATTGAATTGCCTGCCACCCACCTGTTAACAGGTGGGTGGAGTACGGAGTGGTATCGGGTCAATAGTAGAGGGGTCAGCACCTTAACGACACAATGAGCACCAAATGCACCCAGGAAGACACAACAACAAAAAAATGCAGGCCACCACGCTAACTTAGCGATCGCATTTTTTTTAAAACCTATAGGCTATGATTAGCATTGAGTTTTGATTTATTCTTAGCAAACACCTAAATATTGTCTCGTAGTGTGCAAAATGGGGCTGTAATGGCTAAAGATCTTTTATCAAAATGTCAGGCATCACAAAATTGCTCCAACGCCATGTCAACAAAGCTTTCACTCTGTGCTCACATGGGATGATGATCAGACTGTCTATTCTCTTCCTTATGTTTAGTTAAGATCTGTCTGTAAGGGGAATCCCTTCTCTCTTCTGTCATGTCTACGTTGTTCTCCTATGTACGAGCTCATTCTGCTGGTTCAACCCGACGACTTCACGGGAGACACTCCGAATGGGTACGTGGGATTGTTTGACACAACACGAGCACATGCAGGGGGCAGGTGTCGCCTCGAAAGTGAGATTAAGTACCAAGCCGGTTGTCCCAGACGGGCAGCCTAACTGATCCCTGACATGCAGCTTGCCCCCCTGGTGCAGTTATTAAGCACCGACCTGTTGACACAGCGGTTCGCACACTGCGGAGAGAAGGCCTCTCCCCTGCAACCTTGGCCCCATGATGGGGAAATTCCCGATTAAGGTAAGAGGACGGGTATGCCGGCTCTTTGGAGGCTTTCGTCGCCTGGCCGTTGCTACTTTTGAGCTTAAATTGGGAGTGAGTAGTTGAGAGAATGTCAGATTGTCATCGAGAGTGGAGTTCTGACAGTTGAGAGGCGCTTATAGTGCAAGTCTGGAAGATAAGAGCTTGCCATTTGCTTCCAGGGTTATTGAGTACTGGTATCTTCAAGGATCATGTGTTTGTGTGCAACGAATAATGTCCTGCTAAAAATCTAGAGAGTCCTTAATGTATGGACAACTTGATGAGCATAAACCTTTAGTGTAAGTTTTTCAGGTAACAAGCTGACGAATGTTCTTCGGTTAGCATCGTGTTCGAAAGCACATGTGATGGATGACGTGCAAGTACCAATGTTTGACTTGATTTGTGAATTCCAAGTAATATACAGACCACTATCCAGTATAACGATTATAAAGCCAGAGCTGTTTCTTTAGAGCTTCGACCGATTGACAACGCCTGATTGCGGCACAATGGATCGATGCATCGAGATTTTTGGTCGGTCGTGTCCCTGGACGCATGCAGTGTTTGGTGAAATACACCAACATGGTTAGTAAAGTGATGAAAGTAGCAATCAAACCACTGGTACGTACGTGCTAATCCGTCAACACCTCAGCCTTTTGCTAAACACTAGGTGTGCATATAAGAACAAGTTAAAACTGGTCGGGCGAGCAGCTGAACGCACGTGATGTATCAATGACGTCGCATTCATATCGTGATCGCTGATCATATTGTGTGACTTGGCGTGGTTGTGTCTTAGTGCCTAACGTACAGCTTGCTTCTATTCAGGCCCTGTTGGTCAGCACTATGTATACCAGTGGCTAGAGTAGATTCTGTAAAGTGGACGCCGCAAACAAGTTTAAACTTTTCATTTAACGTTTGAAAATGTATGATGGTGCTTCTACTTTATAGTTAGCAACAAGACCTCACACTTGGATCCTGCTGAACAATGAAGATGCCTGCCCGAAAAACTTCCATTTAGAAGAAGGCGACAATCGCGTTGTTAGTTATTGGTTGACCTGTTGAGTCCCCTGAAGATTGCCAATTGGTAGCAGCAGCCTCTAATCCTCAGTATCATAATCGGACCTGCCATCACGCCTGTAAGAGACTTTCTGAGAAACTGGATGTAACCCGCCCGACGCTGAGGATGATACTGAAGACGCAGTAGATCTCGACGATGCCTCAAGGTTACTCAGTGCCATATCCCAGCCAGACTGTTGTTTTGCGTTCATCAAACAGCTGAGGCAAAAGCGAAGAGAGCGCTGTTGGACTACACCAGTTTCTGACACGTCCATGGTTATTTTCTTGGCTACGCTACACTTTGAACATACGACCAGGTGGCATATCTGACAGGTCGTACCGGTTCCAGACATAGACCACAAATGCTTCGCAAGACTTTTGTCACAAGCTTCGCATCGATTCGATCGATTTTCATCTGTAAGGTCGCGTTGGTTTTGTTTGCGCGAGTTGTTCATAAGCCACCTGAGCTTCTTGATGTAAGCGTAGTCGACACCATTCGCACAGCAAATTGCAGATGCAGCAGCAAGCGAAACCGATAGCCGACCTGGCATTGCACCGCGAGAGTCAAAGAAGCCACGGTAAAACACATCGACTTTGCCATGCCCACTCTGGCGGAATAGGTAGCAAAAGCTTAGCAATCCACGAACCATACCCAAGTGCGTAAGCTCAGGGATCTCACGCAGTGTCACGGAGTGCATAAGAAAGTACCCCACTCTTTCGCCCTTTGAGTCGCGCGTGAAGCCCGAAGCCTCTATAATGAGAAAATCTCTTTGCTGCACAATACCCGTGAGTACCGCTGGGTGCTCCTTAGCAAACCATTTGACGCCAAAAAAGCGGCAGGGATCTTGACGAGTTGGGCCCCTGACGGTCGCTAAAATACGGGCATCATCGAGATGGTCGTTGACGTGCGAGCTCCGCAACATCCATGCCACATTAGTGGGGGCAAAACATCCGAACATGCAGTCATCCAATGTGCCATCCATTGTTCCGTGTAGGGCCATTAAAGCAACTCCCCGTGGTCTCATCCTTTCCATGATGGTGTCTTCACCAATTCCAGACGATGAACACGACGTTATTTGTCTATCGCTTGCTGTGTCATACCTCAAAAAAGTGTGGTCCTGCGAAAAGGATGGACTCTGAATTACCGGGTTCCAGCAACCGTTATCGCGCTGATTGATCAATTTTTTTCGTTGGCGAAACACTTGAATTCCATCTTTTGCGCGAACAAGTTTCCAGTGTGGGTATTCCAACTTAGAACCATGGGAAATAAAAGCTTCATTTGCAACAACCATCTCTCTCACAATAGTATCTGCTTCATTACTAAATTGTTCTCGTAACTTCCTAGACAAGTTGACGGCAGGAAATGCATCTTTTGGCAACGTGAACTTCATTTTGTCGCCTTGTTCGCGTTTTGAAAAGTGTTCGAGAAACGATATGCTTTCAAGATTTGAGAACCAATCCACATCGGATTTTCTGTCCCTACTTCTTGTGTCTCAGGTCATATGGGAAATTCAGTAAGTAATCCCTGAGTAATCATCATTCGATTCGAAGTAAACTTTTCCATTTTAGCATCTGAGTTAGGGCCATTCGTGGCTGCAAGGGTATATCAAAGCTTGCATCGCATTCCCAAATTTTCACGGCCAAGCTCAAGCTCAAGCCACTCAACCCCTCATCACGGGCAATCTCTTTAGCGGAAATGGAAGCTGAAGTGGGTGGGAATGTCTCGGACATGCATCCCAAGCGGCCACCGGTCGTGCGGACAGCAGACCAGGGGAATCTAATCCGGCCAGAGGCGTCTCCACGCCACGCGTCCCGCTCGTTACGTACTTAGAAGTCAACCGTTATAATGGTCAATTCGATCTACTATTAGGTGAGACTTGTATCGCAGTCAGTACAATAGAAGTGTCTTCAGTAGTCGTGTATGCAATTGAGCCACCAGTCACTTTGATAAGATTGTATCCAGAATACCTGGCTGTCCTAATCAGGTCTTCTCGGGTCTGAATAGGCGAGCCTGAGCGCGAGCCAGTATCCTTGATATATCATCAAGCGGACGACTTGACTAGTCGGTCTATTACATTCTGACTTAGCATTAGCACGAAGTACAGCCCCAGTCCGTGACACTTCCGTCGCTACTTTGCAACTGGAAAGTCTCGGTTTCACGGCGCAAATCGTCAGTCAAAGCTCATACTTTACCTGCAACCATGAAAGTAACTGTTTTAGCAGTCTCCTGACTAGACGCCGCTTTTCGCTACGCCTGTTCTTCGCAAGGGCTGAGCTCGAAACCACCTGATCGTTACATTTACTCCAATGATCAAGCAAGTACATTCGCTATTTACGTCTGTTTACTATGCAAAAAATGAGTTTGACGGCACTACACATACATTCAATAATCAAGACAGTGGCAGTTTTGTGCAGCTAAGTTCACGTCCTTGCAACCTTGAGGTTATCTTAACAACTCTTTCTAGTTAATAGGTTCTGCCGTGAGGTCGTCAGTCAACGCATTTTCCATACACCGCTGCTGGATACTACCACTTGATGCGAAACAACATTCTATCAACTTGAGTCACAGACTGCTCAGCACCAATAAAAAGCCTGCCTCTTCTGGTGTGGTTAGTGATTGTTTACTACCGGTGCGTATTTTCCTACTACTACGGACG
The DNA here is from genome assembly GCA_947646735.1 of Peronospora farinosa. Taxonomy (NCBI): domain Eukaryota; phylum Oomycota; class Peronosporomycetes; order Peronosporales; family Peronosporaceae; genus Peronospora; species Peronospora farinosa. Next base: position 131,673 of record CANTFK010000054.1, on the reverse strand, counting down.
CGTTCGTCACCCGTGCTGAAAAAGTCAGGAAGTTTAGGAAGCTGCTGACACCGCGTCAGCACTACTAAGATGAAAATGTTCCTTTTTGCCGGGGATGTATCCGTAACATCTAGACGAACCAAGAGATGCGCAAAGCTTTATTTGTGTAGTGGACAATGACAAACGAAGTCAGTATGCGGACTCAGAGATGTTGTCTCGACGCAGAGACGTGTCACGACGACTCGCAATAAGAAGGGTTCCCTCGTGTTAATAAAACGATCGCACAATCTGACTTGCACAATGACGTATCTTCGTGTCGTTGCAGGTTCGATTTGAATAGTCCAGCTGTATGTCGATAAATTTGTGGTCGTCTACTTTCTTAACAGCTACAGTATATGAAGCACATTCTCCCAGCTATATCAAGATAGTGCCTGAATTTGATGACCTAACACCGAGATATCGCATGTTTCCAGCCGGGCTTTTAGAAAACTCGGCAAAGCCCTAGGCTGTAGCCCAGGGGATATAGCCTGTGGTATTCATTGTATTGCCTGGACTTCCAATAACTCAGCAGAGCTTTTTTATGCGGGATCCCTTTTATATTACCCCTTTACCCCTTTGTCTGTATACTTTCACCCCACAATCAGAAACAAAGCGAGCATCCATTCCCAGACACCAGCTGACATGAACGATCCTAACGCCACTTCTGATGCCGTGCCTCCGCCGACATGCCCGTACAATGGCAAGAAAAGTCTGTCAATCCAAATTAGTAAAGTCGGTATAAAGATTTTACGAACTTTATCCCCCCTGTAACGGGGTTACACGACGGTCGGAACATCATTCCGAAAGTTTACGGTTGAAGCTTCTATATTGCATATAATGTATTTTTGATACTTCTCTTTAGAGAGGTATGAAGTATGAGCGTTAAGATACGGTATTCGGTATTACCGTATCCTATCGATTAGGGTTCGATAATCAATATCGCTGTACTAAGTGCATTATACACAGATGTTTGGACGACACATCGTCCAGTAACGAAGTCTGCATATTATAATTACTATTATAGTAATGAATCTAGTGTAGGATACTTAGAGTAGGACTATTCATAAAATCTTAAAGCATAAATAAAATCAGTTCTCATTTTGAGTTTAAGATCGCAAGTCTCGATAAGACTTGTTCTCTTGTGCACTTCGTGCGTTGATTCTCTGAACCTCTAAGCTTCTAGCTTGTTCTTGTACTCAGTGCGTTGGTTCTCTGAGCCTTAAGCTTATTGCTTGCTGACTAAAAGTCTCTTTCCTAGTTCCTTTGAACAGGGTGACTTTTAAGTCGTTTAATTAGTTCCTTAGAACTAAGAGGCTTTTAGCCGTAAATTCTTCCTCTGACTTAAGAGCTGTGTAGCTCCGCTACACCCCCTGAATAAAGTTCCTAAATCTTTTTTACGCGCGTCTATAAAATCTGGCAAGACAATGCGTAATGGGGGTACCCTCTGCTTATACAATCTGAGTATAATTTACCTCCAGTGATGACAGAGAAGGCAAGTGTCTCAGAACTTTACGTAGTGGAAGACTTTTTCAACAATAGATTGAGAAGATAAGTAAACTGTTTATGATATCATTAAGATATCTAACAAATGTGAATCTGTTACAACCTTGTCTTAACTATACTTAAGTACAAATATGTATGTTACTTTGTGCCATCCATTTATTGTGCGCATCGATCGGTCATTGTCAGCGATAGGTAACACTTGTTGGTCTTTTTTACTTCTATTCCAACAGCTGCAACTCAATGACAAAGTCAATGCGCATCGCTGCAAAGGCAGCCAAGAACTCGGCTGCACGCCTGTGTGCAGCTCTTGATGAGCCTGCAAAGCCTCAAACAGCAGGCACTAATGTGGCTGCTGCAAGTCAACATCAGCAAGCAACGTCTGTTACAGGTTTACGGGGAAGTTTGCCACGTAAAGATTTTGACCCAGCGTTAGCCGCTGACTACTCGGTGAGTCGGATGCATCATCCGACTAAAATCCATCTGTTCCACTCCCAGTATCGCCTCGGGGTGCTGCCTCATCTTTGGTCCCTACGAAAAGGGACCGTGATACATTCAGTGAATCAATATATTTTGAATTGTTTGGGTCGTCTACGTCCATTGATCCGAATAAATTTGACTCGACTAGGGGTGTTGTTAGTGATCGTCATAAATCTACTGACATCACTGTACGGGGTGTCAGTACTTCTGTTGACACCACGCAGGAGTCTCTCGATCGCAATGTATTGCGTCTCGCAATAGGTTTGATAAATGAAGTATATGCGGTGCATGATATCGCTTGCATCGGCTACCAAGAGAGGATGCACTGCTATGCTGCTTTTGGAGCAACCCTTGTTCGGGATTCGTGAGCACCTCAGCAATAGCGCATAAGGAGGCGTTCCTCCTTAATGAGCCCTGGTGGAGAGCTTGCATCTCTTCCGAGATGCGTGAAGGGATTGCTACTTTGCAATTCCTTCGCAAGCGCGCTGGGCACTCGTTTCCTATGGTCACTATTCACGATCAGATGCGCCTTGTCGTACTGATCTACAAAGCCAAGAATGTCAGCCATCATTGAGGCTCGAGGTTACCAGATATCCGCCGAAGTCCGCCTGCCCGATTCTTCCATTGGACCTGTCTTCTGAGTAAGAAGGGTTGACGAGGTAATTCGTGGGGTCGTCGTGATCTGGATCACAAACGGAAGAGGCGATACCGCTTAAAAATACTGTACGGCAGATTGGGCTTGACTAAAATAAGTCACGGGCAAACAATGCTGTCGCACCGCTGGATAAAGAACGACGGCTTCATTCTTTAAGTAAAGAGCTGGAAACAGCTCGTCAGGAGATCGTTTAGTGTCATGAGGTGATATCGTTTTTGTAAACGACCAGATAGAGAACCGGTAGTGACCACGAGAATCTGATCGAAAATTTTGAGCGTGGCGGCTATCTTTGTCGCTCGAAAAAGCTGCGTACTGAACGTACGGACGAAGACGTCCCACGTAAAACGTAGGATGCGTACGCATCCTGAGTGGCAACTTGATCGTGTATGCGTTGCCTAGGCGGCGCAATACACGAAACGGGCCGATGTACTTGGGCAAGAATTCATTGCTGCCCAAGTTAGTCACTACATGTAGGTTTGCTGTAGACAGTAAAACTAAATCTTCTTCAATAAATGTCAGAGCACTTTCCCTTCCATCATTGTCTGCGTTCCGTTTTCTGCTTGTTTACCGCTATCGAGATGGAGTCTTGCAAGAAACGGACTACCTCTTCACGAGTCAGTAGAAATTCTCTGCTACCTTATTGCTTTTGGCTGCAGTGCATTATGAATGCACTGCAGAGATATCTGTTACTAACTTAGCGAGGACATTACTGTTCTCGCTTGTGATACCTCTAGCGATGCTGACGTCGTCAGCATCGTTATCAGTAGAGCGTCATTGCTCTTACTTCCTTCCTCTTCACCGAAGGCGAATGGTACGACTCTAGTTACTTTCGCGTCGATTATAACGTCTTCGTGTGATGAGCAAGATCCAGATTGGTTCTCGCTCGAGTGAGTCCCCCCTTTAAATTAGAGCCAACCTCTATATACTAAGCTGAGGACACGTGGAGGGCGAAGGCCATTCGCGTACAACGGTGTGTGCGTCGTGGACGCATGCACTGAGTTGTTGATGGCGAATTTGACCATCGACAAAAACTCACTCCAACTCGTAAACGAGTGGACGTACCCTCGAAATATCTCTTTGAGGACGCGATTGGCGCGTTCAGTTTGACCATCGGTTTCTGGATGGCCAGAGTAGACATAGTGATCCGTGTTCCAAGTGTTTGGAACACGGAACGCCAAAACTAAGCCGTGAATCGGACCTCCCTATCGGACAAAAGTTCACGGCGTAGACCGTAAATCGAAAGATGGTATCGATGAACCCCCGAGCACAGCCCTATGCTGTAATAGACTCAGTTACAGCAACAAGATGTAACATCTTGCTGAACCTGTCTACAAACACGAGAATACCATTATTCCCGTGAGCGTCTTTGGGAAACCCAAATACGGAATCCATTGATGCGGACTCCTAGCACTTTGCCGGAACAGGTAGAGGCTGCAATGGTGCACGGAGTGAAGGACTAGGCTTCACCCGTTGACACAACTCTCCAGATCGCACGTACTTGCGCACGAACTTATACTGGCGTGGCCAGTAAAAGTCGCGACTGACCGTGAGGTTAGTCTTCTCACGGCCACGATGCCCCCTTATTGGTTCATCTTGACACTCAAACATGATCCGTAACCTGAGATCATGTTGTGGCGGTACAACGAAACGAGGCGTGTCGTTGTTGACGGCTGTGTAGTACAGTAAGCCGTTCCGCTGTGTGTATCGATCTGTAAAAGATCGATATGGCTGGTAAGCGCTTCTTAGCTTGCTTGGATGGGTACTTGAGGTACTCCATCAGATGCACAAAATCACTATCTTGAGCATAGTCCATTCTAATTTCGTCAAGTAAACTCGACGACAAGACGCTGGTACTCAGCGTGGCAACAGTGGTGTTCACATCACTGTAGGATTGCACAGTCGGTTTAAGGTCAGGCCGACGTGAAAGAGCATCGGCGAAGACGTTGAGTCAGGGATGTAGCTCAAATGGTAGAGCACTCGCTTAGCATGCGAGAGGTACAGGGATCGATACCCTGCTTCTCCAGGCGTGTGTAGTATAGTGGTCAGTACCTCGAAGACGTTAAGTCAGGGATGTAGCTTAAATGGTAGAGCGCTCGCTTAGCATGCGAGAGGTACAGGGATCGATACCCTGCTTCTCCAGGCGTGTGTAGTATAGTGGTCAGTACCTCACCTTGTGTCTGAAACACATTGCTCAAAATAATCTCAGCGAACTCTTCATCAGAGAGGACTTTTTGGTAATGTTGCAGCTCATTCCGCTGAAGTTCCATCTCATGTAGCCAATCATTCATGTTTCTATCATGCGTATACTTGTTTGCATACAGTAGTTGTCGTGCAAAGATGTAATTCGCATACTCTCTCTTGGTTTGCTTATCGACAAAGCGCGACCACATCGCGTGAGCGCTTGTCTCGTGAAAGACAAGCTCAGCATCTGCTGTTGGAATACCATGCAGAATAGCACCATGAGCAACATTATCCATCAACGCAAACTGTGTAATTGTTGTCGAAGCTCGTACAACCGACTCATTGTCAATTACACCCCACACATGAATGCGGCGTAAGAACGTTTCCAGCTCAACCGCATACAGATCGAAACTTCCATGCATGATCGGCGGTTTGTTGTCAAGCTTCATGCCAAATCCACCATCAGGTACTTGATTCACTTCATGCATGGAGACAAGTATCCCACCAGCTCCAGGTAATGAACCACCAGCATTAGGCCTCCCCGCTGGAAATCCTGATCCAGGTAATGGGATAGTCGGTGGCGCGGTTGCGGTGGCAAACTCCCCACTCAATCCACTAGGTGCAATACCAGACGTCACAGTACTCACAGCGGTCGCAACATTACTCACGCTTGTCAACACATTACTAGTGGCTGTATCGTTTGACGACATCTCACTTACTCCAGACATTGTATATAGAACAACGACACTCACCTGCGCAGTGATAAGTGTGACAGGTTATGAGCCCAAGTCTTCTTGTACTGTCCAAGTAACATATTAACCCAGAGTAGGGAATAGATAACACGGAACACTTGCTTACCACTGAGCAACTTTGGGATGTGTTGACAAGCGTGAGTAATGTTGCGACCGCTGTAAGTACTGTGACGTCTGGAATTGCACCTAGTGGATTGAGTGGGGAGTTTGCCACCGCAACCGCGCCACCGGCTATCCCATTCCCCTACCGGTTTATACTCCACGGAGAAGTTGTACTCCGCGAAGAAAGACAACCATCTCGCCATTTTTTGCGAGAGTTGTGGGCTTTTTACAGCCGTGCGTAATGACGCATGGTCTGGATTCACAATGAACGGTCTATCTCCTAAGAGATGGCGCAAATCTTAGCCAGTGCATATTTCATGACAATTAGTTCCTTGTCATGCACCGGGCAGTTGCGCTCGGCTGTTTGCAGATGACGCGATTGATAACAGACGACACGCTATGCGCCGTCTGTATCATATTGCATCAGTGCACAGCCGATTGCAAAATCGCTGGCGTCACAGACCACATGAAATGGTCTGTCTTGTTCTGCAATCGCAATACCGGCGATTGCATCAATCTTTGCTGGATACGTTCAAAGGAAAGCTGACAGTAAGCGTTACAATCCCACTTCACATTTTTCTTGAGTAAACAAGAAAGATGTACTGTCATTTCGGTGTAATTGCGCGAGTACTTGTGAAAGTACGCCGCTAGCCCAAGAAACTTCCTTAGTCTCTTTACATCGACTGGCACTGGCCAGTCGGTGATCGCCTTGATCTTTTCTGGATCAGGGCGTACGCCGTTCTTTCCGACGATGCACTCAATAAGTTGTATTTCGCTAGCTGCGAATATACACTTCTTGAGGTTGGCGTACAACTTATGCTCGCGCATAAGTGTAAAAACCTTACGTACGTGGAGTCTATGGACCTCCACGTCTGTTTTACGTCCATATCCGGGCTATGGACGAGCACATCATCGAAGTACTCGGTGCGAATTCGCGCTATAGATGTGAACAAATCTATTGAATGTGGCTGGTGCATTACTAAGCCCTTGCGGCACCATCAACAATCTCAGAGCATACCACTGGGGGTGCTCCCTGCTGTGTACGGGATGTCTTGTTCACGCATTAGGATCTGATAGAAACCATTCATCAGATCCATGGACAAAATGATGATACTTTTAGACATACCATATATGTTTACTTCCTTTCTCGGTATCGGTGTTTGCACCGGTATCTTTGTAGCGTTCAATATGCTGAATGCGTGTACTATCCGCCACCCTCCTGTGGACTTGCACACAAAGAAAGTTGGAGAGCTGTGAGGTGAAGTTGATTCCCTCACATGGCTCGCAGCTAGGCGATCAGCAAAGAACTTGTCCATCGCCTCGACCTGTTCTTAAGGCAGTGGCCAATGCTTCATGACACAATGTTTTGTGCCTGGAACGAGGTCGATCTCGTGTCGATTACCTTTATCCTTAAGTAACTCGCACGGAAAGGATTCAGGGAATACATCCTTGAATTCGACCAAATTCTTATACAAAGGATTTGACTTCAGCGACTCCCAGGATTGCGATGTATATCCATCCATCCGAGTCTTCTCACCAAGGACACTTTCGTCCATTGATGATCTGCTGAGAACCCGTTCGTTGTCGGCAAATACTGTTGCTGACCGAATGTCAGTCACGCACTCGTCCTCTGCGACGAGCACATAAATCAGTTTGCCTTTCCGCAACGCAGATCGCGCTAGGATCTTTTAGGTTCGTAGGCAATTGATTAACTCCAAGGCTAGATTCGGAGGCGCGACCAGATCAAGCGTACAAGCGCCTACGTTTGCTCCATCATTAATAAAAACGTTCAACGTCTTGGTACCTTCTGGAGACTTATTCCATCAGGGCACTGGGAGCTTATTCCCTCCGGCTCGATGGAACTTATTCCATCGACTTCCTCTAGCTGTGGCTGCGCAACCACAGCGAGATCCTCTACGATCAGCTCTCCAGTTGATCTAGGATTACCGTGTTGCCGCTTCTGGAAAAACTCTTCGGTGAATGCTGCCCTCTAGGCATGCATTCATGTCCCGGGACACTCGACTTATTCGAGTGGTGAACCTTCGGCGCTGCCTGTGTTTGTGCACAGCCGCCGGCAGCTTGCTCCACAGCGTGACTGTCTGTCACGCTGAGTTCTTGTGCAGTCGTACTAACGACCGAACCACAAGTGAGGCCATCACACTCACTCGTAGTACATTCACACGCTTGTGAACGCTCCAAGACGTTCATCATTTGGCCATCTGATGAGCAAGCGGCAGCATCTTCACGGTTCGATGCTGCCAGCTGACCCATGGCTCGTACCTTCTAAGCCATGGTGCTCCTAGAATGACATTAAATTTGTCATCCAGGTCGAGCACGATGAAATCATCATCGTACTTTTTACCTTCAAGCGTGTAGCGAATTCCCACTACACGTTTCTTTACGGTTACGGATGTGCCAGTTGCAAGGCGCACCGTCATCCTCGTTGGAGGGGTCTCGCGCTCAACATATTTGAGCCTACGATCATCTAGCAATTGGCGTCGAACAAAGTTGTTCGAAGCCCCACAATCAACTAGGGCGCGAAGTGGCATGTTCTTTGTCACTTCGATCTTCAAGGTGATGAGGGATACCTCATCAACGGGAGCGGCAACACACAGTGACTGTGTGTTGAGAGCAACCTTCGTCAAGAGTCCCGCAAACTCTCTTGACGTTGCTGGATCAGTAGGGCGCTCCGCCCCTACTGACCCCAACCGTTTTTTGATGGTCCACCACGTTGTTGCGAAATCGCAACAACGTGGGACCCACGTCTCTGACCCTTCTTGGCAAACGGACGATCGTCACTCCCATTGTTACAAGATACTGGGCGTGGGGCACTACACTCATAAGCGTAATGGTCCAATTTCTGACATCGATTGCACTTTGTCAATCGCTTGTACCCTGGAGAGAGAGGTAGCTCGCTCTCTACATAGGAGGTCCATTGGTTCTGGACCTCCGCCCTCCTGTCGTCTCGGTGGACGATAGGACCCCGAGTGGACGTGAGCCTGTTGTAGGCTAAAGTACTTTTGTTCCGCTGCAGAGATCGCTTGATCAAGCAATTCTAGTCCCAAGCGGAACAGGTGGGTCTTGACATAACCATCTGTCAGACCCTTGATGAACACAGTAACCTGCGTGTGCTCATCAATTGGGTTCAGTACGATACAGCTAACGAGGTATCGTACGTGTTGGGCGTAAGCGTGTATATCACGCTTACCCTGTTTCAAATCCAGGAGCTCAGCCCGAGCCCTGATATCGGCGCGAGGCGGTTCAAACGTGTGTTTGAGCCGCGCCTTGAAGACGTCATACGTTGGGAAAACGTATGGGTCGTGCAGTTTGAGCCCTAAGGCCCAAGCTTTGGCAAGTCCTGCCAAATTCGACATGGCGAACTTGACCTTCATTCGCATCGTCATCGATGCGACGAGCCTCAATGGCATCGTCGAGCTCGACGAACCATCTTAACAAGGAGTCGCTTTCGACTGCCTTGTACTTGGATACATCAATCTTCAAGGACTCGGGTCGACGTGTATACATCGACCCGGAAACAACAGCACTAGCCTGCTGTTGTCTCAACAGTTCAGACAGTTGAGCACCCTGCTGCATTAACAGTTCAGAATGTGGAGAACCATGCTCCTGTAGCAAGGTGATTTTCATTACGACTTCGTCAAGTTCATCATGTATGAACTTGGCGATGGTTGCGTATTTTTCGTTTCCGCTAAAAGAGAGCAACATGGCACCAACGGCAGGGTTGCCGATAGTTTTAGCCATACTCTGAACCGCATTCCATTCGAGATCGCTCCAATGGCGGAAGACATCACGTGTTGGGTGATGACGTTCATCATCCGCTTATTCCATAGCGGATGGTGTGGTGGTCGCTGAGCGCATCAAAAATTGCTACGAGGTGTAATAGGGCACCCTCTGATTTTACACTCTGAGCGTAATTTATCTTGACTGATGACAGAGAAGTCAATTGCCTCAGAACTTTACGTACACGTGAACAGTCAAAGACTTTTTCAACAATAGGTTGAAAAGAATAAGTAAACTGTTTATGATATCGTATAGATATCTAACAAATGTGAATCTGATACAATCTTGTCTTAATTATACTTAAGTACAAATATGTATGTTACTTTTGTGCCCTCCATTCATTGCGCACGTCGATCGGTCATTGTTCAGCGCCCTGGCTGAAATAATGGTCTATATTTACCAATAGAGGGCATCTCCAACCTCAAGGAGATGCAGAGACAATATCATAAAAAAGGTAATATAGTGAAATATTATATGCTATAATAATATCTATATTGGCACTTATTATTAGTGCCAATATTATATAATGGACTTACACCGTTACACATTGGATATAATGCATAGTGCGATTCTGCGAGACTTGAGATGGCAGATCGATAGCTTGGTAGAAATGTGCAAGGAAGCTACGGCAAAAGCCCAAACGATTGCGTATATGAAGTTTACCAACATCAAAAGTAAGCATAGATCTTTTTATCTTTAGTTCGTTTAACAATAATAGTTGAGCTAATCGGCAAATCCTCCTTTCATTCGATGCTCTACATCCACCAGAAGCGCAAGCTATTGCAATTAACGGAGGCTTATTTGACTGTGAGAGAAGAGAATACCGTAAGCGTCTCATGCTGCAAGCGAGCTCTGCACAAGCTGTCACGCCTTACGAGCACACACCTTCTTGCAAAAGCGATGAAGCGTTTTGACCGTCTTACCTCCGCGTGCGATGGTGGGAGTGGTATGGACCTTCTCTCACCTTGTGTACCCGTCGGCTGGAGGGCTGCACTCTTCGGAAGACTTGGTGAAGATGTAGATGTCTGCCTTGAGGGCAGTAGACCTGGGGACCTCGAGTGGATATGCTTCACTCGGTGGGCCGGTAGGTGGACACTCGATCGACCTTGTCGAGAGTGGGCTTAGAGCCAAATTCTTCAGGGAGCTTATCCCTGGACTTTTCCTTCTGTTTCAGGGGTATTAACCACCTGACCTTTACGTTGCTCCCGGACCTTGAGGTGAGGGAGACCGCTTCCGATAGCGGGTCTTGGGGGTGTTTCTACTCGAACGAGCTCACAGGCCAAATATATCCTGGAGCTCTATTCGCACCTGAACTTCGCTACACAAATTTCTTCGACGGGGGGCCAAATTATATCCCTTCCCGGAACAGTGAGTAACTTAGAGCAAGTTCTTCTTGGGTGACGGAGTCGTGCCACGTAGATTGCAAATTGAGTAGTATTTAATATAGTCCTATCCTTTTAACTCCTTTACTCTGTCCTTGCCTGAGCTTTGATTCCTTGAGTCGACTGGTCTGATCCTTGTGTTAGCTGGTCAGGAGTGGCTGAACCCCGAAGTAGCCGAGATCGACCGACGAGGGATCCAGGTCGGCCGATGAGGAACCCAGGTCTACCAACGAGAACCCGGATCGACATATGAGGGACCCAGGTCTACCAACGAGAGACCGGGTCGACCAATGAGGGACCCAGATCTACCAACGAGGGACCAGGTCTACCAACGAGGGACCAGGTCGACCAATGAGGGACTCAGGTATACCAATGAGGAACCGGGTCTACCAACAAGGGACCAGGTCTACCAACGAGGGACCAGGTCGACCAATGAGGGACTCAGGTCTACCAATGAGGAACCGGGTCGACCAACGAGGGACCGGGTTGACCAATAAGGGACCCAGGTCGACTAATGAGGGGCCCGGGCCTACCAACGAGGGGCCCGGTCGATAAATGAAAGGCCATGGTCCACTCCCTTCAGCACCGGTTAACCGGTACCTTGATACTGATTTTTCTTTTGTGGGTCCTGCAGATTGTTCTCCGCCAACGGTCGCACCCCTTCGAGGCCCCTGTCTCTCTGGTCTCTTGTCCCTGACCCACGGTCTATACTCCGAATCCAACTGGATTCTGGGGTCCCCATATCGCAAAAACAGCACTTCACCACAGAAAGTCAAACCAATTTATGTGCTCGTCGCAGAGGACGAGTGCGTGACTGACATTCGGTCAGCAACAGTATTTGCCGACAACGAACGGGTTCTCAGCAGATCATCAATGGACGAAAGTGTCCTTGGTGAGAAGACTCGGATGGATGGATATACATCGCAATCCTGGGAGTCGCTGAAGTCAAATCCTTTGTATAAGAATTTGGTCGAATTCAAGGATGTATTCCCTGAATCCTTTCCGTGCGAGTTACTTAAGGATAAAGGTAATCGACACGAGATCGACCTCGTTCCAGGCACAAAACATTGTGTCATGAAGCATTGGCCACTGCCTTAAGAACAGGTCGAGGCGATGGACAAGTTCTTTGCTGATCGCCTAGCTGCGAGCCATGTGAGGGAATCAACTTCACCTCACAGCTCTCCAACTTTCTTTGTGTGCAAGTCCACAGGAGGGTGGCGGATAGTACACGCATTCAGCATATTGAACGCTACAAAGATACCGGTGCAAACACCGATACCGAGAAAGGAAGTAAACATATATGGTATGTCTAAAAGTATCATCATTTTGTCCATGGATCTGATGAATGGTTTCTATCAGATCCTAATGCGTGAACAAGACATCCCGTACACAGCAGGGAGCACCCCCAGTGGTATGCTCTGAGATTGTTGATGGTGCCGCAAGGGCTTAGTAATGCACCAGCCACATTCAATAGATTTGTTCACATCTATAGCGCGAATTCGCACCGAGTACTTCGATGATGTGCTCGTCCATAGCCCGGATATGGACGTAAAACAGACGTGGAGGTCCATAGACTCCACGTACGTAAGGTTTTTACACTTATGCGCGAGCATAAGTTGTACGCCAACCTCAAGAAGTGTATATTCGCAGCTAGCGAAATACAACTTATTGAGTGCATCGTCGGAAAGAACGGCGTACGCCCTGATCCAGAAAAGATCAAGGCGATCACCGACTGGCCAGTGCCAGTCGATGTAAAGAGACTAAGGAAGTTTCTTGGGCTAGCGGCGTACTTTCACAAGTACTCGCGCAATTACACCGAGATGACAGTACATCTTTCTTGTTTACTCAAGAAAAATGTGAAGTGGGATTGTAACGCTTACTGTCAGCTTTCCTTTGAACGTATCCAGCAAAGATTGATGCAATCGCCGGTATTGCGATTGCAGAACAAGACAGACCATTTCATGTGTTCTGTGACGCCAGCGATTTTGCAATCGGCTGTGCACTGATGCAATATGATACAGACGGCGCATAGCGTGTCGTCTGTTATCAATCGCGTCATCTGCAAACAGCCGAGCGCAACTGCCCGGTGCATGACAAGGAACTAATTGTCATGAAATATGCACTGGCTAAGATTTGCGCCATCTCTTAGGAGATAGACCGTTCATTGTGAATCCAGACCATGCGTCATTACGCACGGCTGTAAAAAGCCCATAACTCTCGCAAAAAATGGCGAGATGGTTGTCTTTCTTCGCGGAGTACAACTTCTCCGTGGAGTATAAACCGGTAGGGGAATGGGATAGCCGGTGGCGCGGTTGCGGTGGCAAACTCCCCACTCAATACACTAGGTGCAATACCAGACGTCACAGTACTCACAGCGGTCGCAACATTACTCACGCTTGTCAACACATCACTAGTGGCTGTATCGTTTGACGACATCTCACTTACTCCAGACATTGTATATAGAACAACGACACTCACCTGCGCAGTGATAAGTGTGACAGGTTATGAGCCCAAGTCTTCTTGTACTGTCCAAGTAACATATTAACCCAGAGTAGGGAATAGATAACACGGAACACTTGCTTACCACTGAGCAACTTTGGGATGTGTTGACAAGCGTGAGTAATGTTGCGACCGCTGTAAGTACTGTGACGTCTGGAATTGCACCTAGTGGATTGAGTGGGGAGTTTGCCACCGCAACCGCGCCACCGGCTATCCCATTACCTGGATCAGGATTTCCAGCGGGGAGGCCTAATGCTGGTGGTTCATTACCTGGAGCTGGTGGGATACTTGTCTCCATGCCTGAAGTGAATCAAGTACCTGATGGTGGATTTGGCATGAAGCTTGACAACAAACCGCCGATCATGCATGGAAGTTTCGATCTGTATGCGGTTGAGCTGGAAACGTTCTTACGCCGCATTCATGTGTGAGGTGTAATTGACAATGAGTCGGTTGTACGAGCTTCGACAACAATTACACAGTTTGCGTTGATGGATAATGTTGCTCATGGTGCTATTCTGCATGGTATTCCAACAGCAGATGCTGAGCTTGTCTTTCACGAGACAAGCGCTCACGCGATGTGGTCGCGCTTTGTCGATAAGCAAACCAAGAGAGAGTATGCGAATTACATCTTTGCACGACAACTACTGTATGCAAACAAGTATACGCATGATAGAAACATGAATGATTGGCTACATGAGATGGAACTTCAGCGGAATGAGCTGCAACATTACCAAAAAGTCCTCTCTGATGAAGAGTTCGCTGAGATTATTTTGAGCAATGTGTTTCAGACACAAGGTGAGGTACTGACCACTATACTACACACGCCTGGAGAAGCAGGGTATCGATCCCTGTACCTCTCGCATGCTAAGCGAGCGCTCTACCATTTGAGCTACATCCCTGACTCAACGTCTTCGCCGATGCTCTTTCACGTCGGCCTGACCTTAAACCGACTGTGCAATCCTACAGTGATGTGAACACCACTGTTGCCACGCTGAGTACCAGCGTCTTGTCGTCGAGTTTACTTGACGAAATTAGAATGGACTATGCTCAAGATAGTGATTTTGTGCATCTGATGGAGTACCTCAAGTACCCATCCAAGCAAGCTAAGAAGCGCTTACCAGCCATATCGATCTTTTACAGATCGATACACACAGCGGAACGGCTTACTGTACTACACAGCCGTCAACAACGACACGCCTCGTTTCGTTGTACCGCCACAACATGATCTCAGGTTACGGATCATGTTTGAGTGTCAAGATGAACCAATAAGGGGGCATCGTGGCCGTGAGAAGACTAACCTCACGGTCAGTCGCGACTTTTACTGGCCACGCCAGTATAAGTTCGTGCGCAAGTACGTGCGATCTGGAGAGTTGTGTCAACGGGTGAAGCCTAGTCCTTCACTCCGTGCACCATTGCAGCCTCTACCTGTTCCGGCAAAGTGCTAGGAGTCCGCATCAATGGATTCCGTATTTGGGTTTCCCAAAGACGCTCACGGGAATAATGGTATTCTCGTGTTTGTAGACAGGTTCAGCAAGATGTTACATCTTGTTGCTGTAACTGAGTCTATTACAGCATAGGGCTGTGCTCGGGGGTTCATCGATACCATCTTTCGATTTACGGTCTACGCCGTGAACTTGTGTCCGATAGGGAGGTCCGATTCACGGCTTAGTTTTGGCGTTCCGTGTTCCAAACACTTGGAACACGGATCACTATGTCTACTCTGGCCATCCAGAAACCGATGGTCAAACTGAACGCGCCAATCGCGTCCTCAAAGAGATATTTCGAGGGTACGTCCACTCGTTTACGAGTTGGAGTGAGTTTTTGTCGATGGTCAAATTCGCCATCAACAACTCAGTGCATGCGTCCACGACGCACACACCGTTGTACGCGAATGGCCTTCGCCCTCCACGTGTCCTCAGCTTAGTATATAGAGGTTGGCTCTAATTTAAAGGGGGGACTCACTCGAGCGAGAACCAATCTGGATCTTGCTCATCACACGAAGACGTTATAATCGACGCGAAAGTAACTAGAGTCGTACCATTCGCCTTCGGTGAAGAGGAAGGAAGTAAGAGCAATGACGCTCTACTGATAACGATGCTGACGACGTCAGCATCGCTAGAGGTATCACAAGCGAGAACAGTAATGTCCTCGCTAAGTTAGTAACAGATATCTCTGCAGTGCATTCATAATGCACTGCAGCCAAAAGCAATAAGGTAGCAGAGAATTTCTACTGACTCGTGAAGAGGTAGTCCGTTTCTTGCAAGACTCCATCTCGATAGCGGTAAACAAGCAGAAAACGGAACGCAGACAATGATGGAAGGGAAAGTGCTCTGACATTTATTGAAGAAGATTTAGTTTTACTGTCTACAGCAAACCTACATGTAGTGACTAACTTGGGCAGCAATGAATTCTTGCCCAAGTACATCGGCCCGTTTCGTGTATTGCGCCGCCTAGGCAACGCATACACGATCAAGTTGCCACTCAGGATGCGTACGCATCCTACGTTTTACGTGGGACGTCTTCGTCCGTACGTTCAGTACGCAGCTTTTTCGAGCGACAAAGATAGCCGCCACGCTCAAAATTTTCGATCAGATTCTCGTGGTCACTACCGGTTCTCTATCTGGTCGTTTACAAAAACGATATCACCTCATGACACTAAACGATCTCCTGACGAGCTGTTGCCAGCACGCCTGTCAGTAAATGATACTTTTGTCATTCTTTAACTGTGCAACAGCTTGAGTTGCCAGAGCCTTGTTCTGGTCCAACTCAAGCTTTTGCACAAAGCCTTTCAAGCGGTGACGACTGTTCCGCTTGTGATTTAGATCGCAAGTCAACCCACGAGCTATACGGTAAAAATCTTATAGCTTAGCAGACAAGTCCGATGAAAGAATCGGACAGGGTCTTACCTTCACCACCGCATCCGCTGGTGTAATCTCATGGTGGGAAGTGCTTCCTCGTGAAACGCTTGCTAAATCATTGCGAGGTGAAGGTACGTCGGAAAAGTCATCTCGTCCGGTGGCGTGGCTATCCGCCTTCGGCGGATAGCTGGGAGCCTCGAGCCCAACTGAAGGCCGACGTTCCCGGCCTTGTCGAACAGTACGACAAGGGACGCCCGATGGTGAAGGACCATCGGAAAACGAGCGCCCAGCGCGCTCGTAAAGGAATTGCAAAGTAGCAATCCCTTCACGCATCTCAGAAGAGATGCGAGCCCTCCACCAGAACTCAGTAAGGAGGTACGCCTCCTTAGGCGCTCTTGACGAGGTGCTCAGGTACCCCGGGCATGGGTCGCCCCAAGAGAGGCATAACAGGCCTGCCTCTCTAGATAACCGGTGCAAACGATAGCATGCACCGGACGTACTTCGTTTCTCAAACTTATTGCGGCTAGCAAAAAGTCTTTGAAACCAAGCCTCTTTCCCAACGTTTAAGACGTTGGTGATAAACGCGTTTCAAGATTGGAAGAACGCGTCAGCCTTACGCTTCTTGTGCGGGCCATACCATCGATGTTCAAGAAATGCATCGATGTAATATTCGTTCTCAGTGCAAAAGTTCTTCGCACTGGCGTCAAGGACGTGAACCTTTGACGCATCAAACAACGGTATGGTGAGCCGTTCGTTGTTCTTTCCAGACCAAAGATCAAACAGATGCTTCAATAGCATTCAGGGCTTGCGATCAAGAGCCATCTGTTGACACCACGTGCATTGGTGTCAACAGAATTAACGGCACCAAATGTATTGATGTCAGTAGAAGCACTGACATCACCCTTACCGCCACCAACTGAGACACTATCCCTCGACTCGTTTGGCAAGTCGTCTGTATCATCAGACGAGCCGAACATTTCAAGGTACATTGATTCAATTAATATACCACGGTCCCTCTTCGTAAGATTCGACGACGAGGTATCACCACGGGGCGAGCCCGGGAGTGGCACAAGTGGCTTTGAGTCGGATGCATCATCCGACCTACCAGAGTAGTCAACGACTACTTCTGGGTCAACATCTTTACGTGGCGAAGCGTCACTTGAACCTGTAACAAGCGTTGCAGGATGATGTTGACTTCCAGCAGAAACATCAGTGTCGGCTGGCTGAGGCTGTGAAGCCTCAGTAGCAACTGCACACAGACATGCAGCCGAGCTCTCTGTCCCTTTGGCAGCGACGCACATTAACATGGTCATTGCGTTGCAGTTACTAGAATAAAAAACCCAACAAGTGCTCCCTTCCCATAGTCACTAAACAGTCACTAATGTGACTATTGATTGAGGAGGGAGGATGTTGTAATGGGGTGAGTCCGTTATATAATATTGACACTTACATGAAATGTCAATAAACATATTATTATAGCTAATAATATTGGACAGTATGACATTTTCCTCCAATATTGTCTCGCATCTTTTTGAAGTTGGAGATGCCCTCTAACTGGTTGATATACGCCATTATATCAACCAGGGCGCTGGCCAATATCGATGGACGCGCGCAATGAATGGAGGGTAAGTTGTCAACATACATAGTTGTAGTTTACTATAGTTAAGACAAGATTATAACAGATTAGTTTTATTAGATAGTTTAACTATATTTAATACAGTTCTCGTTTTCCTTCTCAACTAAGCACTTGTTAAGTTGATAAGCTTCCTCTGCTTAATTGTACGTGATGTAATTGAGGCACCTGCTTTCACTGTCATCAGTGAAAATAGACTATACTGTTATCAGTATAGTCGGAGGGTGCCCTATGACACATATGCTAAAACGCATTCCCATTCGAGATCACTTAAATGGCGGAAGTCATCACGCGTTGCGTGATGACGTTATTCATCCGCTGATTCTATAGCGGATGGTGCGGTGGTCGCTGAGCAAACCACGAAGTGCTACCAGGTGTAATGGGGCACTATGATAACAGTATAGTCTGCTTTCACTGATGACAGTGAAAGCAGGTTCCTCAAAATCTCTATTTCACAGAGACAGAGGAAGCTTATTATCTAAACAAGTGCTTAGTTGAGAAAGAAAACGAGAACTGTATTAAATATAGTTAAACTATCTAATAAAACTAATCTGTTATAATCTTGTCTTAACTATAGTAAACTACAACTATGTATGTTGACAACTTACCCTCCATTCATTGCGCGCGTCCATCGATATTGGCCAGCGCCCTGGTTGATATAATGGCGTATATCAACCAGTTAGAGGGCATCTCCAACTTCAAAAAGATGCGAGACAATATTGGAGGAAAATGTCATACTGTCCAATATTATTAGCTATAATAATATGTTTATTGACATTTCATGTAAGTGTGTTCTTCGCAAGGGCTGAGCTCAAAACCACCTGATCGTTCCATTTACTCCAATGATTCAAGCAAGTACATTCACTATTTTCGTCTGTTTACTATGTAGAAAATATGTTTAACGGCACTACACATGTTAGAAACGATCGTTTTTTGACAGATTGCAAGGTGTTGAAGGCAAGGGTCATACCCTGTGCCGGTAAGTTGCGACCGCACCCGAAGGCTAATGTTGTGACATCTTAACAGATGTGGAGAAGCGGGATAGATGTAGACTACAGACTAGACATGGTATAGTCGCAGTTGACTCTATCGTACATGTTAAAGCACTAGCGAAGGAGAGTAGTTAATGCTTAATATATTTCACTTTTACTTCTACCTCTACGTGCACAAGTGCACCACTACTTCACTCCACTCTTACAGGTTATGAGCCCAACGGAACGTGTTGTGGGCAAGCCCAAACAGGCTATTCCTAACGTGGCAGTCGGCGACCCTTATCGGGTTAACGACGAACACCTCGAAGAAAAGTCGGAAGTGCCTGATGCGGCGCTGGGCAAGGTGCTTGCCATGCTCGGAGACCTATCTGATCGGCTGAATCGGATGGAGGTCTCCCAGAAAGAGCATGCCGGTGGACACAGAAAAGACTGCGGAGTCAAGTGTCTTTGGTTCGGCTCTGGGAGCGGGTGGAGGGATGAACATCCAGGCTTTGGAACTTATCCCTCCCCGGAAGGAGTCACCGAACGACGTGTCGCCGGCTACGTACTTTGGAGCCAGGCGACACTACGAAGCTGATGATGCAAATCATCGAGCAGGCCATGTTGCAGCAGACCGCAACATAGGACAAGCACCAGAGCTGATGATGCAAATCATCGAGCAGGCCATGTTGCAGCAGACCGCAACATGGGACAAGCACCAGAAGCTGATGATGCAAATCATCGAGCAGGCCATGTTTGCAGCAGACCGCAACATGGGACAAGCACCAGACCTGCACATTTTATGGCAGGGGTGCCAGGATATTACCCCGGCGCGGGTATGCCGAACGTGATGCATGCCAACCTGGGACAACAGGTTGTGGGGATGCCAGACGCGCACCATCGGAAGCTTGCACTGCAACCTTTTTAATGGGAAGGAACTATACCATGGCCTTTGTAGTAATTTCCTTGGATGGGGCAAGGAATTTGTGCGTCAAGTTGGCTTTGCCGAGCGTACGTGTGGATTCAAGTGGCCGTAAGACATCAAGGTGGATGTCTTAGGACAACACCTGGCCGGTAAGGCACAGACGTACTATTGTCGTCAAGTGGAGACTTGGTGGTGTGAAAGTCAAACCCTGGAGAATGCTATGCAAAGGCTACTTCAAACCTTCAGCACCAAAATCACGCCTGCCCAAAGCATGAAATTGTTTACGGCTCCCAAGGCACCTCACAAAAGTTGGACGGACCATTTCCTGTACCTGACGGCAGCCAGTGATGCTTGCGGAGGGGCGGATACCCTGGAGTTGGATAACATCGTCCATTACGCGGACCCGCATATGCGAATGACCATGATGTCCAGGCTGGACATTCATCGAACCGACTTCTTGCGCCAAGCCGAGGAATTGGCACAGTTCGCCCAGTCAACGGAGATTGACAATCACGCGAAGCATCTCGGACGTGACGTGGTCAATGCTGTTGAACCAAGGAAGGAGCCAAGAGACAAGGTCAAGCACAAGGTGCTGAATGAATCGAATGACAATGACCAACGGACGTGCTACAGGTGCGGCGAGGTGGGACATATCAAGTCGATGTTCCCCAAGAGACAGATGTCCAAGGTCCCAAGACCAAGTTTCACATTTGCGATCGACAATGGTGATCGTCTCCAAGACAATCACTGGATCCTCGACAGTGGTTTGAGCAGACACCTTGTCAATGACTTTTTTCTGCTCGTCAACCCGAGCAACTATCGAAACGAATGCTTGACAGCTGCAACAGATGGAGGTGTGCTCCGGATTACCAAGCAAGGGAGTGTCAACATTGAAGTTGTTGCACTTGGGGTTGAGAATACTATCCGACTCCTCGATGTACAGTACGCCGCGAACCTCGAGCGAAACATCATCTCGTATGGTAAGCTCGACGCTAAAGGATGTGTACTTGAGTACCGAGGAGGGAGACGTGTGTTAACCTCTGAATTTGGAGGTGCACCAATTATAGATGTGGGTTGCAACAACAATGTGCTATGACAGGACCATGCAACAAGACCTCACATTTACCACCAAGGGAGATGACGGCTGCGATCAATTCACCTGAATATAAATCCGATTCGGATGTTCAGAGTGGTACCTTGATGCAGTTTTATCGTCACTTGGGTCACCTGTGTTACGACACGATCATCAAGATGGCCAAAGACCCGGAATCTGGTACCAGGTTGACTGACACGAGGCGCATGCATTCATTGGCCTGTGCACAAGGCAAGCAAACCAAGGCATCACAGTCAAGGAAATACTCAGGCCAAAATTCTCCCATCGATGTGATCGGTGGAGTAATTTGCTCCGACCTCAAGGGCCCGATGACTCCAATGGATCGTCTGGGTAACCTTTACCTGGTCAATTTCATTGACCACAGGTCAAAATATTGCCGTGTGTTCTTGGCCAGATCTAAGTATGCTGCTGCCCTCAAGTTCAAGCACTTCCTGGTGAGCTTTGAACGAGAGTTCTATTGCAGTATCCACGTACGACGCACGGACGGAGGTGGTGAATACAAGACCTTGGACGTGTTTTGTAAGACGACTGGAGTCTCGCGTTAAGTCAGTGAAGCCAGAAATCAGGCAAGTAACGGCAAGGCTGAACGGATGCATCGGACAATTATAAACATGGTCCGAAGCTTGGTGTTTGCTTCAAACCTGCCTTTGCATTTCTGGGGCGACGCTGCTGAGTATGCAACATACATACTCAACAGAAGCAGGACCAAGTCGAATCCAGGTGGGGTGTCTCCAATGGAATTTCTGACCTCGAAAGTGCCAAACCTGAACGACATCGTGGTGTTCGGCTCCACGTGCACGGTACACGTTAATGCAAGGAACAAATAACTTGGAAAGCGAGGGAAGGCGGCCATCATAATTGGAAAGAGTGATGAGACTAAGGGATACAAAGTGTACATCCCCAAGGACAAGGTGGTCGTGGTAACGCAGCACGTACGCAACATCGAAGCACTGTCGGATGGGCGTAACGGCCAAGACGACTCGTACACCGAAAGGATTGAACATCAGGAGGAGATAACAAACAATGATCAACCGAAGGTTCAAGTACCTTCAAGTGTCAAGAAACGGGCGGCACAAGCCCGAAGTGGCCGTAAGTCCGGATGGACTAGGGAGCGACACGGCACAAGGTCAACGAGCAGACGTGCTAAGGAAGCTGTTTGTGAAGGACCTGCTGAACGACAGGATGTCGTGAATGCAGTCATCACTCAAGATCCAAAGCATTATGGTGAAGCCATCCGAAGTGGTGATCGCCAGAAATGGACCACGGCTATGAGTGAAGAGCTGGATGCTTTGAAGTCAAACGGTGTGTGGACGGTTGTACTATCACCAAAAGGAGCACACGTCTTGCACAACAAGTGAGTCTATAAGACCAAGACCGATGCAAACGGGGACGTAGAGAGGTACAAGGCTCGCCTGGTGGTCTGTGGGAACGAGCAAGTGTTTGGTGTTGATTATACCCTCACGTTTGTTGCCGTCATGGATTTGGGAACGGTAAAGTTGATTTTGGTGCTCTCCAGGCGTTGAAACGTGCCTGCCCGACATGGTGACGTGCCCAATGCCTACGTCAAGGGTGAAAGGAGGAGCACCTTGACATCTACATGAAGGTGCTCAAGGGCATGGTTTTAAGTGACCAAGAGCTTAAGTCGCACGGCGTGCGAACATCAAGTGTCCTGGTCCTCCTGTTGAAGAAGTCACTGTACGGCATCAAGCAGGCTAGAAGGCTCTGGAGTAAGTTACTTGATCTAAAGCTACGTCAAGGTGGTTTTCAGCAATGCACCACGGATATGTGCCTGTACTACAAGTACAAGGGTGAGACGTGCACGGTGGTTGGCGTCTACGTGGACGACCTATTGGTCAAAGGGACTAAACAAGGGGCCGTGGATGAATTTTTCATGGAGATGAGCTCGCTGTATATCAAGAACCTAGGCGTCGCCAACAAGTTTCTTGATTTACGAATCAATTTGAACGACGTGACAGGATACGTTCTGGACCAAGAAGTCATGATCGGCCTCCTGTTAAAGGAGTTCGGACTGGATTCAGCTAATGGGGTGAGGACCCCAATCAGGGACGAGTGGAATGCAGAAGACGAGGACATTGTGGAATGCCTTCCTGCAAAAGGTACAAAGGGAGAGCCAAGTGTGAAGTCGTTCCAGTCGCTGGTTGGTAGCCTGCTGTGGATAGCAAGGTGCACGCGTCCTGATATCTGCCTTTCTCTTTACAAGGCAACTAGACAGACACACAAGCCTAAGACAAAGGACTGGAAGATCGCAAAACGTATTGCAAGATACTTGAAGATGTCGAAGGGATTGAAGTTGCACCTCAAAATGGTGTCGGATCTATATCCAATGATGTCCGAGTCGAATGTTAGAGCGATGCCGATTTCGCTGCCGACAAGTCTGATCGCAAGTCAGTCTCCGGGTGTGTCCTAACTATGGACGAAGACGTCGTGATGTGGACGTGCAAGAAGCAGTCTGGGGTGTCGTTGAGCACGATGCAAGCGGAGTTCATCTCTGCGTCACAAGCGGGACGTGAATTATTGGGCCTACGGGAATGTGGTGGAGTGGGATTCGCAAAATTGCTGATGCGATTCCAACTCTCCACTGGCGCCCGGACGACCGACTAACGGAGGGGGTACCCCGATTTCGTGTATAAAGTCTTCCTCACCTTGTGTACCCGTCGGTAGGGCGGGTTGCTCTCTTCTCGGTGGACTTGAGTCGATGTTGATCCTAATTGGGTTAGGGATAGGAGGTTTGGTTATCTTGTGGAAATTTTCACAAGATAAACCGAGTACTTGGTGTGATCTTCCCAATCGATCACGGTTATCCAATAAAACGAAGCTTGAATCTTCTGACCACTTGATCCGTCCTGCACTTGCTTCGCCTTGCCCTACGTGTTTTATCTGCGTCCGATCGCAGTTGAGTTGTGTTGAGAGTTCTTGCAATCCCTGGCCAAATAATCCAGGGATATGACTTGCGTAGTGTGTAGGCTTCCTCGAGACGTCGGGTGGCCAAGAATCCAGCTAGGAAGAGAATTCGACACGTGTATTAGAAGTAAAATTGAACTCTATTTAGTGTTAACCAATCAAAAGTCGAAACCTACGATTCTGCCTATCTGTAGTCCAGGATCTATCACCACGTGTCACCCTTTCAGAAAAAATCAGATCTCGATATGTGGTCCACCCCAAATGCCTTTGCCATCCCGATCCATCGGCGATCTTGCCTTATCCTTGGATCGCGATCTGAATCAGATCGCGTATCAGCTCAGGATCGCGGTCGATCCATAATGCGTAATACTTGTGAGTTGAATCGCGATCTAGGTTGGATCGCGCTTCTGAGTCGGATCGCGGTCTACCATGGATCGCGTTCAGCCTTGGATCGCGGTTCTGAGTCGGATCGCGATCTGAGTCGGATCGCGGTCTACCATGGATCGCGTTCAGCCTTGGATCGCGGTTCTGAGTCGGATCGCGCTCAACCTTGGATCGCGATTCTGAGTCGGATCGCGGTCTACCTTGGATCGCGGTCTACCTTGGATCGCAGTCTACCTTGGATCGCGCTCAGCTTTGGATCGAGGTTCTGAGTCGAATCGCGGTTTACCTTGGATCGCGTTCAGCTTTGGATCGCGGTTCTGAGTCGGATCGCGCTTTACCTTAGATCGCGATCGATCCCGGGTGTGTGGTCCACATAACTTGGATCGCGATCTTTACTCCACGAAATTTGTTCATCCGCTCTTCCACAGGAACTACTCGGCGAATTGAAGCTGAAGGTAAGCGAGCCCATGCCGATCTGGGTTGACAACCAAGCGGCAATCAATTTACTTGAGTCCGAGAATAGTACCTCAAGCGCGAAGCATGTGGACATCCGTTTCAAGTTCATACTCCACCTTGTGCGTGAAGGTGTCGTGCAACCAAGATATATCAAGTCTGAGGACATGATGGCGGACATGTTGACCAAAGCGTTACACCAAGAATGGAAGACCTGCGAACGATGCTCAAGTTGAAGACCTACCAGGATGCAGTGGTTAGAAACGATCGTTTTTTGACAGGTTGCAAGGTGTTGAAGGCAAGGGTTATACTGTAACAGGGCATCTAGTTACACGTAAACTTTAAGTAATATACTTAATGTTTGGTCTAAAAGTATCCATGATTACTTTTGACCTGTCACTTGGGTGCGATACACAGATGTGATCCACTCTCGTGAATGTGATATCCATTTATGGATTCACATGAGAAGGGATGACGCTAGTTGAAGCTAGGCGTCGCGACGTCTCAGAACGACGTCAGTTGCGATCTTAAATCTAGATTTAAGATCATGCGACAGGATACGCTTCTAAAGAGTCGCGTATCCGATCTCTATATATATATAGCCAATCAGTAATTAAGTATATATTTAGTTATAATTATTTAAATGTAGCTCAGTCTTGAATTTACTTAAACAAACGCAACACGCACGAGAAGTTTAAAAGCTTCTGCGTGACGTCGGTGCCTTCTTGTTAAGAAGTTCGTTGCACTCTCGCTTAAGCGAGAGGCAACTGATGGAACGACTGCTTAAGCAG
This sequence comes from Peronospora farinosa, assembly GCA_947646735.1. Classification (NCBI taxonomy): domain Eukaryota; phylum Oomycota; class Peronosporomycetes; order Peronosporales; family Peronosporaceae; genus Peronospora; species Peronospora farinosa. The sequence continues at coordinate 106,255 of CANTFK010000054.1, read as the reverse complement.
TCGACCAACCTCCCAACCACCCTCGCACGCGAAGGTAAGACGGTCTAACCGCTTCCTCGCTTGTGCATAGGGTGTGTGCTAGTAGCACGAGGCAACTTCGTAGAAGTGCCCGTCTACACTTGGTAGTGCTAGTAGTCCTTCCCACGACCCGTCTCCTTGAGCGTGCGTGTGGTTAAGATGGTCCTTAACATGGACTGGAGTGACTTCCCTCACCTCTCCCAACATCATAGGGAGTTGGCAGAGCATATGGCGCAGGGACTTGGTGAACAAGCCCTGGTCAACCTCTTGCATTGTCCTCCTGATCAACATGTTGCTCAGTTGGAGCAATTTGAGACGTTTGTGCTCGGACAGCGTAAAACGCGTCCGAGGTAAAAAGCCAAGCCACCGCTGAGTCCATCACTAAGACTCAGGATGAGTTTAGGCTTGAGCAGGCACGTAATGAGGCGCTCAACAGAACTGTTGAGACGCTCTCTGCCTGGCCTGCTCAACCGAGGCCCATTCGAATGGACCTTCCGAAGTTCGATGGAACTACCCCTCACACGATTGTTCACTGGCTATTAGCAGTTGAGCAATGTGGAGTCGCGCAGCTCATCGAAGAAGACACCAGAATGGTGCTGTATGCCATGTCCAATTTGCGTGGCAAAGCGTCAGAGTGGGCATACTCTGCGCTGATGGCTAATGCTGATGCATTTCCATCATGGGTAAAACAAAGATTCGCGCCATGTATCAGCCGCCTAACAACGAAGTGTTGCTTATGGCGCGCTTCTGTGGAGCACGACAGGCGAAACGCTCTCTGCAAGAATTTGTGCAGGAGATGCGTTCGCTGTCGGCTTCCATTAATGAGGAGCCGATGCCAGAGCGTATCAAGGTGGCCACGTTCATGAATGGACTTAGGCATGGCCCATCGCGTCAGGCCCTTTTTAGAAAGGTGCCAGCGACGATGGAAGAGGCAATCGATATTGACATGGTTAAGGATCAATCCTACAACAGTGCCCCGGCGACAGCTAGTTTAAGCCGTCGGCCGAAAAGTCGGATGCCACTCCTATGGAGTTAGGCAATGCAGATGTGATCTGCTACAAGTGCGGCAAGCGAGGCCATATGATGGTTCGCTTCTATGCCAAAGTAGCTGCTGGTGCTAAGGCAGCCAGTAAAAGGTCTCCCAACCCGAAAAGAGGTGCGAAAAACCAGCGTGCACGGCGCACGGGTTCAGCACCTGCCCAAGATGGGTCGGGAAATGCGGAGCGCAGAAGAAGCGGGATGCCCTACTGTCGCGGACCCTAAGTTCAGAGTGATCGAACAAATGGGTAGCATAGTCCCTGAGGTTCCGAAAGGTCGGACCTCAACCATTTTGGTATATAGCGCTCGCGTACGAGGCTATGACCAAGTGATGACCCTTCTCGTGGATTCGGGTGCATCGCAAAACTTTGTGAAACTCGCGGCTCTGAAAAAGAGACCGGTGAGTTATGAGTCGCTTTGCCAGGATGGCAAGCGAAAAGAGGCGATCATTCGTTTATGAACGGCGCGCTCGTCAAATCGGAGGGAGTTCAAGTTGAACTCGCCTTCAGTTTCAGTGACTTCTCTTGTAAAGAGAAGTTCACAGTGCTAGGTATGGAGAGTCCGTATGACCTCATCCTAGGCATGCCTTGGTTGGCTAAACACCAACCATGGATAGACTGGCGTACACGCACAGTCGCTAGATCTACGCAAGACATCGGAAAGGTTGTGCTCTTGCGAGAGGCTTATGTGACTGATGCTGTGTCCAACACAGTCTAGGGTGCGTTGACGGTATGTCAATCGACACCAGGAACTACCCAGCTCGAAAGGAGTGGTGTAGTTGGAAGTGCACTGGCGGAAAGCCAGGTGACACATATTCCTACCCAGGTCGAAAAGACTGGTGTAGTGAATGGTACGATGACAGGTAGTCATGCGTCCAATAGTCCTGCACAGAGCCGAGAGCCTGTGGTAGTTGATGGTGGGCTGACAGGAATTCAAGCGCCACAAGAACCGGCACAGAGCCAAGAGCCTGGTGCGGTTGGAAAGGGTACGTTAGCTGAGATAGAAACGACACCTTCTTCCAGGTCAAAGGTCGTGGTGACTCGAAGAACGAGCACTAGACGTATTAAGACGATCAAGGGCACGTCGAAACGAGTGACCCTTGGATCAGTCTCGGTCCAAGAGGACGGACCTACGAACGAGTTGTTCGAGGCCGTCGACGACAAAATGCCGGAGGCATCCTCAGTTGAGGTGCTCCAACTTGTCTTGGCATCTGCCGAGGAGATAGTAAATCTCTCGGAGATGACGTGGGATCTATTCCTGTCCGAATTGAAGGAATGAAAGATCCACGAGATAGTCGCACCAGTTCCAGAAGAGAACGTGGTGGACTGTTGCTCTTCATCTACAATGGATGAGAGCGTCTTGGAGACCGACAAAAAGAAACGGTTCGCTGCTCAAGGGTGGGATGCCATGAAGGACAGCCCGCTCTATGATGTTCTGTGGAAACACCGTGATTTGTTTCCAGCAGAAGTGCCGAGCCGCCTACCGGCCGATAGGGACATCAGGCACGAGATTGACCTGTAGCCTGGCACCAAGTATTGTGTGACAAGGCAATGGCTGTTGCCTAAGGAACAAGTCGATTACATCGATGCGTTCTTCATCAAGCGAGACAAGGCGGGACATGTACGTGAGAGCAAGTCGCCTCACTGCAGCCCGACCTTCTGTGTGCGTAAAGCAACAGGTGGATGGCGCGTGGTTCATGCTTAAATAAGCTGAACACGGCCACCACTTTGGCTCAAACTTCGATCCCGCGGAAAGATGTCTTGCTTAGCTCCATGGGAAAGTCAACTATCTTTTCCGCGTTGGATCTGAAGGATGGCTACTATCAGGTTCTCATGAGAGATACCGATGTAGCCAAAACGGCAGTAAGAAACCCAAGCGGTATGCTGTGGGAGTGGCTTGTGATGCCACAAGGGTTGAAAAATGCTCCGACAACATTCAACCGAGTGGTGGCTGACGTGATGCGTCAGCACCGTGCCTACGCGCCCCATTTCTTTGACGATGTATTCGTGCAAAGTAGGGCGGAGGACGGTATGAGCGCGATTGAGTCGCACAAGCGTCATTTAGACGCTGTGTTGCAGACTCTGGGGGACGCCTAATTATACGTGAGCTTGCAAAAGTGCGTAATAGGGGTCCCCGAGATACCTGTACTGGGCTGCATCGTAGGTGCACATGGTGTACGAGCAGACCCAGAAAAGGTAAAGGCTGTAAAGGAATGGCCAGTCCCACGTCATGTGAAGGATCTGCGCCAATTCCTTGGGCTCGCTAATTACTTGCATAAGTACAGCAATAATTATGCGGAGCAGACTAAGCCATTGTCTGATCTTTTGAAGAAGGATTCAGAATGGACTTGGTCAAAGGAACAAGAAGATGCGTTCACTTCAGTGAAGCAATCTCTTGTAGAGGCACCGGTCTTGGCATTGCCAGACGCGGATAAGCCCTTTAGCGTCGTCTGCGATGCAAGAAATTTTGCAATCGGCAGCGCGCTCATGCAGAGGATGAAAACTGCGTTGACCGTGTCATATCGTATTAGTCTCGGCTTTTAAAAGCTGCATAGCTGAATTAACCTGTGCATGACAAGGAGATACTTTCAATTAAGTATGCTCTTGTAAAGTTTCGGGTGCACCTCTTGGGCACCGAACCTTTTGTGGTTTATACGGACCACGCATCACTGCTAACTGCTATAAATTCACCGCAGGATGGAAAGATGGCTAATATTCTTCTCTGAATTTAATTGCAAAGTTGAATATAAGCCGGGTAAGTAAATGTCTTGGCTGACGCGTTATCGCGCAGACCAGACTTCGAGGCAAGACACCAGGAAAGTGTGTCTCGTGCGAAAGCACAAGCTAAGTCGTCAACGTTCGCAGCCATGAAGGCGTACCATGTGATGAGATCAATGGCCTCCGATATAAAGGAGTGTTACAGTCAGGACGAAAATTCTCGCCTGTTGTTGGATCATTTTGGTGGACGAAAGGTTACCCTTCCATCGTACCTCAAAGCGAAACTAAATCGCTTTAGTTACAGTGATGGCCTGTTATGGCATCAACTGTCACCCTGTGATCCCTTGAGAATCTATGTCCCTCATGACACAGATCTCAAGATGATGATACTTCACGAGTGCCATGATGCGCCATCTAGTGGGCATCTGGGCCGTGAAAAGACATTCTTACGAGTGTCAGAGGAGTTTTGGTGGCCCCACTTATATCGGTGGGTGGCCAATCTTGCGAAGAGTGTCAGCGCATAAAGCCTGCACCTTCGAACCGTGCGCCACTGAAGCCACTGCCGATTCCAACGGAATGTTGGAATTCGGTCAGTTTGGACTTCATGTTTGGCTTACCGTCTGACCATAAAGGCAGGACGGGGCTCGTCGTCTTTGTAGACAGACTTATCAAGATGGTGCATTTGGCACCATGTAGCACCAAGATCTCAAGAAAAGAGGCTGCCCTCTTGTTCCTGGATCATGTGTATCGACTACACGGGATGCCCGAGTCCATAGTATCGGACCGGGATCCGCGTTTTACGTCGGGTTTTTGGCGACATGTGTTCGAGCTGCTGGGTAGCAAGCTCCACATGTCAACCGCTGATCATCCCCAGACCGATGGCCAAACAGAACGAGCCAATCGAGTCGTGGCGGATGTGTTGCGTACAATAGCGACTCCCAAAGAATGGAGCAAGCAATTGCCATTCGTGGAGTTTGCTATTAATAACAGTGTTCACGCCAGTACGGGTGAAACACCGTTTTACATTAACGGACTGCGTCATCGTCGAACGCCAGTCTCGTTTGTACGCAGCCCTAGTCTTAGTGGGGGAAGGCCCCTCACTTCGCTCGGTGCGAATGCCAAAGAGGGCCAAAGTTGCCCTAGTGACACTGCTAATTTAGCAGTGGTCACGACACCTATAGGTGTCACAGAGGAGACACGGCAAGAAATTCCAGTGCTCCTTGATGATGACACCATAGTGTTATCAACAGCGTAGACCCATGAACGACCTCTTAGAGGTGTCATAGGCGAGCTGGATGCTAAAAGCGTAATCGAAGCTCAGCATTTCATGGATGATCGATTGGCCACCATAAGTAAAGTCCTTGCCGTAATGGCAAGCGCACAGGACAAGCAAAAACAATATGCAGACCATCATGGTCGCAAAAACAATGAACACTTTAGTGTGGGGGACAAAGTGCTATTAAGTACTGCTACCCTACCTAAACATGCAATTTCTGTATTACCTGGTGGTACCACTAAGCTATTGCCCCGATTCATTGGGCCCTTTACAGTGGTTGAAGAAGCTGGTGACCTAAATTATAGGCTCACTCTCCCACCGTATATGAAGACGCACCCCTTATTTTACGTGGGTCGTCTGAAACGGTATGTGGATCCAGAAGAGATCACATATTCACATCGGTCTAACGGTACTGATGGTGACGTCGACTGTGAGTCGAGTGTCGCGACCGATCAGGCGACGAGGAAGCCGAGAGGCTCCCCGTATACGACCGAGGCGATAGAGGACTCGGTGATCGAGGAGGAATCCGCGCTTGACGCGAGTCTCTCATCACCAGTCGCTCTAGGATATCCAAACGGGTCTTCAGGCGGTCATACCCCTGACGGTCCCTCGCCCTCACATCACGCAGATCCAAGGTCAGTCGCGAGACTTGACTCTCGAGATCTGTCACCTGCCTCTTCAGCGCAGCGGACTCAGCCTTCGACTGAACAGCAGCAGGGTAGGCAGCCGCGAGTAGGTTGGAGTAGTCGCCACTCCTATCGGGCGCCACCTGTGTTGGTGGACACGGATGGGAACACGCGCTTCATTGTTGGAAGGCTGTTGGCCCACCGGTTTGTGAAGCGAAAGCTCCAAATCCTTGTCCAGTGGAAGGGTTAACCAACGAGTTTGACTCGTGGTAGCCTGTGGACGCTTTGCGCGTTGATGTGCCTGGGCTGGTGGCTGCTTGTGTGAAGCAGCACCAGCTGTCTTCTTTCTGCTAGGTCCAGAAGGACTAGCAGAAGAAGCGTGGCGAGAATTAATTGGGGGTCGCTTACCGCCCATAATTTCATGCGCACGCTTCATGGCGAAGCTGATTCGCTGCGACCGCTGTTTCGTTGCATCTTCATGCAAGGTAACACGGCGCCGAAGTTCAGCTTCATATTCGTCGGCTGTTTCGTTAGAACGCAGCACGACTGGAATTGGGAAAGCACGACCAAGTGCTTTGCCCTGCTTTTTCCACAAAGGAAAGACGCTATAAAATCTATGAGCGTCTATAGTGGCACGCTGCAAAAGCGCTGCGCTAGACCCATCCGAGTTCATCCACTCAGATGGAGGTGGCATTGGTGGCAATCCACCACTCACGTAGCCGCCCTCGCGACGGCGGGCTAGTGAGGCCGACGGTGTACTTGGTGGAGCTTTAAGCTCACACTCACCTGAGTCTGACTCTCCATTATGGATTGTCAAGACATCAGCTTGAGAAGTTACATCTGACTGAGTCGCGGCTACTCCTTTCGAAGTAGCGCGCTCAGTCTTAGTCGCTGCGCTCGTAGGCGCAGACGACGGGGGTTTTCCTTCGCTTGTAAGAAGCATAGATGCTTCCTCAAGGACGGGTGCCTCAAATGATGGGGACATATGTCCCATCAATGCACTATGCTCATCGCCACTTTGGGGTTATGGCAGTGGTGTGGTCTCATTGTAGTCTACAATGAGAGATGGATCTTCATCCACATTATCGTGAGATGGAAGCTTCACCCCAGTGCCTGACGCACTTTGCAACGGCTGCGATAAATCGCGGCGCGTGCGCTTAGTGCTGGACTGCATGGGTGCCTTTGCAGGCGACCCATCAGCCTTACCACGTTTCGGTGGCAAGAGTACTGAGCAGACTAAAGCGGCGCGTGTATAACGTCTCGCAAGTCTCTCTGTCTCCTAGGCGATGTTTTACAAAATGTAAACATCGTTCTATAACGGGGGATGGTGTAACAGGGTATCTAGTTACACGTAAACATTAAGTAATATACTTAATGTTTGGTCTAAAAGTATCCATGATTACTTTTGACCTGTCACTTGGGTGCGATACACAGATGTGATCCACCCCCGTGAATGTGATATCCATTTATGGATTCACATGAGAAGGGATGACGCTAGTTGAAGCTAGGCGTCGCGACGTCTCAGAACGACGTCAGTTGCGATCTTAAATCTAGATTTAAGATCATGCGACAGGATACGCTTCTAAAGAGTCGCGTATCCGATCTCTATATATATATATAGCCAATCAGTAATTAAGTATATATTTAGTTATAATTATTTAAATGTAGCTCAGTCTTGAATTTACTTAAACAAACGCACCACGCACGAGAAGTTTAAAAGCTTCTGCGTGACGTCGGTGCCTTCTTGTTAAGAAGTTCGTTGCACTCTCGCTTAAGCGAGAGGCAACTGGTGGAACGACTGCTTAAGCAGTCGACCAACCTCCCAACCACCCTCGCACGCGAAGGTAAGACGGTCTAACCGCTTCCTCGCTTGTGCATAGGGTGTGTGCTAGTAGCACGAGGCAACTTCGTAGAAGTGCCCGTCTACATATACCCTGTGCCGGTAAGTTGCGGCCGCACCCGAATTGGCTAATGTTGTGACATCTTAACAGATGTGGCGAAGCGGGATAGACTAAGAATACAGACTAGACATGGTATAGTCGCAGTTGATTCTATCGTACATGTTAAAGCACTAGCGAAGGAGAGTAGTTAATGCTTAATATATTTCACTTTTACTTCTACCTCTACGTGCACAAGTGCACCACTACTTCACTCCACTTTTACAGCACATAAATTCAATAATCACGACAGTGGCAGTTTTGTGCAGCTAAGTTCACGTCCTTGCAACATTGAGGTTATCTTAACAACCCTTTCTAGTTAATAGGTTCTGCCGTGAGGTCGTCAGTCAACGCATTTTCCATACACCGCTGCTGGATACTACCACTTGATGCGAAACAACATTCTATCAACTTGAGTCACAGACTGCTCAGCACCAATAAAAAGCCTGCCTCTTCTGGTGTGGTTAGTGATTGTTTACTACCGGTGCGTATTTTCCTACTACTACGGACGCGTTCGTCACCCGTGCTGAAAAAGTCAGGAAGTTTAGGAAGCTGCTGACACCGTCAGCACTACTGAGATGAAAATGTTCCTTTTTCGCCTGGGATGCATTTGTAAAATCTAGACTGCCCTTACACGAACCAAGAGATGCGCAAAGCTTTATCTGTGTAGTGGACAATGAAAGGTGGAAACAGACTACCTATTTACCGTTTATGATTTACAAGATTTTCTAAAAAGTCCTCAGCCATTCCAGTACCCCAGGAGTTGTCTCCTGTCGGTTACGTGGGCTATGCAGTACCGGCTGCCTGATGTTGATGGTGTCTTGGAACATTTCCGTTGCTAGGCGAAGGTAGACGCCTTTGCTCACATCTTTATCTCTCCGTTGTTCCCTGATAGCGACCGCTCGGAGTTGGCGAAGAAGGACTTGTTTGACTTCCGCTACCTCTTGCTCCGTGGACGCACTTTCCTGCTTATAAATACTTCTGTTCCGCTAAATCCAGAGCATGGTCACGCAGACGGAGCACGCTATCCACCATATTCTTTTCCAGGCCCGTCCAACGATGTCAGCTTTGTCTGGGAACATATGCTCAATATCTGCCCGCACTGTCGGAGGTAGCTCCGGTGCCGAGCGCGATAACGCTGCTTGTTTGTTCAACCCCATTTGGGCGGATGATACCTCCGATCGCGTCCACTGCGTGATGATGTATGCCCAAGACTTGGATGCTCCGACACAGTCCCAGAGGATATGCAGGAGTCCTTCGTGTTGCCCGATGCAGGCCAGATGCCTCTTGCACGTCGAGTCTATGTCGCGTCCCGAAAAGTAGAGATTCAACTGAAGAGTAGCTACTCTGTAGCATACCCAGACCTGGTATCCCGTGAGAGTGTGTCCGTGATCCCAGAGTTGTGCCGGTGACTGCGACATCGGGAAGTGGTTACCATCCTGTGAGCCGTCTCGTTGTTGTAGCCTGGTAATTACCGCCGTAAGTGCTGGATGAAGCTTTCGTTTGGCGCGATGGAATGGTTGGCGTTGAAGCGCCTTGAATGCGTGCATGTTGTTGATGGAAGGTGGGAGACTCCATGGAAACCCATGTAGCAGCGGATGCGCTGTAAATACAAGCGGCGTGTTGCGTGCTCTCTGTTGTAGATCCACCAGCTCCTGTTGATCAGCTTCTGGCACAGTCATGTGATCGATAATCCAATGGAGTCCGTCGTTGGCTTGATGGAGGACGATAAGGGCGAGGTTGCTGCCGGCGTGTGCTTTCTGGCGCCCGTGTGTGACCCCCTGGTCTAGCAATGTCCAGGTGTGCGTGTTCAATACCTCCGGCCCGTTCCGCAGCGTAAGCTGAGCCGGTATTTGCATTTCTTCTGCTTCGTGAATAGGGACTTGCCATAAGTATGGCTGTTGCCCATAGCCCTAGTTTAGGCAGCGTGTGGTAAGTATTAATTTCGTTGTTGGGACCCGAATAAGGTAATCCAGCGTTGACACTAGCCGAATGTGTAGCTCAGCTAGCGTGCAGGCGGGTAGTAGTGGATACTTCTTTGTTGATAGCATAATCCCCTTGTCATCTATTATCGAAGGATTCTGATCCCACCTGTAAGTCGCCCAAAAGTCCTTGCGCTCCTGGGTGTACATGTGTATAATAGTCGAGATATCTTCATAATATTGGAGAAGTAAATCCTGATCTGACCTGGTGGCCACGAGGTGTGTCACTAGGCGCTTCAAAATTCCATCACGATGCTGTTTGATCATCGTCCATTCTTCTGGCGTCGGTGCGATCCACGCGCTTAATCCCGCTCTGATTTTCAGTTGTGGAGCCATTAGCGTGCTGTTTCTACCGGCTTTGGGTGATGCCGGTGAGATTCTCCACATAGCTGAGTCCTCCATATCTTGAAATGACCACGCTGCCCAAGCATAGAAGTAGCGATCGCGTTTCTGAATCAGCCAATTCATCGCATGCTTAAAATTTTGAGTGCATATGGCGACGTCTATGGAGACGAGCCCTATCCCCCCCGCCCCGCGTGGTGTGTATAGCAGGCCTGGATTGACCTTGTGTCTGCTGTTGCATGTAGACGTGGAGTGATGCCACATAAATTGCTTCTGTATGTTGTGCAGTTCTGCTCGAGCCCATTGCGGGAGCCGGAAGACATCAGCTGTAAATAACACTGCTGGTAGCATGACAGCATTCAGTAGCAGTATCCTCACGGCGACGCTGGTTGAGAGGCTTGCCGCGGTGGCTAGACGCTTTCTGACATTTCGAATCCGTAAGGCCCAATTTGCGTCAACCAGGTCTCCAGTCCCCACCTGGTACCCTAAAATACCTAGTCGTTTGACCATGACGGAGTACTGGAATTCCTTCATAATCGGAGATTGCGACCGCTGTATTGAGGAAAATCAGTACACTCTTCGCTGGTTGTACAGACAGCCTGGAGAGCTCCCCAATGCGATGAACGTTGCTCATTACCTCCGGTATCTGCCCCGCGTGGTGTAAAAAAACCGTCGAATCATCAACAAAAGCGGAGGTCTTTTGTTCCTGGGTAGGAAGGAATGCCTGGATGCCGCAACCCCCGTATCTGGGTACTTTGCAGTTGTGCGATTGCTAGTATTTCCGCCACGAGAAGAAAAATTAGTGGTGCTAAGGGACAACCCTGTCGGATGCCCGTGAGTACGGGAATCGGGTCGGATAATGTCCCATTGACTACAAATCGGGCGGTAGTGTTACGGTGGAGGTTCCGAATCATTGTAATGAAGGACTCCGCAAACCCGAAATACCGCATAACTTCAAATAAAAAATCGCGCGAGACCGTGTCATATGCCTTGCGAAAATCCAGCAATAAAATTGCTCGACTATCTGCAGGCTCCAGGTCCGGTTCGTGTTGCGCCGTTACAAGGTGTGCCATCATCATCATGACTGTTTTAGACATTTGTCTTCCATGTACAAAACCTTGTTGAGTGTCTTGGATAGGAACCCCTAACACTTTTTGTACGCGATGAGATAGTACCTTGGCGACGACTTTGTAGACTGACTGTAGCAACGCTATCGGTCGATAATCCATTGCATCCGCCGAATCCCCCTTCTTCCGGAGCAGGATGATTAATCCCTCCAAAAAGGAGGCTGGTGGCGTTCTTCCCTGCAGTATGTCGTTGCCTATCGTGACGAGTGCCGGTGCAAGTAGTGCTTGATAATCCTTTATGAAATCGTTGTTGAGCCCGTCCGGCCCAGCCGCTTTATGTCGGGAGAGCGACGTGGTGGCCCGGAGGACCTCTGCCAACGAGATAGGTTCCATGAGTATTTCGTTGTCGTCCTGGGTTAGGATACGATCGGTTGGCATGATTATAAAGTCTTGTAACGCCTGTGTTTGAGAGCTATGGCGGGTACAATACTGTGAATGTAACAGAGAATTGGCCGCCGCTCGGATGCGAAATGGTTTGCAGTTGTGTCTCCTTTGCGGAAAGGCTGCCCATTGATCCGTCACAGCCCGGAAATGGATTGGTCTTTTTCCCAGTTCGAGGCCCGTAAATTGCCATCGCAGACTATCCATAGTCCGTTCCAGGCGGAGGCCCTGTCGAATGGTTTGTGCCAGTCGAAGCTCCTCTTCAATTGTCTGTATGAAACTTTTTCGCGTCAGCAGGTGCGTGCAGGCCTGAGCCTGGATTCTCTGTCGGAATCGAAGTGCCCTCTGCGTTTCCTTTTTCGTTATTCGCCGGATACTTGAGCCGCAGTCGAGGACCGCTTTGTCCCATGTCCTCTTGTTGACTTTTCGTCTGTGTAGTGGACAATGACAAACGAAGTCAGTATGCGGACCCAGAGATGTTGTCTCGACGCAGAGACGTGTCTCGACGACTCGCAATAAAAAGGGTTCCTTGTGTTAGCAAAACGATCGCACAATTTGACTTGCACAATCCTATTTTTACATATCGTCGTGTCGATGCAGGTTCAATTTGGATAGTCTAGCTGTATGTCAAAGATTTGTGGTCGTTAGTCATGTGAGGACAATACTCTAGTACAGGGAAAAGTAGGGTACCCGACAAAGTCTTGAGCTTGGCTATGGCCTTTTCGGGGTGGCAACTATGACCCTGATGTATGGATAGCATAGCCTTCCCAACGCAAAACCTTCCATTGCCACCTAATATGAAGTCAAATATACCATCATAACGGTTGTCTTCTAAGTACGTGACAAGTGATATAAAGCTTTACTAATATTTCGCGTTGAAAAAAGCCTTGAACTGTCGGTCAGATACATAATCATGCTGTTTTTACAGACGTTTGGTTTAATAAGGCATGTAAAGAGCCCCTATCTGATGTACTTCAAAATAAATGCAAGCTTTGAGAGAGGCAGACGACTCTATTTCATCGTTTAGGGGTTGCAGGATGTATGGTAGTACATCGGTGCTCGATTGAGTCCGGTGATTGTACGGGGCTAATTACGCTCTTAGGATTGTCCAGCGAAGCTGATGCAGCATAGCAGCAGACGTGTACCGTTATTTATGTCCTTATAGGCCGCTCGAGCGGCCTATAAAAACAATTTGTCTGAAGTGCGCGGTCGCCGAAGCGATGATAAGTAGCGCGGGGATCGCTACCGGCCGGAGTGGTCTGCTGTCCACAGATCGGTGGCCGCGCAAATGCATGCCCGAGACGTGGGAGCCGAGATATGGATATTGAGGGAGGATTCCCGTCAAAGGAGGTTGCCCGTGATGAGGGTTGAGTGGCTTGAGCTTGAGCTTGTCCGCGAAAATTTGGGAATGCGATGCAAGCTTTGATATACCCTTGCAGCCACGAATGGCCTTAACTTAGGTGCTAAAAAAAGGAAAACTTTACTTCAAACGAATGATGATTACTCAGAGCTTACCTGCTGAACTTCCCATATGACCTGAGACACAAGAAGTAGGGACAGAAAATCCGATGTGGATTGGTTCTCAAATCTTGAAAGCATATCGTTTCTCGAACACTTTTCAAAACGCGAACAAGGCGACAAAATGAAGTTCACGTTGCCAAAAGATGCATTTCCTGCCGTGAACTTGTCTAGGGAGTTACGAGAACAATTTAGTAATGAAGCAGATACTATTGTGAGAGAGATGGTTGTTGCAAATGAAGCTTTTATTTCCCATGGTTCTAAGTTGGAATACCCACACTGGAAACTTGTTCGCGCGAAAGATGGAATTCAAGTGTTTCGTCAACGAAAAAAATCGATCAATCAGCGCAATAACGGTTGCTGGAACCCGGTAATTCAGAGTCCATCCTTTTCACAGGACCACACTTTTTTAAGGTATGACACTGCAAGCGATAGACAAATGTCGTCGTGTTCATCTCCTGGAATTGGTGAAGACACCATCATGGAAAGGATGAGACCACGGGGTGTTGCTTTAATGGCCCTACACGGAACAATGGATGGCACATTGGATGATTGCATGTTCGGATGTTTTGCCCCCACTAATGTGGCATGGATGTTGCGAAGCTCGCACATCTACGACCATCTCGATGATGCCCGTCTTTTAGCGACCGTCAGGGGCCCAACTCGTCAAGATCCCTGCCGCTTTCTTGGCGTCAAATGGTTTGCTAAGGAGCACCCAGCGGTACTCACGGGTATTGTGCAGCAAAGAGATTTTCTCATTATAGAGGCTTCGGGCTTCACGCGCGACTCAAAGGGCGAAAGAGTGGGGTACTTTCTTATGCACTCCGTGACACTGCGTGAGATCCTTGAGCTTACGCACTTGGGTATGGTTCGTGGATTGATGAGCTTTTGCTACCTATTCCACCAGGGTGGGCCTGGTAAAGTCGATGTGTTTTGCCGTGGCTTCTTTGACTCTCGCGGTGCAGTACCAGGTCGGCTATCGGTTTCGCTTGCTGCGGAATCTGCAATCTGTTGTGTGAATGTTGTGGACTACGCTTACATCAAGAAGCTCAGGTGGCTTGTGAACAACTCGCGCAAACAAAACCAACGCGACCTTACAGATGAAAATCGATGCAAAGTTTGTGACAAAAGTCTTGCGAAGCATTTGTGGTCTATGTCTGGAACCGGTACGACCTGTCAGATATGCCACCTGGTCGTATGTTCAAAGTGCAGCGTAACCAAGAAAATAACCATGGACGTGTCAGAAACTGGTGTAGTCCAACAGCGCTCTCTTCGCTTTTGCCTCAGCTGTTTGATGAACGCAAAACAACAGTCTGGCTGGGATATGGCACTGAGTAGCCTTGAGGCATCGTCGAGATCTACTGCGTCTTCAGTATCATCCTCAGCGTCAGGCGGGTTACATCCAGTTTCTCAGAAAGTCTCTTACAGGCGTGATGGCAGGCTCGATTATGATACTGAGGATTAGAGGCTGCTGCTACCAATTGGCAATCTTCAGGAAACTCAACAGGTCAACCAATAACTAACAACGCGATTATTGCCTTCTTCTAAATGGAAGTTTTTCGGGCAGGCATCTTCATTGTTCAGCAGGACCCAAGAGTGAGGTCTTTTTAACTATAAAGTAGAAGCACCATCATACATTTTCAAACGTTAAATGAAAAGTTTAAACTTGTTTGCGGCGTCCACTTTACAGAATCTACTCTAGCCACTGGTATACATAGTGCTGACCAACAGGGCCTGAATAGAAGCAAGCTGTACGTTAGGCACTAAGACACAACCACGCCAAGTCACACAATATGATCAGCGATCACGATATGAATGCGACGTCATTGATACATCACGTGCGTTCAGCTGCTCGCCCGACTAGTTTTAGCTTGTTCTTATATGCTCACCTAGTGTTTAGCAAAAGGCTGAGGTGTTGACGGATTAGCACGTACGTATGACACGACCGACCAAAAATCTCGATGCATCGATCCACTGTGTCGCAATCAGGCGTTGTCAATCGGTCGAAGTTATTACTTAGAATTCACAAATCAAGTCAACCATTTGGTACTTGCACGTCATCCATCACATGTGCTTTCGAACACGATGCTAACCGAAGAACATTCGTCAGCTTGTTGCCTGAAAAACTTACACCAAAGGTTTATGCTCATCAAGTTGTCCACACGTTGAGGACTCTCTAGATTTTCAACAGGGCATTATTCGTTGCACACAAACACATGGTCCTTGAAGATACCAGTACTCAATAGCCCTGGAAGCGAATGAGCAAGCTCTTATCTTCCAGACTTGCACTATAAGCGCCTCTCAACTGTCAGAACTCCACTCTCGATGACAATCTGACATTCTCTCAACTACTCACTCCCAATTTGAGCTCAAGAGCAGCAACGGCCAGGCGACGAAAGCCTCCAAAGAGCTGGCATACCCGTGTTCTTACCTTAATCGGGAAGTTCCCCATCATGGGGCCAAAGTTGCAGGGGAGAGGCCTTCTCTCCGCAGTGTGCGAACCACTGGGTCAACAGGTCGGTGCTTAATAACTGCACCAGGGGGAGCAAGCTGCATGACAGGGATCAGTTAGGCTGCCCGTCTGGGACAACTGGCTTGGTACTTAATCTCACTTTCGAGGTGACACCTGCCCCCTGCATGTGCTCGTGTTGTGTCAAACAATCCCACGTGCTTATTCGAAGTGTCTCCCGTGAAGTCGTCGGGTTGAACCAGCAGAATGAGCTCGTACATAGGAGAACGACGTAGACATGACAGAAAATTAGGGACTTCCCCTCACAGACGTATCTTAACTAAACATAAGGAAGAGAATAGACAGTCTGATCATCATCACATTCTCCCAACTATATCAAAATGGTGCCTGGATTTGATCCGAGATATCGCATAGTTTCGAGCAGACAAACAACAACATCAAAGTGCCCTCGTCTTTGGCTAAGTATACTTTGCCCCACGTATTCGATCTAAAAATTAGCTCTGTCGACCTCAAATCCAGCCAGAAATTGGATAGCACAATTATGTCACCACCACATGTAAAAAAAAACAGTCGATACAGTCCATAGAAACCTACCGTGATTCCAAAAATTCCAGCACGTTTCAAGAACTCGTGGCTCGGTTCTGTGCGGGATCATAACCTCTCCCTCTTCATGTACTTGTTACGTCGACTGAATATTCGTGGTCGCTCCTCGTCCGAAAGGCGAAGTCACTTGTCAAACGTTCATCCATTCAACAGATCCAAGCCGTATTGAACAACGAATTAACATGAAAGTGATTCAGGTCCTTATTCTCGCTGCATTGGCGACTACGACTGTATTGGGTGCTACTGCTCCTGCCACCCCTGCTACTGCCATTGCCGCTGCCCCTGCTACTGCTACTGCCGCTGCCCCTGCTACTGCTACTGCCCCTGTCATTGCCACTACACCTACTACCGTCACTGCTACAGAGACACCTACTACTATTACCACTGCCACTACACCTTCTGCCGCCACGCCGGATGTGAAATCGTCACTTGCTTCTTCTTCTTCTTCGTCCACAGCTTCACCCGCTGCTTCACCCGCTGCTTCATCCCATGCCACAGACACAGTCGCAAATGAGGACGAAGTCGCAGACGTTGCTGGTCTCAGTGACGCTGCTGGCACTGCTGGCTCCCTGGACCCTCTGGCGTCGGCTGATCTAATTACTACGGACGCAGGGTCGACCAGCAAAGCGCCCTCTTCGCCTTCTTCACCCTCGTCGGAAAAAGACGATACTAAGCAGAAAAGTACTGCCAAGGCTGACTCCGACTCGGGTCCTACTGGCAAGGGGGGCGGTGCTATTCCTCCTCGTTCTGGCGGGCCGCTCCCGAAATCGGATGCAATGCTACCTACTATGGGCTCAGTTGTCGCGGTCGTCGTTGCTGTCGGTGCTTATTTTTTGTAAAAGGAACGTCGATAGATACGTGATTTACTGTTAGCGCAGTTGTTGCTGGGTCTTGAACCGCTCGTATCATTAACACGTAGATATTCTCGCTCTTTGAAGAATTCTGGTTTTGTTTCGTGGTATCGTGAAATGTGTCTGCAGGTATTCTCTGAAGACCGGACTATTCAACGTACAGAGCAACTGTGTGTGGGTCGGAAAGAGCAAGAGCTACGGAGAAAGACATCGTTTATTTTATCACGCGTAGACGTGAAATAGCAACATGAACGCGACTTCCTTCATGCAAGTCGCGTTCATGATGGTCATGTTTCTAGAGTGGTTGGTGCAAATACATGATGAGCACTAGGAGTGGATTGATAAGGTCAGCTGATTCTTACATGAAATATCGACACTCAATGATTTTGTGGTAAGGTAGGCTACTTACTAGTGCTCATGGATATGATCCATAGTACAAAAGGAGCCCGTCCCTTTGAGTATAACGTAATTGACATGCAACGAGGAACGGCTGATAAAATAAATGAGGTGGTTTTGTGAGGTGCTTAGCAGTCTGAAACGGACCGATTGCAAAGGTCTTCTTGCCTATTTCGATATTGACAACCGAAACTTCTGGGTCTGGGGGGATTCAGATGAAGAAGGAAGAAGAGGAACAGGTTCAGGAGGTGGAAATGTGGAAGACGGGAGCAGTTGCTGTCGACAACCGTCGAGGAAGTTGTATTTACTGTTCAGAGGAGATACGCAGTGGTGTCATGGCCAGCACAGGACGTGATTGATGCTGTTGATGATACTGAATCCGAAAAACAGAAAAATCTTCTTTGCCATGAAACCTAGTGAGCTGCAGAGTTGCGACTGCCAATAATGTGTAGCAAAGTGATATGTTCTAAGCGCCGAAATTGAAGGCGAACGCAGACTTCGTCGTGATCTTGGCAGCTTGAGTCTTGTCATGCGAGTCTTCCTCTTCTTCCTCACTATCTTCATCAGCGCTTTCCTCGGTCGTATTCTTTTCGTTGCCCTGAACAGCAGTCTCGGACTTTACCAGCGCATTCCAATTGCTCTTGACAGCCATCACAGTATTATCAAGGTTGGGCTCACGCAGCTCGCGGTAAAACGCGCTGCTCTCAAACATGCGGTCATACGCCGTGCTAGACGTGGGGTCTTTCAGAAACACTAAACGTGATGCGTGCTCAGCAGCATGGCCCACTGCATCTTGCTGCGCACAAGTGGACGAGCAATACACATTCGTCTTACAGACAACGCATCGTCGCAGTGGCTCCCCCGCAGCGGCGGCGTCTTTAAGTGTCTTGTCACAATGGAAACAGCTCATTGCGCGCCAGGCTATGGGCTCGATGTCCTTTGATTTGCGACGCCATACCGTCAGTCCGTACGCTGAGTTGCCCCAATTGGGTAGCGTGATCTCCTTCTCTAACTCAAAGCGGCGCTGGAGTTCGCTTTCAAAACGACTGTCACCTGTATCACCCTGCCACTCGCCGACGTGCAAAATCACGTCACCCTGAAACAACTGGACGCTTCGAACAGCCATCGCATCACCTGGTGGCGGGTAGCACAGAAACAAAGTATGCTTTGCCATGTTCTTCTGGCTGAGTACTTCAGGACCACCACAAGCAACGGAGCAAAACGGCGGAACACGGCCGTGGTAAGCGTTACCCTCCGCACCCTCAGCGTTTGGTGGCGCCTTGTCGTAAGCAACAACATCGACATCAGCGCGTAGCAGGAGAGAGCTCCAGTAGCCAGTACCAGCGCCCACTTCGACGATTGGCGTGTACTTTGCCATCACATCCAGCGCCTCCTTCGTAGGAGTTGCGTACGCGTACAAGTGACAGCACCAATCGCGGCAATTGTTACGCCATTCTGATAGAAGAGGGTAGCTAGGCATCTCCACCAGCGCTGACGACAATGCTTCCTTTGCATCACCTCCTGTGCGAGAACCACTATTTCTCTCACGACGATAGTGTTTTTTCTGTGGCTTCTTGTTGCCCTTGACTTTCTTGCTGGTAGCCAGATCACTACCCTTCGGTGCCACGACAGCAGCATCCATCTCACCATCCATACCAACGCCTTCTTCGTAAAAGAGTCGTACACCATCACGCAGTCGTGAGTGATAAATGGCAAGCAGTGGGTTGTCAGTTTCGTGCTGTGCTGCACGAAGACGCTCACGTGCAAGCTCGTCCGGTAAACTTGATGACGCAACGGGAAGGGCTAGCGATTGAATCAGTCGAGACGGCACATCCGAGCCAAGCATCTCGCGGTTCAGGAATTTCTCCAACTGCAACGTACTGTCAGGTGTAAATTGATCCAGGTCCTTCAAATACACTTCTGGTGCAGGAACAGCACCACACGCACGTCCATACAATACAAGAGCACTGTAGTATGTCTGGAAGTACATCCGATCACATATACATGCCAATAAAATGGGCAGACCATCTCGCGATGCTGTTCTCAGAGCTTGTTCTGCTTTACGTAGCTGTATTTGTAACTCAGACAACAATTGTCTTTCCTGACGTAATTCACTCGCAGACGTTTGTCCATTCTGCGTACCTCCAGTAGCATAAAGTCGTTTGAGATGCACCAGCACAATATCCAGTCGTTCTACGGCCGATTGAATCCACACACGACTTTTAAAAATACTTGCACCAATTCTTCCAAGACGGATGAGCTGGAATAGCATTTGTAATAATCTTTGACCTCCACTCGGTACTGCAGCAATAGGATCCACATCTTCTCGCAACACTACAGAATGTTGCAGCACTCCGTGTTGACATTTGAGACATTGAGCATTTTCAATCACGTCAATTGTATGGATTTTGTCCAACTCATTGTCGTGCTGTCGTAATCCCAATGATCTTGATCCATTGACACAGGAGCACCCAGGGACACCACACGCTCGTAAAGCACAAGTATCAGGTAGTACAGCTATTAACCGTCTAAGTACGATTTTATGCTCGTCTTCATGGTCGTCATGCGCGTTTTCATTAGGTCTCACGTCCAGCAACTTTACAAAAGTTGCGCTTGACTTCAAGTTGCGGGATGTCTTGTGCTCGCTAACTGTAGAAATGCTCTTTGAACTGCTTCGAACCCGATGTCGCCGTATCTTCTTCTTCTGTTTACGCTGCTGCACATGAGTAGCCACATCTCCATCTACTTCCAGTCCATATTCCGCTGCCAAAGCTTCCATTTCATCTTCAATAAAGGCAATTTCACCCGCTTGGAAATTCACATGACCAGCCTTACGCTTACGATCAGTCCTTGTCTTGCTCGTATTGACCATTATTGTCAATGAATGGTTGAGAATGAAGGTACCATGGAATGGGTGCATTCGCATACCATATGTTACAAAAGAAGCTCGTCAAATGGACATAAAAGATTCATCTTCTACAATAGCATCATATCGACCAATCAGAAGCTTTGTAAGTTCCTGGAGCATTAAACCAGATGGTTAGTAAACGTAGTGCTACTGTACAGTGCTAAGTGTAAGGCGTGTAACATATGAAACGTCTCTGTGTCACGAATATCAAGTAGCTACATGACGATGTAGGTCACGTCCGGACGTGTCGCCATGCATAACAAACACCCGATCAACGACCGAAAACGTTTTGATCTGATGCCCTTATGCTTCTCGTTCATAGTCAGAGACTGCAACTACGTTAACGTTTTTACGCCGGCATTGAATCACCATAGCGTTGTGTCCTGGCTGCTGAACCGGGTAAAAGCATCTTCGATAGCACGTTTGCTTGATCATCAGCAGCGTACTTGCCGATCAGAAAAGTAATCAAGCTCGTTCTCCCTGATAAAATTCGATCTCGCTCTCGTCACATTCCTCACTATTGGGTCATCTCCCTGGTAGTTTTCAAGAAAATGTAATGTTTTCTTCCAACAAAAAATGACTATGACCATTATTCCATAACAATCTCGTCATGGAGCTACAAATATTAGTCACGGTATACAACATTCTATCAACAGTAGTACTCAACAACATGTACAACGATTAACGATCTGTACTAATCACCAGTCCGTCCTTTATACACTATAGTGTGTGTAGTACAAATAAGGTTCTTATCCCCCATGCCTTCCAATTGGTCCCAATCCACTCGACCAATTGTACATTTTCTTTCAATTGAGCTCCCAAGGAACAAATGATTTCAATGCCCGTCATGAACTCGGATCCGAATTGTCTCGTGTCTAGTGAAGAAGAATTGCTTCGTCTTGCACCGTTACCCCATGAACGTGTCGTTTATTGGGGGTCTGGTAGTCCACAAGGTAGAAAAAACGTCGTTATTCTTGTCTTTTCATACTGAAGTTTTGGTGCTAATTCACCCCCCAATTGAATGGACTGCTAATCTGCTTTGTTTCATTCTTGTAGCTTGGCGTATATTGATTGCATTAGAAGAGAAGAAACTTCCATATCGAAGTGTCTGTGTCAGCTTTTCCAGTGGTGTGCTCAAGTCACCGTTCTTTCGAGCGCTTAATCCACGCATGCGGATCCCTGTTCTAGTGGAACCAACAGAGTTGACACCATTGAATGATGAGAAAGAGACTGATGATGTAACGCAGTCGCCAAAGAGCAGAGTGACCGAAGCAGCCGTCGGCATTTCGCGACTGATGACGCAGACCTTGTCACAGTATCGTACGATTGTATACGAGTCGAGCGCGATTTTGGAATATCTAGAGAAAAAATACTACATGGCACCTTGTATGCCAGAATCTCCATCTCTGTATGCAGTCGCTCAGTCGCGTCTGCATGAAGCAAATGAGATATTGTCGGTAGTGGGCGACTTGGTGGTGTATTTACGTCGATTTCCACAAGAAAAGCGTAACCCAGCGGTCGTGAATGCCAAGTGGGCGTCTGTCGAGGCTGAGTTGAGTCTGTGGGAATCGTATCTGGATGGACAGCAGTTCTTGGTGGACCCGGATGTGCCGTATTTGTGTGATTTCACACTTTTTACGAATATCGCCTATGCTGTGCGGTGTGGCTTGCAGCTTGACGGACTCTATCCACGTCTGGCAATGTTTTACGTGCGATTGTGTGCACGTGCATCAATTGAGACGACTTGGCCACCACATTGGCGAACAACCTTTGGCTCGAAAGTGCTCACCAAGACATGTGGATACTGCGGAGGAAGAGCTGATCAACCCTGCGTTTGTAAAAAGCGGCCAGTGTTGTCATCGGCCAAGGTGTCGCTGACGCCAATGCCCGCTACTCAACAGCCATTGTGATATTCTTACCGTGATGAGTCTACGTTATCGACGAAACATGACGTGAACATACAAAACAGTGACTACAGGATTCTTTGGAGCCAACCATTTCAACTATTGTTAGGAGTCCGACATGAAGATAATGCGCAGTATTTGAATTTCACTAGCACACACTTAAACATTGCTCATTTGTCTCATTATCGTGAACCAACAAAAAAGCTAGCGACGAGTTCGTGGCACAAGATGAGGCTTCTCAGCATCCAGAATCTGACGTTTCGTGTCACTGACGTAAGGTCTATGCGTTGATGTGGGGACGAAAGCGGCCGTAGACAAGCACGTCAAGCCGATGCACTTGTGTAAGCGACTTTTCGTTGGTGTTTTAGCCGCAGTTATCTCCTACTGTGAGCTGGTTTTGTTCGCGTGCGATGACTAGGGTGCTTTTCCAGCTAGGATGCAGCAGCTCAGCACTTAGCGCGACTTCAGTAATCCCTTCACATCGTGCGGTTTTCCTGCTTGTCGTGCTCGTGCTCAGCAGCAGCAAATAGCGAGGCGTCGCGCAGTGCTTGAAAGTTCTGGTACTTCATGGCTGGCAGATGCTGGACAAGTTCGTCCACGATGTCGCGCAGGGCGGGTGTCGGCAGGTGTCCGAAGCGTTTCGTCTTCGACCTGGAAACTTCCGTGGCCGTCTGGCAGACGCCATCCAGCTCCAATTTCCGAACGAAGAGATCGGCTTGTTGCCGCACGCTTGCCAGAAGCACAAGTCGGGCGACATCGATCCCTATGAATGGACATATGCACTACATTGCCTCCCATGGCCTCATGCTCACGACGGAGATAAAACGCAATCGAGGGTGGAATGAAGGGGGAGATGATGTTGCGGCTGAAGGCACCAGCTTTTACCCACAACGATATTGGGCGCTAGCTCATCACATTCAGCTGATAGGGATCGACCTCTGAACGACGCTCACTACGTTGTGCGCGCTGGCTGTTCTTTTGTGTAGCGCAGCGGTATGCAAAGTTTCACTTCGCTCTGCCGGTGAGAGTAGATCTGATACCGACTTCAGTGCTTCGACGCTGACAAAACCCTTGCCGTGCAGCAACCATGAAGTGTCTTGATAACTTTATGCCATTGACGGCCGCCACGACCAAGGGTGTTTTTTATAGTTATAACGACGATAAGTCTTAGGCTACATAAAGTCCATCTTTTTTTCGTACGCACAATGTTGTACGCATCGGCTCGTACACTTTTACCTTCGCTGTTAAGTGATAGACGATAAGTTACAAATTGGTGAACCGTGTCGTTTCGTTTAAATACGACCACGTCTTCTATTGTCACATTTTCATAACCTAATAATCCCAAGATAATGGTCAAATTGTTGACGCTCGAAGCCGCATCGGACCATGACATGATACCGTCTTCTTCTTCACCTTCTGATCCATTTATCGAGTCTACATCCACGTATAATGAGACGGAAACGTCAATGTCAAAACCCCTTGAGCCGAAAACACTGTCCGAGTTGACCTCTGAAGTATCCAATTGGACGTTACATTCGGACCACCTTTTACACGCGTTCCTTAAGCGTTACTCCACGGATTTATTTGCACGTACAAAACATTTGGAAACTTGTGTACGAAACATTGCGGCCGAAGCGGATTCGGCCCATGTGCGGCTTAAAAACACTTTTAATCAGTTTTTATTACTGTCTAATAATCAGTTTATGGAAAATCGTGTCTACGATGAAGAACAAGAAGAATTTTTCACTTTTGAGAACAATATGACGATATCGGAGAAGCAAGAAGTGGAGAAACATCCGGAGAAGGACAAGCTTGAGACAGACGAGCCAATTGCAAGTGATAAACGAGTTGAAGCTGCTGCTGAATCCATTGTGACGAAATATCGAGCAGCTTTAGATATGGGACTTGAAGCAATGAAACTTTTTGTAATGATGGACGACGAGGAAGAGGAGAAAAGTGAGAGATTGTCTCAATTTGAGACTGTGTTGGATATTTACAATGAACGGCCATTACCATTTATTATCGGGACAAGAGAGTTTTTAGAAGATGAAACACTTGGATTAGGTGCAGCACCTGAAGAAGATTCGGACAGTGTGAGTGGATCAAGTTATACGTCATCGTATAGCAGTTCCGATTCGGATTCCAAGTCGGAATCATCACAAACATCAAGAGAAATAAAGAAACGCTCACATTCACGTTATCGTTCAAGTTCAGAAGACTCGGAGGGGTCTTTTGTTGCAGAACAACCGTCTAGACAACGTGCAGATTCAGATGAGAGCGATACGAATGGATTGATTACCCATCGTTCACCGGTGGTCGAACCTCTTCGACGACGTACAAACTCTGATGAAAGCGATACAAGCGGGCTCTTTGGTCGCCCGGTGGCACCTGAAAAATTAGCTTCATCGCAGTCGAGAGTTTCCATGTCACGTGATTCTCGCCGACGTCCTGTGTTTGAGGGTGGTGAGGAAGCAAGTGATGATAGTGATTGGACAAGTGACAGTGATGACGGTGGAAAGAAGACACCGACGCATAAGCAGGGCTCGGTAAGTCGCCGCAACCAAGAAGCACCGCCTCCGTTTGCTACTCCCTCACATGCAAGAAAGAACCGATTTCTGGACAGTTCTGATGAAGAAAGTGATGCTGGTTTGTTTGGCTCGGCCCCTACAACAAAACCGCGGGTATTTGCTACAGATGAGGCAGAAAAATTAAAGAAACGCTCGGCAGTGCAGTCTTCTACCGGTGGGAACGCCAGCACCACAATGCAGCAAAACGTTTCGAAACGGCTAAATTCACGACGATCTGATTCGTTTGGTTCTTCCTCTTCGGACGAGGAACGAGGATTGTTTGGAAGTACTTCGAAAAAGAAATCCCCGACTGCCAAAGCTCAACAGCATGGTTTTCGTTTGCCACCTATGAGTGAGACAACATCGAGGCGGACGAATGAGCTTGAATCAAAGAAGAGTTTTGCTTCTAGCGATAGTGATGCAGAGTCCACGATAAGTGGCCTTTTTGGACGACCGTCTGGTGCTGTAAAAGACACGAAAAAGACCACTGTCGGT
Organism: Peronospora farinosa; assembly: GCA_947646735.1. NCBI lineage: Eukaryota > Oomycota > Peronosporomycetes > Peronosporales > Peronosporaceae > Peronospora > Peronospora farinosa. The sequence goes on along the minus strand of CANTFK010000054.1, from coordinate 81,099 downwards.
GTTCCTGTGTTGCCAGCTTCACAGCAATCTCGGCGTCTCGATTTTTCTGACGACAGTAGTGATGACGATGATGACGATGGTGGATTGTTTGTAGCTGCACCAGCTAAACCGGTTACGTCAGTTGCGCAGCCTGTGATAGCGCCACCTCGGCACCTGCCGTTTTCTGATAGCAGCAGTGACGATGATGAAGATAGTGGGGCGTTATTCGGTGCTGCCCCTAAATTTGCCCCCCGAATCACCACAGCTTCTCCAATATCAGCTCCTCGTTCACAGCCGGTACAGCGTGCCCCTCCAAGCGGCCTTTTCGGTGAGGGTGATAGTAACGCCAACTATGATAGTGATGATGGTGGCTTGTTTGGTGCAAACAAAGCAGTCGCTACCACTGTGCCACCTGTAGTAGCCACTAGGCCATCACCTGTCGCTGCACGAGACGTCAGCGACAGCGATGACGATGACGATGGAGGACTTTTTGGTGTCCCGCAGTCAACCAAGTCTAAAGCAACTACGTCGATTGCAGCCGCGCCAACACAGACCCGACAATCGCGTGTGCATAGCGACTCGAGTGAATCGGACGAAGGTGGTTTGTTTGGAGCACCATCCTCACGATCTGCCCCTACGCCAAAACCAACACCGACGCCAGCTCCTATTCCTGCAACGGTGACTTCTTCGATGCCACCTGCTAACCCGCTGGTTCATCAGCAAGATTCCTCAGATGACGATAGCGACTGGAGCGATGATGACGGTGGCCTGTTTGGTGTAACAACTTCAAAGCCAACCCCAGTAAAGCCAACAGCGGCTCCAGTGCCAGCCGTACGAAGTACCCCTGATCCGGCTCCAACGCCAGCTGCGGCACCAGTAGGCTCGCTGTTTAAGTCGCCGGCAGGCGTTTCAGCACCTATCGTCCACCCACCAATCCCCAGTGCTGCTGCACGACTGCGTGCCGCCGAGTCCTCGGATTCTGATTCTGACTCTGACTGGGATGATGATGGTGGGCTGTTCGGGCCTCCAAAGAAGTAGGCACAGTCACCGAGCTTGAAGCAGCATATCAAACCTGGAAACCTGCAGTGATTGTGACTGATTGGATTGATTGTTGAGAACTTTACCGGTCGCTTTGGCTCGAGCTTCATTGTTTTATATGGACGCGCTGTGCTGCTGAGTGAGTGAGTGAGTGAATGCAGCTTGCACGGATCGTGTCAGTCACCAGCATGATCGACTGAAGTCGGTGTGTTTTGTCTGAACACGCCTTTGCTGATGGTGGCATTTTCTAAGACACGGATCTACGGCCCAAGGATGAACCTCGTACAGCTTAAACAAGTGGAAAGGAGTAGTATCAGATCTGGAAGAAGGACCATTGTTTTGACATGGAGAAGAAGACGAAGGATGTACGTCGGGCACTGGCATACAAAACTTGTTGAAACATTGTAGCAAGGCCCAAGCGAAGAAAGCGACGACGAGGACGAAGTACTTACAAAGTGTATCCGTAGTAGCAAGAATAAGGCCAACGTTGCTATATCTTTATGCAACAAACGCAGCTCGCTTTGCGCTGTCAGATCTATCTCCTGCTAATTGACATCAATCGTCAATTTTGTTGTTGCGCGTCAATCGCCTGACCAGGAACTCCATAAGGCAAGAAATGAGGTAGCTCGAATTCATCGCTGAGCACCATTTGCCAGTAAAATATCTCCGTGGATACCTCAAGTGCAGTTCAGACGCTTGAAACACCTCACTTGAAGCTCATAAGAAGCTTGCTGGTAATACATAAGATGAGACGCTTCCTACAGATATAAAATGGCCGAGCAGGAAGACTTGACCGAAGTCACAACGAAAAAGCACCAAGCTACACTACATCAACTTAGTCGAGCAAACGACTAGTCATGGAGAATACGAGGACCAATATGGATCGCTGTGTATCATGATGTCCATACATCAGATGCAGTAATGGTGCAGCCTCAATTGCCATCGACTCGGACGCCTCGAGTGGATCAGATGCCAAAGACGATCGTCCCGACGACATTTGCAATTGCACCAATGGCACCAATATCTATTCATAACCAACTTATTCAGGTGCATGTGTCGAAGGACTACATGAGTTTCAATGCTGCGCACTTTAACATCGCATTCAAGGTGAGACATTAACGTGTAGTTGTCAGTTCATTGAGTTGGTTCATTTATTGTGCTTCGTGCGTGGACGACAGGGATTCCGAGCAAAACTTCATGGACATAACTACCGTTTGGCAGTCATTGTTACAGGACGAGTTGGCTCGGATGGGTATGTGGTAGATTTCGGTGAGATCAAGAAGATATCTCAAGTAATCTGCAAGGACTTGAACGAATTGTTTCTAGTGCCCATGAACAGTGACGTACTAAAGGTACAGGGGTTCTGAAAGCTGGAGTCGTAGAGACTTCAATTCACGGTCTAACGATTGTGTCGCCCAGAATTCGTTGACGACTCGAATGTACACATTGTCACGGAAGACCTGGCGAGGTTCAGGTGTGTAGCTTTATGTCTAAACCAAAGTGGTCGTATTGGCGGTAGCTTACTTTTTTGCTATATCTTACATGGTGCTCATCAGCTTCCCCAAAGGGACTGCTCACTACTTCCGATAGCTCACACGTCGTCAGAAGAACTCGTCATTTACATTGTACGAGGTGCACAATTTCCTAGCATGAAGTCCTCATTTACTGATACTTGATACTTGCGTGTATAAATTTCAGAGCGACCGGGTTATCGATGCATTCACTCGCAATGTTCTCCTGGTAACCGAAACTTGGAGTTTATCAGGATCCGAGTTGTTAAGATCACCTGCTGACGAATTGGCGGTTTTGTTGCAGGAGCGCGGTGTGCAAAAGATGAAGATAAGCTTATCGGAAGCCGACCAGCACTTTGCCTCGTTGGAGCGCATCATAGCACCCAAGAGCTAAACGTTAAAATCCGTCCGGTCGAGCTCGTTATTGTATGATACAACTACGACATGGAATTTGATTGAGACGTGTGAACCGCTATCCATTTCTGTATCCTGGTGTCACGCTGGAGATGTCAAGGACGCTGGTTTAGCAAGATATAACGCAATAGTCCTTCGGATCCACTAATTAGTCAATCTGCTTAGCTGCATCATGAAAGCGGAAACTGGATTGAGAAGAAGAATCTAGCAAAAGGGGGTTTTGTTAACAGCCACGAAGCCGCGTTTATAAGTTGATGGCATATCCTTCGCGTTCGCATCAGAAAGCGTAGATTGAAAGCTTACCGGTCACGCCGACTTTATAAGCGCCCAGGCACAAGGCCAAGCAATTCAAACAGTCGAAGACGAAGCCGATTAAGGTGACTAGCAGCGATGCCAAAAGGTATACTTCGCAACAGGAGCCAGTAAGAGCAAGCCCGGGGTGGAGGCCCCGGATTGAAACATCAAAAGGGCCAAGCCAGCACAAGTGCGAATACTAGCAAGATTGACATACGTGGGGACGCCTAAACTGGAAAGTGTGCAACCACGCCGATCTTATTGCTAAAGGCACCCGACGTGCGAGAAGAAACTGCACAGGCCACTTGTAAGCGCAATGATTCTCTAAATGCAAGGCCAACTCGATGGCGCCGGTTGATCTGTAAAGCCCAGTGATTGACCCTCTCTTTCCATATGCTGCCGGAGAGGTGGCAGGAAGTCTTTACAATAACGACACGTTCAAGTACGAGACAAGTGTTCGAAACATCAAGCACAGCTGAAACATCAAGCACAGCTGAAACATTTGCTAGCAAGCGGATTAGAGAGTGAGAAGGTGAGGTATATTTAAGTACGCGTACGACCCATTATATCCTGTCGACAGGTAACAGAGTTACCGTGGCGACTTCTACCTTAAGTACTAGGTATAACTAGTCCTCGGACAGCCGAGCGTCGTCGCGCAGAGTCTTGTCTCGAGATGATCAGGTTCCGTGGCGTCATAGCGGGTCCCTGAGGTTCGTAGTTGTCGGCTTGAGAGGCCTCCAGCCAGTGGTTGACATCATGGTCAAGGAATACCGAAGCCTCCTTGACAACACCTTCCTCAGCGGAAGCGTGCACTTGAATTGAGGCTCCAGTGTCCATAGCGATATTCGCCAGTCGATCCGCCATTTTGTTGTATGAGCGATAGTGATGTCCCCAGCTGGAGACATTGATATCGTCAGCAAGTGCTCTTGCCTTTCGGAAAAGAAGGGCCAGGTGTGGCTTGCGTGGAGGATGGTGCGTCCGAAGCTGCGAAAGCACGAGCGCACTGTCCCCCACGACATGGAGAGGTGAGTAGCCGCTAACCTTCGCTTGTCGAAGCCCGTGCACGAGCCCCCAGTATTCAGCGACATTGTTCGTGGTATTTGCAGAACCGTAAGCCATGCTCGATACCCACACGACGCATGCTGCGTGCGTCTGAATGTGAAGTTGGACAATGACGGAACCTGCTCCGCCCGGTCCAGGATTTCCTCTTGACCCCCCGTCGAAGAAGAGCAGGTAGAAAACCCCAGATAGAGTGTCAAGCGGCAGCGCTCGCAAGGGTGGAGGATTGTCAAAGCCGATGAGGATATCAGCAAGCGCCGACCGTACTCGTGCGAATAGGTATCCGTCTACCCCCATGTCCGACTGATATGTTGAACTTCGAAACCGTGTGCCCGCTCGTCGAAATTGTGTCCTTGCTCTTGCGTCGTGTACTTCCTGTGGCAAAAGTGAGTCTTCCAAGCGGCGGAGACGCTCAGCCCAGATGGAATGTAGTGTCGTAGAAACGAGAAAACGCCAGAGCTCACGCGTTGCTGGAAAAACGGCGTCCTTCGCTCGAGACAAATCTACACTGGGTTCGATAGCGTTTTTAATGGCATTCCATGCAGAACTCGGAATACTCGGAAGGTCCATGCCAAACACCCAGACGTGAAGGTCCGCCTCCTCCAAATCGCCTAGCTTTCGCCACCGTTCAAGTAGATAACCCCAATGACGCCGAGCGCTAGGGCAATTCTAGAATACATGACTAGCCATGGCCAGTAAGGATGTCGGACACGCTGGGTCGGGGCAAGATAGATCGTGGTTAGCCCAATTCCATAGCGGGAAGCTGTTACTCTTCAGACGATAAAGCGTCTGCGCGTTGGTCGGGAAAGAAGCCCGTATTTAACGGATGTCTCTCCACTCGATCAGAGATGTACCTGCTGCAATCACTTGGAAGTCCGGCTTCTTCACGCGTTCGTCGCAAATGCGTTTGCCCTCATCACTTCGCCTGCGGGAAATGATCTTTTTGAATTTTCGTCGTTGCGGCCTCCATCTTCGACGGCCAGCCCATAGGTGTACAACACGCGTAAGCGTTGGATGCGCACCAAAGTGGACAGTAATTCCACTGTCCAGACACGCTGCGGTATCGCAAGCAGCACTGTAGCCACCCCACCCGCTATACCCGTGTCGAAGTGCGATACCGATGTACCGTCTCGGTCGAGGAGCCAAGTATGATATTGGTGGACCTTTGTCGAGTACGCCAACAATGCCCCCGATTCAAACGACCTGTATACGAGTGCTGGAAAATTGTATAGAAGGGCAAGGCAGAAGTTCCCAAAATGCCGACGCTTCGCCATAGAGTGGGTAGCCATGTCACGCTTGGGCGAAAATCGGACGATACCACTCTGAGTCGTCTTCCAGGTGAATATGTCGCCAAGGTACTTGTGCCCCCTCGCAAAATCCGCTCCATTCATCTAGCAAGCGGATAAGACCCCGTCGCTTGCTAGCAAATGTGTTTCAACTGTAGGATTGTTCATGCTCCAAGTTGCGCCATCACATCGACGAATACGCAAGATCGTGAAACATTCGATCTGGACAAAACGAGTAAAAACTGAGTGCACGAGATTAGAACCAAGAGCCATCAGGTTGTTTTTGACAGTAGCCATTGGTATCCATTGTAAACACGCGCCCCCTCTCCACGAGGAGCGTAGGAAACGCTTTGAAGATCGGTGCGAAAGAGAAAAGTCCAGTGCTTACACAACTCAAGATCAGAGAAGAGGTCAAAACTTGATGGACATACAGGTGAGATCGACATATAAGCATGAAATCAGAGTTTACAAAAGCATTGACTGCGATGGATCTTGGCATAAGTTGCGAATGCCAGACCAAAGGCATAGAAGTAGGTGATAGCACAATGAAGGGGATTAAAAAAGCTTTCGTAGCATGTCCATGGCAAGTGGCTTCTGGGTTGTATCTCATTCTGTTGAATCTGATCCGACTCCTTCAAGTTGAAATTAGTGCTCGGATAGTGTGATCTTTTGACCGTGTTATTTAGCCCTCGACAGCGCAGCTCTTTCTGCTTATACGCCTGCGCTCGCGGAGGAGAAGGAGGGGCATGGTGCGCAGCACGAGAAGTCATGCGAGCAATGCTGCGTAGTTAAATCACGCTGAATGTACAAAGATTGAGGTGTGTATCTTGATTCACTTATTGCAAACGAAAAAACGCGTCGGCTCCCTTTATCCTCATAGATGACACTAAGGTGCGGCCTTGAGCATCGTATTGCAGTAGCTTAGGGCGTACGAGTTCTTTGGCTCTTGGCACAAAACTTCTAAATCCTCCTTGACCTGTACGCTTGTTGACGCTTCAACCAAGTCCGAAATGGCTGTTTCAAGTTGTGCCGCCGCGACGGTCGAATCTTGCAGTCGACGAGAACTAGCGTTGATAGGCAAAGCTGCTAAAAGCGCAGCATGACCCTCGTACACATTTAGTACCTGCGTATGTAGCGTGACGCCTACTATTGCGAGATGGTCGAGTCGATTCAATTGCGGCATCTGGTTCCACGTGCCGAAGTGAGAAATCCCAGTGAATTTGGTGACACTCGCGACACCATCGGAACCCATTGAGATAGTATTGACGGCACCATCGTTGGGTTGCCAGTCGGTCGAGAGTTTCAGTCGATCAGGTGCATAACGTCCACCCAAGAAGACCGCAAGTGGCTTTAAAGGCAGCAACATCATTGGATTAGGCAACGAAATTGTTCGAAAGAGCAAGTCTCGCGTACTGAACGTGTCCATCGTTGCGTAGCTGTAATAGTACACGTCACCTATTGTCTTGACCCACGTCGCTTCTTCCTTTGCACCACCAGTAGACAAACTCCAGAGACTTGTGTCTCGAAAGCTCGGATCGAATAAATGACTCGAGAAGACGCGATCGAGGTACGCTACTAAAGTCTCACCCGGTTGTTTGGGACTGATCCCCCACTGATCCAACTTGGCATCGTAGACCATTGAAGAACTCGCTTTAAGAGTTCCGACAACACTGAGGACACCTGCTAGCAAGTCCTTGACAGAGTCTCCGATAACGGAAAAACCGTCGCTCAATGTAGTGCCCTGGTTGGGCGACGAGATGGTCGTGATTGAATGCACCCAATTCTTTCCACCCTCGAAAAGAGGGTGCGTTGATGCATCTTCTTCGATTGGTGCCCCGGTCGTGCCGTGTTTGAGCATTTGAGTTAGCATTCGAATGGTCTGACCACCCATACTGTGCCCCAACAGGTGAACCTTGTTGATTGAGCCATCGGAGTTGGTCGTGCCCCACATCGGGTAAAGTCCCGTGTAATTGCGTCCAAAGCGAAGATGTTTGTGCGTCGCCGAATGTTTCGGGCCATAATCGACAAGACCACCTTTGATGAGAGCGTACAGCTCACAGGCACGGTCCCAGTTACTGGCAAACGGACCCACTGCTGCTGTATAAACTTTATAGCCTTTGGCTGTCAGTTCATTTTGAAAGTCTCCTTGGATACCACCCCAGTATCGAAAGCCCGACAATTCATCGCGACCCCAACCGGAGAAACCATTGACTAGAATGATCGGGTACGAGTTGGTCGCATCCGTTTTGGAGAAAGACAAGGCAGTGGATATCACTAAAAGTGCAAGGCGAAGTAGGACCGACATCCGTGAAGGGGGTGAAGGTATGATTAACACGAAGGCTGAGGTAAATTGAAAAGTGATTCAATTGACTGAAGCGATTGAGGCTTGATAGGAAGACATGCTACAAATTGCACGCGATTGATCTCTTCACCTCAAAAATTCAGTGAAGAAAGGCGATGGCACAAAAAGGCTTGTCACGTCAATCAAGGGCATGGCTCTGAATCCTAGATACTGCTACCCCTGACATAAATGGTGTGATACCTTAGTAGTCTGATTGAATCTCAGTGGTAGATAGATGCCATTGAAGTTGTTCGTGTAAGGGCATTACGCTTTCAAAAAATTCAGCTTCGACGTGTTTCTTATGATAGAACATTGTCTCGAGGTGGAACATATTAGATCCTGAATAAACAGCAATACAGCAGGAGGTAGCGAGCGACACACGGAATTACTTACAAGTTGCAGGCAGGCATTGATTGATGATGAAGGTCTCATCGCAAGATTACTATATTCTCACTCATACTTTGGTAATACGAACCTGTGGTTATTGCGGTCAGTAATTTTCCAAGAACCAGTGTAGCACAAGGCACATGTGGACCCTGTGAATTCCATGTGAATGTCACATGTTCTGTATTCAAGCCAGTAGCTAGAGGTCTGTCTGCTCAAGTCTTAGTCTCCAATATCGAAAGACCGACTGTACTGACATTTGAAAGTGCTAATCCAACACAATGGAGTACAGCTTGCAACCATCAGCGCTAGAAAATCCTAACAAAAAAGTCGGCTTGTAGATATCTACGTTGTATGCTCTTATGCGACAAGCAAACCAAGCTACTGCCTTACTCTTAGCAATGCAAAAAGGTTCTACGCCACCAAGTCCCTCTCTTGCACGGCATTGCATTCAGTCTCATGGAAAGCCGTTGGGTGTTAGAGCCCTCGACACCGGCTCTATTCAATCCCAATGAACCTACAAATGGAGGTGTTGTGCTTTCCTACTGTAGGAATCACTTAGCTCACGAGCCCTTTCATTTTTTTTCTAGTACTGATTGCTTTCAACATATCGAGTAGACACGAACAACAGGAGTTTTAATAGGTATTTCAGTCCGTCATGTGGTACAATGGAGCTCATCGTTTGATTGTGAGGCTCTCACAAAGCCAGAAAAGACGTCTTGAAATGATCGCTCGTTTTAACTGCTTCTCATTTGCTTTCAGTATGAAACGGTCGATTTCTGACCCCTAAATTCCAAACCAGGGCTCGTCTCGGTCTGCATCCAGCTCTCCCACGATTCAACGATAGACTACATCATGCTGATTTTCGTACAACGGACGTATACGGCCGCCACAATCGAATCCCTCGTCCATTGTTCTTCTCAAAGGGGTCTTTCTTGCCTTCTCTTTTTTTATCGAGATCGTAATCGAATCATGAGTTCAGGCGTCATCATTGGGGTCATTGTCCTTGTGCTTGTCTTAGTGGGGGTCGCTGGATTCTACGTCTATCGTTCCATGAGGATCAAGCAGCGAAAGGACGATGAGAAGCACGTCATGCAAGACTATTCGGTCTCCAAGGTCAATAATACCATGGAATCGAATCAAGTGTTTGCAACGAACGTCCAAAGTACGCCCAGTTCATATGACTTTACTACGTTGGACATTCCGTCTACGAAAGCTACGCCGGACCCGTTGGCGTCGTCAATTGCAATGCTACATGCTGTACCGGGTAGCTCTCCCAGTCCGTCACAGGAGCCAGTGCGATATAACTTTGATCCAGCACAGTCCACGGTCAATGGAGCCGTGCCGTCGACGTCACCTTTTAACCGGAAGGATAACCTGCTAGCTTCACGTCCAAGTAACAGCAACTTTGATGATCAGTCAATGGAGTTTAACGCCGCTACTGGCAGTTATGCCGAATCATATACCGAGTCGTACGCTGGCTCGTTTGCTGGTTCAATTGCTGGCTCGTACGCTAATTCCTTCTCGGGAACGTACAATGGACAGGGAGTGCTCAATTCGTTCGATGGTAGTGTCGAAGATTTTACTCGAGATACTGTCGGAACGACTGTGTCCGAGGCACTGGAACGACAGAGCCAACTACCACCAGGTGATGGTGAACAGTCTCACTGGATGAATGACATGCGCGGCACAAATGACAGTTATGCGATGCTCGAATCAGGCTCGTTCGATCGCACATCGGCTCTCTCGCGCTTTTCCACGGACTCGGATCTTACCGGCCGCCCCACGCAGACGTAAACCAGAGAGAAGAAGGTGGAGAGATGATGGTATCTATAGTAACTGGTTATGACAGGTGTCGAGTGCTTTTGTTCGTGAGCTACAGCAGTGCAACGAAAGTTTTGAATGCCGTGAGTAGGATCTCAATTTTGCGACCCAAGGATATTACGTAGCACTAGTCGACTAGGAACACAAGAAAGAAGAAGGCCGCTAGTACACATGTAGTGTTAATGCAGTATGTATTTCGTCCTAAAGAAGCATTGGTCAAGACTTCTATTTGCTGCAAGATAAATTGCTTATCGACGAGCAGGACCGCCACGTTTCGGCAGTGGGAAGTGTAATGGCACTGAAAGCACTGCACGGTTAATCTGCTTCTTGGACGCGCCGCCATATGCAGTAGCCTCCGCTTTTACCTTTTCGACAATGCAACCAAGTTGACGAGCGTATGCCTGAATCTGGATAGCAGATCTCTTTAAATCGGAGCCAACCTCTGTGAGATCCAAACTGAAGCCGTTTACAGTCAGCGCAACCACGATAAGGTACAAGCTTAGCTTGTCTTTCATGGCTTTGGACTGGAAGTACGTCGGATAACCATTGTTGCCCTCGCTAATGTCCGTAAAGAGTTTCAGAAAATGACGCACGACCACGAGAGGGATCCCTTTTTCCTCGCTAAAAATTGCCGCCGACTTGCGCAAAGGGAAGCGCGAGTTGTAGAAATCAATCATGAACGCCACATACACCACGAGACACATCTTGTTGACATCGTACGGGGTAGGTAGAGACATTATGAGTCGTGTAGGAAGCGATGCCAGGCCCAAGCTAGTCGCATACTCTGCCACACTCGTTGTCTGTAATGCTTCTATGACTTCCTCCGCCATGATAGTCAGCGAGTCCATAACAGTGCTATCCATAACTACAGCCACATCAAACTCCTATCAATATTCGTACACCAAATTCACAACATTTCTAAAACTTACACTTTGTCAAGTCGTACACAAGATCTGGCGTCGGAGCGTCGATATCACAAGGTGGTAAAAGAGCATTCCGCGTAGCAGCCAAAGCTGCTTTTTCTACTAAAAAGCTTCCATCCTGTGCACGTTCTTCGTCCAGTTTGCGTTGTGCTGCCGAGATCTTTTTCATTAACGTCTGAGCCACAGAAGTTGCACCACTAATGTTTTCATGATCAACGATATTTTCCTCTCGATTTTTCTGCATCCGTTTGCTCTTCTTGCTACCAAAAACCACAACAAGATCTCGTCTTTTTTCCATTAAACTCTTCTTTTCACCCCGATTATCATCCACATTCTCGGATAAATTCTTAATTGCCTGTTGCATGACGTAAATCTGATTGACATTGCACAGTCGAACCTCCTTTGTCTTCTTATCATAGACCCCCACAGCATAATTGGAAAAATCATGACTTGAACCCAAGTAGCCAAAATTAGCACCTTGATAAGCCATTTTCTCCGAACTTGCAAGAACCAGTCGTTGTTTCTTGATGGGGTTTTCAAATACCTCAAAAGTTAAATCCTTGCGTTGATTTGGTGGTGGTGGACCATTCCGGAACGTTGCTGGATAGACATCACACAAACAATGAATACAATGATATCGTATACAATAATTACAATAGAAATAGATAGAAAAATCGTATACATACCGACAATTGGAGCCGTACTATCAAAAGTCTCTTGATACTGGAGATGCACCTTCATGGCGGGAATAATAAATTTATTTACTGGTCTACCTTTGTTTGGCCTCTTATAGCTCGTTGATTGGTTGAAACCCTGTCTTTTTTGTAATTCGCTCTCGCGATTCGTAGAAATCATGTCGTTTTTATCAACCAATCAAAAAAACGACTCATTATCACCAAAACCCAATTGAACAATCATTTCAAGACAGTCCGTTCGTCGCCCATGAACTCAGAGAGTGATTCGTGCATGACGTCATGTCTAAATCTGATGCGTCGTATGCCTCCCCGTGAGGTAGAAATGGATCTATACAATCTCACGCGTTGTATGCCATCACTTGCTGATGATTTATACCAACGTGTGGATCAACCACTTCAAGTAGCCGTCGACCCTGTAAATGGTCGAAAATATCTGCTCTGTGACTATAATCGGGACGGTGATTCGTATCGTTCCCCATGGAGTAATCAATATGATCCACCATCTGTTGAGGGCGAAGGGTTTTATCCATCTGAGACATTACGGCACCTTGAAATACAAGCGAATGAAATTTTCGAGTCGTATCGGGAATTGTATTATCAAGGGGGGATTTCATCCGTCTACATGTGGGACTTGGAACCTGGTTTTGCGGCTTGTTTTCTTGTGAAAAAAGACGTTCTTGATCAACGTTTTGTCGAGAAAGGATCGTGGAATTCAATTCATGTGATTGAAGTACAGGAAAGCAGTGATGTACTGGAGAAAGGGCTGAAGAAAGCCAATTATCGTCTGACGACGTCAGTGTTGCTGTTTATGAAGGTGAATCGACCGGAACTTGGCCATTTATCACTGGATGGAACACTTACGAGACAAGCGGAACGGACGATGAAATTTGAAGATCAATTTGCTCATGTGTCCAATATGGGACGCATGGTCGAAGATATGGAGATTGACATGCGGTCAAGCTTGGATGGTCTTTATATCTCCAAGACGAGAGAAGTGATCAACGGAATGCGAAAATTGCAACAAGGACCAAATTTGGCAAATCCGTTTGTAGGAGAATTGGCTGGAGCGGTACGCAAGTACGGACAGAAACAGCAGGAGTGAGTCTTTGATTGTCCATGGAAAAGTTGCTGCATTCTATTGCACAAAGATGAACGTTTATCTCTTTAAAGGTCTTGTTATCGAATACGGCGTTTCGAATACATACCCTTTTACTCTATTGACAGATCACCCACTCTATTGACAAATCACCCACTCTATTAGCAAATCAGACCCACTCTATTAGCAAATCACCCACTCTATTGGCAAATTACCCTGCTTTATTAACAAAAAAAACCACTCTATCGCTACTAAAGAACAACCAAACTCGTTCAAATGCTGCATCTCGAAGACTTTTTCACTCATTATGATAGCAAGAGCTTTTGCGCTGGCTTAAATGCACCAAAAGACACGAAAGTAATCCGTCGAGAAGAAGGTCGCGTAAAAGAAAGTGGTATATTGTACCTCCACGGCCCAAAAGATGCAGGACAGACGTCGTTATTACTGCAATTTGGCTTTACACAAGTTAAAGCTGGCAAGAACGTAGTGCTCGTTATGTGTGAGGTCGCTGGCTCGTCTTCACCGTCATCAGATTCAGATTCAGAAGTTGTACCCATAACTGCGTGTACCACATGTAAACAGCCGGTGCAAAGTGGGGAAACTAACGACATATGGCGTCGTATTACCATTAAGTACTATTTTTAAAACGAATAGTACTATTGTTATAATAATTATTATTTTTTAGTACTAACGTATTACTATTTGTTGGTCAAACTGATATAGATATCTCTGTAATAGTACCGAGCTGCAGCAATTTCTATGCTCTCTTCATGTCGGTTACAAGGACACCTCAGTCGTACTGGTTGACGGTTTCGAGAAATTGTTTGCAGACAACAGGTGACTTTATATTAAAATATAAGACTAGTACTATTCTTGGCTAATAGTACTATTTGATGTGTCTTGGTATATGGTTTTACAGTCAAATGGGTAATGTGTACCAGACGATGGCTTTTTTGCTCGAAGCTCAGGACTATATGACAATAGCGACAGGTTTTGGAACTGTTGTCGTGACAGGAAAAACTGATGCATTTCTGCTTCAAAATCGACCTTTATTACGTCGATGGTGTCGATTTCTAGAGCTTGTATCGGTTGTCGAAGAACCTCATGTGTTTATGATGCGTGAAGAAATTGAGAATAAGGCTGATGTGAGTCAAGATGTTGCAAGGATGCAAGTTAGGTATGTATTTGCACCAGAAACCAGTGGAACGTTTCAACTTTTACACGTGGAAAGATGTTCAGATTAATATGGACAACGACAATGTGTGAGTATTTCTTTGTCTTGTTTGTTTTTGTTTTAAATATGTGGGGTCTGTCTGGTGCAGCTAACTGTCATGTTAAGTATTTCTATAGCTAATTATCATACCTCAATTGCCGCCTAGCCGGGTTTGTTTTCTACCTATCTCTGAATATGTGATTCAGTCGTCTGTTGATATCTTAACGGATACTGCCTTTGCCGGTCCCATTGTCGTCACAACCGATCAGCGTTGCTGGAGACTTGGACGTATTTGAAGCAGAAGAATCATCCTGACGACTCTTTAACCACCCACTTATTCGCGAAGTTTTGAGCTGTCCAAATTAATCAGATAGTATTTGTTATTTATCCACACTAGCAACAAACTACAAGACCCATCACATACCTCTGTAATTAGCTTCTTAACGTGGTTTGGGAGCTGGCAGTTCTCTTGAATTCGCACTAGGACTGCAAAATATTCGTCCATGGTTCGACGTGAGGCTGGACTCGATCCGTCAAGCAAATCACCAACCTAGTCGACAATTTCACATTGTTAATAGAAAGCAACACAAGAAACCCGTCATATAACAGCACAAGTACCAAGTTTAAGAGTCCACAGGCCGCCTCGATTATCTCAGATTGAGGATTCATCTCGTCGTCAAGCATCATTGCAACGCAGACGTGCATGATGTTCTCGGTGAGCAGTTGCCGCCGGAAAAGGTCACCGATAAAGCCCACATTTTGCAGCATACACTTCCGTCGCCATGAGTGCTGCGTGGCTCTGTTAGTTCCACTTTTCTTACTCATCAGGTGCAATGGTTGACTGTCAGGTTCTTCAATAAGAGATTCATAGCACTTGGTGAGGAGAATCCGCCGAAAGTTAATGGTCTTTGCACCGTCTTTGAATTCTGGTGTCCGCTTCGACATTTCCGTACACAATTCGGCACAAGAATCGCTGTCATAAACACAAAGAGTAGCGGTCAATCACACAATAACAACAACGCAAGCTGTAAATATGGCAACAATACCTCAGTTCGGGGTTTGCTATTGCGTGGTCGAATACCTGGCCAATAATTTCTTGAAGTGTATGTGTGCAGCTGATCGTGATGTTCATGAAAGACTCCAGGATAGAACTAATAGTATCTGGTCTGACATCGTCCAGCAATCTGTGAGCACCAAAAAGAAACACTTACGTAAGCACACACGTCTACCAACCTTTAGTTCCCAAAATGGACGTACGTGGCAACGCGGCGCCTCGCAATAATGGCTTCCTCGACCGGGTTAACCCGTTTGACGGCGGGAACCTTACTCTGGCCATCGAAACCGTTTGTAATTGTGTCAGCAGGTGGACCCGTGTAAAGTCCATTATTCACGGCCGCAGAATATTCGTTCGGATTAAAGTAACACACTAGGGACGCGTCATACGACATGACGCTCCCACGCTGCTGACGGTCCTTGCACTTCTTGCCTTTCTTGCCTTTGTTCTCGCCCATTACAGCATCTGCACCAATCGTATCCGCCCATGTAAAGTCGCTCGGCATCATCTGATATAGTGGTTGGAACTGAAAAAATGCACCACAAAGTCAAGGTAAGTCCATTAGTATCCAACACCTATCATCAAAAATGCTGGTACAAGATTCACACAAACAAAGTGCACCAACCTGCAAAAGCTCTGCCATTGTATACACAATTCTACCCTTCACTTTGCCCCCAACTTTCTGCAGTAAGCATCCCAATTATCATCAAACAAAATACACGTCTCATTTTGCAACAGCAAGTAATTGTCCTCTTACTTTCAGCGGCGTCAGGTTTCGTACAACTTCGGGAATATCTTTTATGACGTGATCTCCTAATGGTTGAAACTACACATTTTTTCATTAGTTTTTTGTCAACAATCCTCTTCAATTCTTTCAATAATTTTCTTATCCGTACCGCTAACAAATACTCTCTCGAGTAAATAAACCGGTCTTGTAATGGTGCATACCCTTCCTACAGAATAAAATCCACACATTTGAGCCACTATTTCTTAAAAAAACGGGGTTTTCCACTAAAAAATAGCAGTTTTTTCAAAAAAAGAACTCTCGTACATAAGAAATTGACTCGCCATTTTCATCCAATGGCAGATCGCGACCACTTTCAATCGTCCGTTCTACTGACGTCTTATTGGCTGAAATGATTGACTCGGTTTCCAGTTTCGTTCTATTTGCGGTCGTGTCGGTATTATAAAGTGCTTTATTTTCGTTGACGGGAGATGGCGATGATTTGATTGGCGAAACGACTGTCATTGGTGCTGCGAAACTGGAAATAGAGGTCATTTATTATCAGATTACAAAGGGTGAAGACATCTGAATATGAGGATGACGTACGTAGGGACCCATTCACCCGCGTTTGGGTTAAGCTTGGACATGATTCCAGCAGCTACTCGTCGATGGTCTACGCTATTATATCCCTAATACAAACGTCAAGTGAATTGGTTGAGATGAGAGGATTGGATAAATTTTGACATTGTAGAGTAAATGATATTGACCAATCCGAACCGTTAAAATATGATTAGGTTTTTGAGTCTCTTAGAATTAATAATGTCTTGAGGAGAGATGTAGTCTGGGCGTTAGAAACGTAAAGGGAGACGTGCGATAGAAAAATTCTAACGTACCTAATATATAATAACACGACTACCTCTACTTAAGACAAGCTACTTTCTGCAACACTATTATTACAAACACAAGCTAGATGTCATCGCATAGCTTGGTTTAATCAGCTTTTGATGACGAAATACATGTTTAAACAGCTTTTCTTACGTCGTATTGTACACTACGACTTATAGCAAGCAGCTCGGTTCTTTGTCACATCCACTTTTACGCTGTAATTCAGAGCACTTTTAATGCCATCGGCCTCGCAATTACTGTAGCACCACATAGTGTTTGTTTATCTTATCATTCTGTATGCAAATTCGTAAACGGTCTACCTCTCCATCATCTAGTTTGCATATGTGCTTTCGCTATTCACAAAGCGCAGAACCGAAGAGTGCAATGAGGTGGGAGGTCACAATTGTACGCAATCACTACAATGAAATTGGTCCAGATCTCGTCCTGCTTCATGCTAAATATATATCTTCAGTGAACTGCTGGACGGTGATAGCACCCGTAGACACCGAAGTGTTCGCCAGGAGCTGACAATCGAGCTCCGATTCCACGCCGCTCGACATCGTGATTGTTTCATTGTAAATAGGCTCGTCCAAGCAATCCCGAACATGAAAGCACCGAGAAATGGCAAGCGAAAAACGCTGCGGCGTGAGGAAGTAGAGCCACTGGTAATCTTGAGGAATGAAATGGGCCGGCGAGCTAAAGCCCATGAGAAGAAAGAAAGTGGAATTCACGATAGATGCCAATGATGCTAGCGACTTCCTTTGTCCAGAGCAAGTATATGAACAGTTGTCCCATGTACGTTTGCATAAGATCTCCGTCGGGTCAAACTGGTATAACGTAGTCGAGTACAGCAAATCCATGATCGTGATCGTAAGAGCACGGACAAAGACGTAAGCTTTGTTGTGTTCATCGAGGAGCAGCTGACGACGAAGCAGCGTCAACGCGCTAGCTTCAGGATTCCAAAACCGATCGTAGCAGTGACAGCGACGACAGCGATTGCCTCGCCCAGCGGAATAAATTTTCGCTTCCGAGCTTGAATCCAACACTTATCATACCCATTGGGACGGCTTAATCACGACTGCGCCACCTAACACGCTCTTTGTTATCTAGGTATTGCTCGGCTGTGTACGCTACCTTTGTGTATCATTGACTGCAGACAAGACACTATAACTTCATCCTCAATGCACATGAGTACCTCATCTTATTCACTCCTAACTATTTGCGTCGGAAGAAGAAATACTGTTTGTACGCTTATGCAGCTCTTAATAGCGTTTCAATTGCCTTCAAGAGTGATGCTGCCGTGGGTCTCTTTTTCGGACTCTCCTGCAAACACTTTGCTTTGATTGTCTCCAGCTTAGCCGGAAAATTGACGATGTTTGACGTCTGTATGAGGTAGCCCACGCTCCAAATGTCGACCTTAACCGTATGGAACGGACACGACAATATTTCAGGAGCATGCGATTCCGCCTTCAAATGTTCCACTTTTGCAGCTGGTGACAGTGCTCCGTCGTCAAAGTCAATCAGAAACCACTTGTCATCTTCACCTTGGTACTTCAGCACATTTTCCCATCTCAAGTCTCGATGCATAATATTGATGGCGTGCAGTGCCACTAGCGCCTTGAGTATATCGCGTAAGGCCGTCAGGAGCTGGTGGACGTTTTCAGGTGCAGCAAGTCGACCAACAGGATAAAGCGTCACGTGTCTTCTCTTCATGTTTCCACTTTTTAGCTGCACAACGTTCGGGACCGAGCGTTCCTTCATTCGACAATGTAGATCCTTCAAGTTCTGAATGATGCTGTCACTTGGCATATCCGAGGGATACGTCTTCAGTACGCAATCCTCTGCAAACGATATCTGCACACCAGTACCTTGTTCGATAGTGCCGTAATAGGGTGTATTCAGCGGCTGGATACGATTCACAACTGGTCGGAAAAGAGTCGAAAGATTGAGCAATGCGAGAAAAAGCGAAAGCCGGCTACTGAGATCATCTAGATCGTATGTTTCGATGATTTCTACTTTTGCGTCACGTTCCGTCATCTCGTTTTTCCGAAGAGCTACTAAGCATACTAGCGGACCGACAGCAGCGTAACCAAAAATGTACGGCGCAGCGTCATACCTCCATATCAGTTGCTCGTGCAATTCTTTGATCGGCACTTCCAACGATCCATATGCTTCTTCTTCTCCGCGAAATACGCACACATTGTTATTGCCGTAGTAAAAGCACAAATCTGGTTGATAGAGGTCAGTAGAAGTAGACGCATTCGTGTTGCGACAATAGTGCCCTTTTACCACATTCTCCAGCAGTCTCGCAATGAGGTTATCCCATATGCAATGGTATGTTGCTTCGCTTACGGACTCAAGGCGTCGATAATTAACAATATTCCCCACGATCGCTAAAGTTTCATCACCAACTCGTTTACGTGGTTCAGGTTCAAATAAGTCGTAGAAAATGCTAGCACACTCTCCAGTTGTGTTCAGCTCAATGACAGTTTGGTAAAACTGTTCCAAGATGGGAATTTTAGTACGAAGCGGCCGTTGCAGGTGCTTTCTCAAATCTTCACAAGTCAATGGTAATACTGTAACCTGTTCGTTCCTGATTGCCTTTATCCAAGCTTCCGGGGCGCCTTCATCCGTCAACCTTCTCCGCTTTCTCTCGTGACCAAGTGCTGTAAGTTCCTTCGGCACCACCACTAGCACGTGAATTTGGTTTGCTTCTGGAGTCTCCATATCTGCAAGGAGATTGGCAATAGAATCCTCTCCCTGCATCTCTCGGTCTTTTTCCGTTAGCTCAACGACGCGAGGAGTCTTTTTGCCCTTCTTCAGCTCTTTTACATCGTCCGTGCTCGAGACCAGCCACTTGCCGATTTCCATCTTCGCAGAAAAGAGCTGCAGTTTGTTCGCAGGAAACTGATACATCATTTCTACCTTGATCGCATCTTTTAGAAGAGCTATCGTCTTCCACTCCTCAATAATAATAGAGAACGCACTTCCACTCACACCAACGATAGCGCAGTTTAACAAAGGCATTTATGTCTCGAATGATAGAGAAGGAATGACAAGATGTTGTTATTCGTTAATGAAGATGACAGATTGATGTGACACAATACTGGGACCAGGATAGAAAAGAGAGAGCATCGCCATCAGTCAACTGATCGGCAAGCGTTGACGCCTCGACTTGATTCACCGTGGTAGTTCGATCGATTATAATAGAAATATACTCTGTCCTGTTCATCTTGAATCGCTGAAGGTAGAGATAAAACCATTCATCGAAAGGAAAGATAGCAAGAAAGGATCAGGTGGAGACGAAAGAGCAAGTGAGGAGGCTGTCGCTCGTATATGGTATTCCAGTCTCATGTATTCATCAACTGCCTGCTCATCACATAGTGTCTAAAGAAGAAGAGTGCAAGATACTTGCGGCTGCCTATGTAGCACTGGGATGGAAAAGTAAGCAAACATGACATTCCCTAAAACATCATGTAATATAACTGCGGTAAATAGTTTACTACAACAACGGTCTCAGGGTTAAAGCTGGACCTTAAAGGCTATAGTTAGCAATAGCTAAGCTCAAGGCTTTGCCAGGTAAACTAAACCATATCTGGTGGACTTTGATATGTAATATTTTGAATGCGACTTTGAAAGATAAGATTTATAATCCCTATAATTTACAAACTCGTAAACTACTTCATTATTTTCGCACACGTTTTTCTGGGTTTTATTACACCATAAACGTCACTAAATAACCTGTCATTGTTTATACACAATATTCACCGTTTCGTCTACTGTACCTAATTGTCACATAACATTTGAATGGCAGCCAATCGCTCAACCATTAAAATGCCAGCAGCTACACAATCCATGGGCATGAAGACGACGGATGTATCATCCGCTGAGGGTGCCATCAAGTACCATCTCGTAGAGGCTGAGGAGGTGAATTACAAAAATCAGACATCCAAGACACTTACCACACGTACCACTAAACCCAAGCGCAAGAGCAAATTCAATTGGTCGCAGTTCCCTCTGGAGGGCGAGGACAACTTGGGACCCGAAAAAGATGAAGGCGAAGCTTCAGTGGACAAGAAGATGGACAATTTGTCGAATGTTCGGACACGTGGAGGGACTCCCCAGAAACAGCAACAACATCGTGATGGACTTGGATTTCGTAGTGAAAGACAATTCGGAGGACGTCGACAGCATGGCGATAGTAATGGATCGTATTACAATGGGGTTTACGTACCAACGCCTGACATTAACGTGACAGCAGAATGGGCCAAGAGTCAAATGTACGTTATGATTGGCTAATATTGTAGAGGGTATTGTGGTTGGGGTAACGACTGGTGCCTGATTACTTGGTGTTGTATTGCTTGTCCTTTTTCTGTGATCCATCCAGTGAATTCTATTTTACGTCGGACAATTTGGTACGCGACATTTTTATGCGTCAGCATATGGATGTAGACGGATATGTCCCCCTTGCTTTTGTAGGCAGCTTTCAGGCTGTTTACTCGGTCCATCAGGACTATCAGTCACTCTTGGAGGTTATGAAACATTCGGAGACTATTGAGCTGGATGAACAGAATGAGAAGATTCGTCTGCGTGAAGGCTGGGAGAAATGGGTCTGGCCTAATGCTGAAGGAGGGTATGGAGTACCTCGGTACATTAAACAGATGAATGGGGCATAGATACTTCTCCAGTAGTGGCAAAGCAGATAACGAGGCAGGGTGAGATGAAGGAGCCACGTAGAAGGACAAGCACAGCAAAGAGACTTGGAAGACTCGACGGCCGCCTGACGCGAGAGCAAAACTGGTAAAACGTAGACTACCCAGAATCGATACATAGAAGAAATATAGCGACAGAAAAAGCCAACTTGACGCTTGCTGCTTGTACTGAGTCTTCAATGTCGAGTTAGTATACTCAGCTGGGGCCCTTAACCTGCACGGAAGTATGTTTAAACGGCATCAGCTAGGAACGAAAAGGCTCACAAAGAGGTAAAACGGCGCCAATGTGGAAATAGACTTCAGGTACCGTGCCGTTACTGTATCGAAACGTTTGAGCTTGCTGCATGTAGCAATATTACAATGTAAATGGAGGGCAACTAGCAGTTTGCGTTTGATCAAGATTGCAAGTCGCTGCTTCGTCAACGATAGTGTACGCAATGTAGGATCAAGGGACACAAGAGGAGTCGACATTCTACTTCACGTCAACTTCATTTACCGAGTTGTTGTTCCGAAGGTTGATTTACCTGTCAGAAAACTTGACAAACACTGTTAAGCTAAAAGCAGGTGGCATGTATCGCAACAGTTTTATCTAGGCAGGCCATGCAACAGTCTCGCTGTGCAAAACTAACCTTCTTTAGATGTATGTCCAGCTTTGGCAGCATCGACACGACACTTTTATGAATTTCTTGTAAGGGTCAACGGTTCGCTTCATAAGAAGTTCGCAATATTATCGTAGTCACTTTGAATTGCACTTTGTATCATCTTGGCGCCAAACGTTGCGGGAATGCACTGATTCTTGGACAATGTCTTTATAATGTTGAGATGATTGTGGATGCATGCATGCCTAAACAGCGCGGAGATAGCATTCCAAGAAACGAAATGGCTTGTGCACAATGCATCCAAAAGAAGGCAGCTATTGGAATCAGCAGCCTTCGAAAATGTCTTTTCAATCAATCTGCTAGAAATGCATTCTTTCTTGCAGAGACAATGGACAATCTTGGCATGATTTACACTAGCATCGTTAATGCAGGCATCCACTGCGTTCAAGCGTTCTGTTTAGTATTTGCCGCGATTTGCTCCTTGTCGCAAAGAATATCAACAGACGCTGCACTCTCGAATCCTTGGCTCGGCGCCGACAAACCAATACGGTCGGTGCTGTAAAAACAGTCGCGACATCGAAAGACTTCGTACGAATACTGTAGCGCTTGTAAAGGCTTGCTCCAAAGTCTTTATAGAAACATTTGCACGTTTATAAAAACGTCAAAGTTTCGAAATGACGGCTGGCTGCAGTGACTCTGGTTGCATGGTCAACTGCTCCAGCGGTAACATGCCTAGTATTCTGTATGTTCCACCATTTGTATCTTGTCAACGTCTCACCAGAGACACAAACAATGTTTCTCTATTGCCAACCCGATAAGCAGCATAGATTACATCTGCAATACCTTCGTGTCCATGATCCAGTGCTTCGTAAAACGCACGATGAAACAACCGTTGGAACCTATCCGAACATGAAATGAGCCTTGCGACTTCGTTTTTGTCATGGTATCCGCTCGATTCTGACTTAGCGAAACGAAGATGAAGTCAAAACTCTATCTTAATCTCTTCGATTGCAAACTTAAAAACGTCAACATATCCGTGTACTGGTGCCTCCATCAGCATACGTGGTAGCATTATTCTCCTTGTACTACTTTTTTTGATCCAGCAGCAAAGAATCTTAACAAGTACAAGGTGTTTACACTTAAAATACTGCATGTCTTCCATGTCAGTCACGAACACAACATCGTATAACGCCTAATATTGCCTTGCTTTGTTTACTTCTGACAGCGCTAGCAACAACATTCGCGATATCACACTTAAAGTGTTAGAGCATTTGCCCAAGCAATACTATACTATCATTTTTTGCTACCTCTACTACAAGCGATACGTAATTATCCTTCTTTTATTGCTTCGATGTATCGATCCTTCAGGCCGTTCAAAGCCAACACCTGTGATAGTCAATGAGGAAGCACGCGATTAGTGATATTGCTACGCAATTCGTATCGAAATGAAAATCTAGTGTCAAAATCATCATGTCGTTAGTTCGCCCTGGGAAGCGACGTTGCGTTTCTTAAGAATTACAAGAAACTGTTGTGAAATCTGCAGCTAAACGCTGTGAGTAGCAAGTTTTCTTACTACCAACAAATAGTGCTTCACTTTCACCATTGCTGAAAACGCTTCAGTACTATCTCTTCCAACAAAATCAGCTCTATGTTGCCATGTCAACAATTCTCCTCCTCCTCCTCCTCCTCCTCTTCTGTATCTTCTACATTTTTTCTTTTCTCTTCAGTGTCTGCTTTGGCATATTTCTGTTTCGACTTGGCTCGTCGATTGGCTTTCTTACGACGCAAATGTTCAATCTTTACACTGTTTTTACTTAATGATCCATTCATATAATCATCAAGTTTCTGTATCAAGAGTTTACGAGCAATACGGCGATTGTCGTCCAATGACCGCGTCTTCTGAGTACGCACTTGAAGTCCCGTAGGCAGATGCGTCAGCAGCACACAATTGCGTACTTTATTGATCTTTTGACCACCTTTACCTAAACAAATAGACAGCGAAGAAAAAAGATGATACAAATTAGTACTGATATAGTACAATTGCTCTTGTAGAGAGAGACGGGCACAGGAGCCGCACCGGAGCCTTTGACAAACGATTCGTCCAGATCGCTCTCTTTTAATTGAATATCTGTCGGCTGCTGTGCTGAAGAGCTCAATATACGTGAATGCAATGGAATCGGCACTGTTTGTGAGAAAAAGACGAGTGGATTTGGAGTAGATGAACAGAAGGCGGATACATATCGAGACGATAACCGAGTGAGAGCCATGATTAGGTCGTACTTGCGTTAACTTTGATTACATACAATATAAGAGCGAAGGGTGCTCTTAAATTGTAGACGTTTGGTATGATGGATGATAGCACCTATTATAAAGAATTATATGTGTAGTCCATTCTAAATTTCTAAATGGCATAATCATGGATGAAAGTCACACTTGATGAAATTTCTATCAGATCGTACATTGTTCTTCGAAGTACCATCGGCTTTTCTTAGCACAGCAAAATTTGTGACTATCCCGAACCTATCTAGTGTCATGAACAGCAGGTATCGTCAAGCGTAGAACTCAAGCCAGAGCAACTTCAGTGTCAAAAATTGGTGAGTTTTCACCTGTATGCAAGCACCCACACGACAATATCGCGATCGCATCAACCTTTGTGATGCAAGTATATTTGCACTCTGCACGGTTAAAAGTTGTGCGAAAAGCGTCTGATACCTCGACAATCGACATGCAAATGTATAAAAATCCTGCCAACTGGCAACTGCTGCTGCGTTATATTAAATGTATTACTGTAAGCCCCTTCCCGGCTCTACACCGAATCCACATGCCAACAATCACCTGGCAAACGCGATAGAAACGTAACCTGCTAAGGTAAATATTCCACTTTCGTGCGACCATAATAATATTTAATATATTTAAAAATTCTAATGACAGGTTATTTCGTGCAAATGCCCTAGTCACACATAATCGATGAGATAGTGCTTTGTTTACTACAAACGACAAGTGAGACTGTATACAAGCGTTTCGTATAGTCTATTTGTATACTTTGGACAATTTCCACTTCGATGAGTAGGTAGGTCAATTCCTCGACATTATTAAATACAATAACAACCAGGAACGATGCAAACGGAAAAAGCCGTTGGCGGTTTAACTTACTTTAGTTCGATAGCTAATCCCAATAACAAACTACATGCTGATACAAGTCCCGAAAAGTCGAGTGTTCCATCCTCTGATTTGTTCAAGGAAAAACCTCGACGAGGTCGTCGTCGTCGTCTGTTACACGATGAAGAGCAGCGAAAAGCGAGACGTAAAGCACAATGCAAGCTAAATCAGCGGAGATACAGGGCAAAACAGAGAAAACTTATCAGCACATTGTCACTTGAAACCGAGGGGATGAAGGGTCATTTGGAGACTTGTCAGGACTATCGGAATTTTCTAAGAGATTATTTCATGCAGCCGTTCACGGTATGGAATGATGAAAGACCAATTTTAGTGGTAAACCATTTTTTGCAGACCTTTCGAGCAGGTTTTGCTCTTCAATCGACCGAGTCGAGTTCGTTACAAGAGAATTTTATACGTCTCGTGTGTGCACCGGAACTTGTTGCTCAAGGAGCTACGACGGATGGCATTGAAGCCCTTTTACTGCAGCTAAAGAGATACACGTCGTACCATGGCAATCTTGAGATGCGGCCACAGAATGTTATGGTGATTCATGCTCCAAAGCAACAGGAAAATGACTGTGCAGAGGAAAAATTGATCTGGGTCGTACAAGCTAGAGGGAGTTTGAAGTTGCGAATCTCAAGGGATACGCTCATGCTCGTGTACCCTCATGTAATGCGGCATCACACTAGGATAGCACATCGTGTAGCAGGTCAGACGATTGAGCCAAACTTCACCATGACCTTTTACTTTAACACTCATGCCAAAGTGACCAAGTTGGATCAGCATGTCGACTTTGCTGGAGCGTTTTTTCGGCTACTAGAGAGTGCAGAGGACGTGGCCATGATGCTGGAAGGCGCTACGAATTCGCAATTTTCTGAATTGGGTTTGGACCCGCAAGACACGGCGGCGGAGTCAGCACTCACACGAGGATGCAAGCAGCTCAGCCTTAAGTATATTCTTCTGTAAGGAAACAGGACTGATCATGGTTGCAGCACGCTGCAGCGACAGAGTGATACCAATAGCGTAGTTGATTTTTGCACATGACGTGAAGAAGCACAAAGAAAAAAAGAGAGGGAGTAACCTATAATTTGCATTACAGTGGTCAACGGAAAGCAGTACAACGATTGCTGTTAGCTGTCTACTCTTTCTTGTAGTAGTTGGCCGGCACAAAGGGCATCTTGCTGATGACGGCCTTTTGCGTCTTGTTACGAGCCTTGACATGCAGCTCCGTACCAAATTTACCGGAGCTCTTGTCCACGTAGGCCATGCCAATGGCCTTCTTGAGCGAGGGACTGAACGTGCCACTTGTCACATGACCGACGACCTTATCGTTCGCATCAAAGAGCTTGGCACCTTCACGCGCCGCTGCTCCTTCGACTACAAAGCCAACGCGTTTTTTCGTCGCCGTCTTGTTCTTCAACTGGTCCATGATGACTGCATGACCAGGAAACCCTCCTTCCTCCCGACGCCGCTTACCAATTGTCCATGCTAGCATTGCTTCAATCGGCGTCGTTTCAGCTGTAATGTCATGGCCATGTAGACACAATCCCGCTTCAAGACGAAGACTGTCACGAGCTCCTAGACCTGATTCCAGCACCCGTTCATCCTGCAATAATGCACGAGCAAACATCTCTGAATCTTTGCTCAGTACTGAGATTTCAAACCCGTCTTCTCCAGTGTACCCACATCGTGTCAAAATGACATCCACGATTTTACCGTGCTGTAGTTTTAATGGAGTGAAAACTCCATGCATAAACTCCAAGTCTTTTAAGTTCACATTAGGACCAAGTGTCTCAATCACGTCAACAGCACCAGGACCTTGTAGAGCTACAAGGGCACGGTCTTGAATACGTTCAATGGCTGCATCTCCTTTGAAATTTTCAAGGAGCTTGTGCATATGCACTAGATCAATGTCCTGATTACCGGCGTTTACGACCACGTACACGTGATCATCGTACCGACTGATAACGCAATCATCAATGATACCACCCTTGTCATTCGTAATGAGACTGAGCTTAGCTTCCCCACTCTCAAGTGCCTCGAGGTCACCAACCACGACATTTTCAAGGAATTGCAAACGGTCTTTACCCGTGATCCGTAGCTGTCCCATGTGTGAAACATCAAAGAGGGACGCTTTATTCTGTTCACGAGTATGCAAATGCGATTGCAAGACACCGGCTGAATACTGCACGGGCATTGAATAACCAGCAAATGGGACCATTTTACCACCGAGAGATACATGGAGATCATATAGAGGTGTTTTCTTTAGCTCTACAGAAGAAGAAAAGCTGCGACGAAAGATACGGGCGATCGAGGATGGACGGAACATTTGAGTGTTGTTCGACTTGAACTGAACCAGGGAAATTAATGACTGGAGCAATGGCTGGTATGATAAAGTCACTTTTTAAAGTGGTAATCAGGTTGTATAGGATGCCACGAAATCTGTAGTTAAAATAGGTAATTTAGGGGTGATATTGGAGTGATAAAAAGGTTTAATTAAACGGACTCCGTCAACGTTTTACTCAAATCTGCTTCCTAGTCTTCTAATTAGCGACTAGATTTATCTTTAATTTCGCTCAAAATACTTTAAAACGCTGGAGCTGTCATTCGTAATACTGGTTTTAGGGTATTTTACGACGAACATTAATTACCGGTGGAAATGCTATGCTGAGACGACTAGAGTTAGTTACATGTAAAGGCTGCAGTGTTTTCTGACGTTAAATCTTGCCAGTATAATGGGCTCACATTACTCAGATTGATCTCCTTGGTATTTAAACTCCTTTTGACAGTGAATTGAGCATGTTTAACAATCATTGTAAGGAACTGAGATTACGTACAATGATGGTTGCACTGATCAAGCCGCAATAAGTGCTTGACGTCAGGCTCTGGCGGCAAACTGCATATCACGGTTTGCAGTACAGGTCGTAGGCCAGAACCTTTCGAGATCTTTTTCATGATGTGGCGAGGAAAGAAACGTACCGAGTTTTTTGCATCTGTGCTCCAACCGTATTAATTGAGCACTGGTGTCGGTGTGGTGGTGAAACACATAAAGTTGTATTGCTGTCCACATACGCGTATAAATTGTCTGGAATGTTGTCTCACTGACTTTATTCTTTGTTTTTGTTTGGCGTGGAATGGAAGAAATGATCGAGACAGACTTGTAAAAAAGCATCTTGTGTAGTAGAATTAATGTCATAAGTGCATCCGGTTTTGATGTCCAAAAGTAGCAATTGTTTATTGACATCAGCGCGTGATCATACGTCTGAGTAGATCATTATCGAGCTGAAAGCTGCGAGAATACATGATAGTGTCTAACACAACCTGGCAACATTCAGCCGTATACAGTTTTAACATAGAGTTTGTATGGCACGCTAGTAACTTCTATTTACTTAAAAGACCATTAGTAAGCTCTGTCCAATTGTTGCGTGATTAGGGCTAATCATGACCTTACATTTTAAGTCATTGATAAAACTGCGTATATCGCCAGCGATTAAATTATACACACAGTAATCGATAGGGGGAATTTATAGCGTAAAAACGATTAAAGCGTTTAAATAAGGCTTTTTTTAGATATAAACATGTTTTTTTATCTAGCCTGTTATACCAATGCAATAATACATCGTAAAAACGTGTTTGCAATTTGATGTACGACTAACAAGTCGAAAGCATTCGTCTGAAACTCTTGGTACAACTCTACCATCAAGTCGCTCGAAAACGATGCATATGACACAGCGTATACTTTATATTTTGGTATGGGGTGTGGACATTGTGGGCCATAGAAATAGAGATTAGCACAAAGGTGCAGTTGAGATTTCAGAGGCTCTACGTTTGTTAAAGAAGCTAGAGGTATCCGAATGAAACCGGATAGCAAACAATTATATGCTATTATGGAAAGGAACCCCTGATGTTCACGACGGTATATATCGTTCGTGAAGCTGCTGGTCTGTCAAGAGGATAGTGATCCTTCGAATCGATGTCGAAAGCGCGAGCTTCCGTTCGGACCGAAGGCGATTTTAATGTTGAAGAATAGTTGAAACATCTCATTAGAATGGCTCTGTAATTCTAAACTTAGTCTCGAAATCCAGTATGTGTTTGATTAGCTACATGCACTTGCGTATTGCCAACTCTTGGGCGCGTTTAACGATCCTGCGGACAGTCTTTTGGTATACGCCAGAGTGGTGTTTGATCGTCATGCACTAACTACCAGTAAATTCTACCAAGCGAAACGCACATGCTTTATGTATCGCTTATTGGCCTGTCCGACGTCCAAGCGCACCAACGAATACTGAAACGGTTGGATTCGCGCAAGCTCAGTTACTCGGTGTAAATCTGGACTCTTTTCTTTCTCTGCATCTCGGTGACAACTAGCACGATGTGGCTCTCTTCATTTTCAAATTGCTTGCAACGTAGATATTACCTTGTCACCGAAAGACATGCCTCGCATGAATTGGTTTCGAAGTTGGCGACAGAATAGCGTCCAAGACAAAGCTACTCGATCGACAGCGAAAACACCAGACACCAAGCAAGAGCCGGAGCTCTTGCAGGAGCCGGAGCCCGTTATGACTCAGCCGTCTAGTCGATCCCATTCACAAACATTTAGTCGACGTATATCGCGGGACGAACGACCATCTGTGATAGTGAATAAGGGAGTACATAATAGCAGCACGTGCAAGCCCCGGCGTCGATTTACAATTCACGGCATGTCCTACCACTGCGCCTGTCATGAAAATGGGGGATGGAACTGTAACTTTGCGCCGAAAGATCACTCGTTGTTCTCAGTATGGCAAGGCCAAGGTCGCTCGAGGCTATTTGGATCAGGTCGGACCCGGCGGGCTGCCACCTATCCGCTCCCGTCAACAACTAACCCGTCAATCATCTTCATCGACTGTCCACCATAGGAGAACTTTATCTTGTCAACTGTGCTGAAAAGACGTGTAGTGTCGGAATAAGTCGTGAATCATGTACAGGTAATCTGAGTTAGGGTGATATCGTCTCAAAGCCTCCCCGATGACCCTAGAACAACAACAACTGCCTCTACCACAGCCATCAATGTACACTTGGAGGTTTAGAATAGCGCTTTATTAATATAAGAGGTCGCAAATTCCATTTGCCGCCAGCCATGCAACAATTACTCATTTGCAGCCAAACTCCTCTCACGATGAATGCATTTTTTTCGGGAGTTTACCTATTGAAACGATATCCCTGCCGTTACCAAGTCTGTCTATCCTTTGTCGTCGCTATTGTCGTTCTTCTAAGTCCAATGCTGTAGCAATTACGCTTGCTGCGCCTCCAGTGCCCTGTTCTTGGAGAAGTCTTCGTCAGCTGGCTTTAAGATTACACAAGCATAGGAGCTGCTTTGTGGGTAAAGGTATCTTGCGAGAAAGCGCAATATTGGACTAGTATTTGTTGCTGTTTGACGATGTTCGGCACTACGATTGACATTGATCTGCACTGCTTTCTAAACTTAGTACCAGAAGTTCACATTTCATTGATACAGCTCCATTTAGAAATCCCTATAAACAATGATACAAAAAGGTATCACTTGGTACAGTACGAGTAACCGCGAATGTTACCAGGCAAAGTATCATCTCAATAGAGATGTTAACCTGCAGTGTACACGTTACGAAATCTCGATGGTGCATTAGCCAACACAACAAAACGATATAATATCACTTCTTCCTTTTGCCCCCCCCCCTACAAACGTGTCAATGACGGCAGCAAGCCTGTTTTGCTGTTTCAACTTAAAAACAAAGGTCATCGATTGTTGTTGCTGGCGGATCGTCCTGACACTTGCCCGGAGTATTTCATTGCAGGCAGGAATCGGACGACCTCGGCGTCAAACTGACGGTGTTCTGACACAGTGAGTAGCACGCTCACTCGCTTTCAAAAGAACCCTGGATTAGTATTCACTCAACAAGACAAAGAGGATGGATATGCACAGCAAAAGCCGTCTAATTATGCCAGATATATGAGTTCGGTTGGACTGTCACCAGTTTCTTGTAAAGCGTTGCCACTATTGTGTGTACCTCTTGGCAAACGCGTCCGTAAGGGGGACACGCACCGCTCAATAGGAGGTAACACCGTCCTTGACAGCTAGCTACTATGTGATAAAATTCTAGCACGGTCACACGAGTTTTTTTCATGTGCCTCGTCAAAGAGATTGTGAGAACATGATGGTCCTTTCCTAGGCGAGGAAGTACTAGAAGAAGTTTCGTATCTACTGAAAGCAGGACCATGGATCAAATATACCGATGCATCGAACTACCTCGCTGCTATCTCTACCACTGGGCAGAACCTGGTTAATTTATGTGCCATACAACATACAGTGGTGCCTACGTATGTAAGGTGGACCACATCAATTAATACATTCACATTCAGAGCACCACACAATGGCGCTCCATCGATCGCAACTCGTGCAAGGTTTCCAGCTCGTCACTCGATCCTTATCACGATCTTTTCACTGGACTACCAGCTCTCTAGCTTCACCTGCTGCTGCATTTCAATCCCCAGCCCTCGATGCATCTTCTAAGCCAAGAACGAAGCTTCGTAAGAAACAGGCTCGTCTGATCAATTTGCCTGTATTTTGGCCAATCACGGGCGTTTCGGAGCCCCCTCAGTTACGACCACATGAAGTGGATACTGTCAACCGGCTGTTTCGCGTAGAAAGTACATTGATCACGTCAACGTCGGATCCGACCGACCTTCCCGAGTGGAACGTTCCTGAAATAACATTTGCCGGTCGGTCGAACGCCGGCAAATCGTCCCTTATCAACGCATTGACCGGTCAGAGGACACTTATGAGGACATCCAAGATGCCCGGACGGACACAACAGTTGCATTTTATCAGTGTGGGGGGGAAAAAGGGCAGTTTGCCGGAACTGGCTCTTGTGGACATGCCTGGCTTTGGCTTTGCCACGGCCCCGAAAAAGGTCGTGGACGAGTGGCACACACTCGTTGGCGGTTATGTGGACACTCGACGTGGCAACAATCTCAAGACGACCATGCTGCTGATTGATGCCCGACGAGGTCTGGGTCCAGCTGATCATGACTTTATGGACCTTTTGCACGAATTGGGAGCGCTGTACCAGGTGGTGTTTACCAAGGTGGACACTGTAAATCGGACAGCGCTCGAAAAACAGATTCACAAGGCACAGGATGTGGCACTGAGTGCCAAGCGAATGGTAAATAATTGGAGGAGTATTGTGGACAAAGGTGGACACTTATTTGATTTTGACTGATGGGTGATTGTCTTTGCACAGAGTATGAACCCGATCATCCAAGTGACTAGTGTCAAGGAAGGATTTGGGATTAAGGAGCTGCAGCGTCAACTTGTGAGTATGACAGGGCTGTTAGCGTCGGATTAATTGCTATAGTGGCCGAGCGAGAAGTTTGCAACAAATGAACGGTGCTTTATTTTGTACGAATCTGATTAAGTGCTCACTTGGTCAAACGGTTTACAGTATGCATACGATTCAGGTTTGGAGCTTTTGGTTACACTTCGTGTCGTTCTCCTGTCTCTATTGTTTACCGTAGAGATAAGCAGTGTCGTAGATCATGGAATACTTGGTCGTCATCCGCGATCTTGCAAATAATTTGTGTCGGACTACTTGGAGAAGCTGAAGAGCGATCAACAACGCTTACTGCTATATCGGCGAACAGAAATCTGATAGAGGCTAGATGGGAACCTGGTGACCGCTTTCCATCACATCACCGGCCGAGGACATATATTTGCATTTGACGAACGTGCAAATTGGCTTTTGCGTTATTTAACCGTTCAGGTACTGTAACAGATATCGTGCTTGCGTGGTAGCTTTTGTTTTCGGAGCTTATCCGTGTATGTATATCGCAGTTGTTCTCGAGCTCGAATACGGAATATAGGTCAGTGCACTGGCTCGGAGGGGGGGGGGTGGAAGTCTGAGAAATGGCTACTCCGTCGTGCACACCTTGTTGCAGCGTCCTGTTACTCATGACCTTTAAGCTTTGATCTAACAGTCAAGCACCACAGATGAACCGAATGCTAGGTCCGGGGACCCACCCCCCTTGCACCGATGCACCGAATAAGTTTGTTGAACCGAACATGGAAAACTAAAAAATCGTGTAAAGTTTACGAAACGATGCTTCGCCAGTCTCGGAAAAGGTAACTGTATTAATCCAAGTATTATCGTTTGTTCCACTAACATAATTCAATGTCCACTTTTGTTCAGGCTGCAGACACCATGCACTTGCATGACACTCCAAATCTTGGAGATGAAGAGGATTGAGATTGGTCTGTTTGGCTCGAAGCAGAATTTCCAGTAAGAATTTCAGGTGTCTTTCCTGACAGATCCATAATGAACCAAGCTTTTTTGCAACACCCAGAGAATCGAGCTGCGATCCTTCCTCGCCTACATCAATTGCAAACA
This sequence comes from Peronospora farinosa, assembly GCA_947646735.1. Taxonomy (NCBI): domain Eukaryota; phylum Oomycota; class Peronosporomycetes; order Peronosporales; family Peronosporaceae; genus Peronospora; species Peronospora farinosa. The sequence continues at coordinate 47,507 of CANTFK010000054.1, read as the reverse complement.
AGCATGACAAGCCGATGCACTTGTGTGAACGACTCGCCATTGGCATTTCACCCGCATTTATCCGATTTTGTTTGCCTGTGATTTTCCTGCTCGTCGTGCTCGTGCTCAGCGGCAACTAGTAGCGCGGTGCCGCGCAGAGCTTGACATTTCTGATAGCTCCACGGCTGGCAGATGCTGGACAGGTTCGGCCGCGATGTCGCGCAGGAGTAAGTGTCCGAAGCGCTTCATCCTCGACCCTGGCAACTATCGTGACCGCGTGGGCAGATAGTCGGACAATGCCGACACTAGAAACATACCGTGCGTCACACTGAGGAATTGATCAAATGCCAGTGTGTCAAGGCATACTTGGAAGGCTTGGGCTGGCGTGTCAACGTATCCACGTTGGTGTACGACGCACACTCTATTGGTGCGGTGTTGCCCTCGAACTCATAAGTGAACTACCACCTAGCTGAGCCTGCGAATTGAGTCCAGGCAGGTGGGGGTCACGCAAGCGACTTTCAATATATGAACCCAACATCGACCGCAGCAGTGACAGCGACGACGACAGCGCTTGCCTTGCCACAAAGAAGTCATACCGCTGTCTGGCTTCTACTACTTGGGGGAGATGAAGGTGAATATTTGGTCCAACTAAAGCGTTGTTGAAAAAGACGGACGAGAAAACCTGTTTGGAGGCTTCGTAGAGAAGAACAAGAAGCGTTGCTGGGAGTCCAAGAAGAAGGTGCCAACTAGCGGAATAAATTTGCATTTACAAGTTAATAGAATTCTTTCGCTTGCGAGCTCGAATCTACACTGACTTATCATACCCATAGCGCTTGAGCACTGATCACTTCTGCGTTTACGCTTTCTGTTAAGTAGGTATTGCTCGGCTGAGTTCGCTATCTTTGTGTATCATTGCAAACAAACAAGAAACCATACGCACATTCTCGATGCAGATGGGTTCCTCATCTTATTCATTATTCCTTACTATTGCGTCGGAAGAACATGTACTGTTTGCTTGTAAGCTTGTGCAGCTCTTAATATGTTTTCAATTGTCCTAAAGAGTGATACTGCCGTGGGTCTCTTCTTCGGACTCTCCTGCAAACACTTTGCTTTGATAGTCTCCAGATTAGCCGGAAGATCGAAGATGTTTGACGTCTGTATGAGGTAGCCCACGCTCCAAATGTCGACCTTGACCGTATGGAACGAACATGACAGCATTTCAGGAGCATGCGATTCCGTCTTCAAATGTTCCACTTTTGCAGCCGGTGACAGTGCTCCGTCGTCGAAGTCAATTAGAAACCACTTGTCATCTTCACCTTGATACTTCAGCACATTATTCCATCTCAAGTCTCGATGCATAATATTGATGGCGTGCAGTGCCACTAGCGCCTTGAGTATATCGCGTAAGGCCGTCAGGAGCTGGTGGATACTTTCAGGTGCAGCAAGTCGACCAACAGGAGAAAGCGTTACGTGTCTTTTCGTCATGTTTCCGCTTTTTAGCTGCACAACGTTCGGGACCGAACGTTCCTTCATTCGACAATGTAGATCCTTCAAGTTCTGAATGATGCTGTCACTTGGCATATCCGAGGGATACGTCTTCACCACACAATCCTCTGCAAACAATATCTGCACACCATTGCCTCTTGTGATAGTACCGTACTCGCGTACGTCTAGCGGCTGGATAAAATTTACAACTGGTCGGAAAAGAGTCGAAAGATTCAGCAATGCGAGAAATAGCGAAAGCCGGCTACTGAGATCATCTAGATCGTATGTTTCGATGATTTCCACTTTCACGTCATGTTCCGTCATCTCGTTTTTCCGAAGAGCTACCAAGCACACTTGCAACCCTACAGCAGCGTAGCCAAAAATGTACGGCGCAGCGTCATACCTCCATATCAGTTGCTCGTGCAATTCTTTGATCGGCACTTCCAACGCTCCATATGCTTCTTCTTCCCCGCGAAATACGCACACATTGCTATTGCCGTAGTAAAAGCACAAATCTGGTCGATAGAGGTCAGTAGAAGTAGACGCATTCGTATTGCGACAATAGCGCCCACTTACCACGCGCTTTAGCAACGTCGCAATGAGGCTATCCCACAAGTAATGGTATGTTGGTTCGGTTATAAACTCATAGATGTCAGGAGGATAAACAAAATTCCTCACGATCGCTATAGTTTCATACCCAACTCGTTTACGTGGTTCAGGTTCAAACAAGTCGTAAAAAAGGCTAGTACACTCTCCACTAGTGTTCAGCTGATCGAACATCTGGTCAAACTGTTCCAAGATGGGAATTTTGATACGAAGCGGCCGTTGCAGGTACTCTTTCAAATCTTCACAAGTCAATGGTAATACTGTAACCTGCTCGTTCTTAATTGCCTTCATCCAAGCGTCCAGGGCATCTTCATCCGCCCTTTTCCGTTTCCACTCGTTACCGAATGCCGTCGCTTGCTCTGGAACCACCACCAGCACGTGAATTTGTCTCCCTTTTGGAGTCTCCATACCTTCAAGGAGATCGGAAACAGGGTCCTCCCCCTGCAGCTCAAGGCCTTCTTTCGTTATCTCTACGACGAAAGTAGTCATCTCGCCCATATTTAACTGTATTACATCTTCCGTGCTCGAGGCCAGCCACTTGCCGTCTACCGTCTTGGCAGGGAAGAGCTGAAGTTCATTCGCAGGAAACTGGTACATTCTTTCCACCTTGATCGCCTTCTTCAAATCCCCCATCGACTGATTCGGGTCGATATTCACAACAAATGCGCTTCCCTTCCTACCAACGATCGCGCAGACGAGCTTGACCATGTCTTCTTAAGACGGCAGATTCTCGAATGAATGACAAGAATATTCTATTCGTAAATGAATATGACGGATTGTATGTGACACAACACTGAGCATAGGATGTGGGACATCCTTTTCATTCTGGTTGAACGACCTGGCGTTAGTGTGGGTCCCATTTAATGCTGAGCTACTGTCGAGCGAGGTGGCACCAGAGCCGGTCTACTACAAGTAGGAAGGATGTCTACAAAAAAAGTAGGAAAAGGTCACATCTATGTTTGTAATGGCTACGATGCTGGACGGTTGTTGCAGGTAATGAATGTGCCTCACGCTTGCTGAATGTGATCAGTTTGCAAGAACGAGGTGGATCGGACTAAGGACGTTGCCGATATGGCTCAGCACGAACAGATTAAAAAGTTTGTGGCCGTTACGGTCGCTTGCGACGTCCCGATATTCTCATCTCGGTCGTGTTCATGTACAAATGTGGATGGGGTGCGAGTACATTTGCCGCAACATTTTCATTCTAAAGCGAGACTTTGCCTCGAATGCTCAAGCTGATGGTCATTCGTTTAACCGATATATAAATAAATTAGAGAACCATAAAGGTGGCGTCGCAGATACCTCTATTCTGTAGGGTATGCTGCGTGTTGGCGACGAGATCGAGGTGAGCCGATATTGTCATCAAGGACGAAGAAGGCAAAATAACTTGCATCCTTATTGTGTCACTTTGTGCGGACAAGAATGACCTGCAGTTTGCCGTAATCGGCAGTTTTGTCGGTGTAGGAATGCGCATTGATCCAACGCTGACGCGTCGGATCGTTGGGTAGGCCAGGTGCTGGGCCTGAAGAGCAGTCTACCTCACGATTCATGAAGCTAAAACTTAATAACTTTTACCCTGCTCAAGCGTCGACTGGGCGTAAAGACTCACAAGGCCACCAAGATCTCGAAAGTGCAGAAGATGTCGAAGGTGAGGTATCATCGGTGCAGGTATCGTCGCTCACGTAGTAAAACTGCAATGAAACAAATACAATATATGACATCGGTACAAAAGACAAACTGATGCCGGTCTTGCATCAGAACTTCGATGTTCCATGTCTTTAGCATAGTTGAGCGCTACTTTGGCATTCAATGTTCATCAAGAAATGTCAACTAGCGCTAACAGTGACAACCTAACGGCTGCGTTGGTGTTGTACCCCCCCCCCCGAAGACCATGTAGCTGAAAGTGGTCCTCGCTAGTTGTTTGTTTGAGGAGAGAAATTTGATGTTCGAAGTCTCTTCCAAGAAGCTCCAGAAAGCGGATGGGTTATCACTAAATGATTGTTTTTGACCCTGGTTCAGCGGGTATGTACGTCATCTTAGTGGGCATCTGAGTTGTTTATGCTTTGAGTCATGCACGATACATCGGATTCTTCTCTAAAAGGTATTCCACGATGTATCATGACTTAAAGTTATGAGTCTTGCATGATACATCATGTGATGTAATTTTCTACAGAAAGGTTTTTGACGATGTATCATGACTCAAAGCGTTAACGATATGAGTCATGATACATCGTGTGATGTGGATTCTTCTCCATCAAAACAGAAAGGTTTGCCCGTCGCATTTTTTCACAAGTCCGTGCTCACATCATAAAAACAATAGCCGAAAAAAGCAAAGATCACAAAGGTGAGTGAAATTCCTGTCCCAATGTGACAGTTAGATTTGATCAACGTTGTTTGTTCTGTTTAGTTTGAAAGTTTCAAGCAAGTAAACAAGTCATGACCCCACCACTCTGTACAACAAGCAATGGCGCTCCGATGCCCCGGTTTGGGTTGACGGCATCTGCCACTGCTGGATCAACAGGCCCTCTTCTCCTGGAAGACTTCGAATTCATCGACCACCTGTCGCATTTTGACCGTGAGCGGGTACCGGAGCGCGTTGTTCACGCCAAAGGTGGCGGTGCTTTCGGGTACTTTGAAGTGACTCACCCTGAGATCACGGAGTTCACTTGTGCCAAGATGTTTTCGGAAGTTGGTAAGCGCACGCCCGTTGCAGCTCGTTTTTCATTCGTGACGGGTGAGTCTGGTAGTCCTGATACGACGCGCGACCCACGCGGTTTCGCTCTTAAATTTTACACGGAAGAAGGTAATTGGGATCTCGTGTGCAACAATACGCCGATCTTTTTCATTCGCGATCCAATACTCTTCCCAAGCTTTATCCACTCGCAGAAGCGTCTGCCCGCTTCGCACTTAAAAGATGCCAATATGGTCTGGGATTTCTTTTCACTCCGTCCCGAGTCACTGCACATGCAAACGTGGCTTTTCTCGGATCGTGGAATTCCCGCCGGCTACCGATTCATGAACGGCTACGGCAGTAACACGTTTGCTAATGTCAATGCTGAGGGAAAAAGGACGTATGTGAAGTACCATTTCAAGACGGATCAAGGTATCCGCAATATGCCTGTGGAAGAAGCTGCCTATCTTGCTGGTGCCGACCCCGACATTGCCAATCGAGACTTGTTTGAAGCCATCGAAGGTGGTGAATTTCCATCTTGGACGTTGTATATTCAGACGATGACTCCTGAGCAAGCCAAGAAACATAACTTGATTGCGTTTGATGTGACAAAGGTGTGGCCGCATGGAGACTTTCCACTGAAAGAAGTCGGACGACTGGTATTGAACAGGAACCCGCGCAACTACTTTGCCGAGATTGAGCAGCTTGCTTTTTCTCCATCGCACATGGTCCCTGGGATTGCGCCGTCACCCGACAAAATGCTGCAAGGACGTTTGTTCTCGTACCCGGACACGTTGCGTCACCGTTTAGGTAAAAACTATCAGCAGATTCCGGTGAATCGGCCGCTGAAGGAACCACAAACGTACCAGCGGGATGGCCCCTTTGTGGTAAACGGGAACATGGGCGACGCGCCGACGTACTTCCCGAATAGCCTAGGTGGGCCGCAAGAATCTGAGTCACTCCGTTACAACTCGTACGAGGGGGAGCACGCTGTAGTGGACAAATATTCGTCCGCGTATGATGACAACCTATCGCAAGTTCGTGTTTTCTACCGCAAGGTGCTGGACGAAGCAGCGCGTGACCGACTTGCGGAAAATATCGCTACTTCGCTCGTGAATGCTTCCGAGCCGGTGCAGGAGCGTACGTTGAAGAATTTTAAAAGTGTCGATGAGGACTACGCACACCGCGTGAAGGTAAAAATGGATAAGATGTTGAAGACGAAGCACTCAATCTTCAATTTCAAGAAGGATTCAACGGCACCCCTTAATCCACCGCGCAAGGGTTTCACGCCGGTGGCACCATAAGTTTTCATATATTTGGGCATTGAGAGGACGGCGGAGCTGCCGTGGTTGTTTGAGAACAGTTATTATAGGATGAGCCTACCGCTAACTTCGCAGTAATTGATATCGACCGTTTAAACAGTAAATTGAAGACATGCGATGGTGTTGTGTTTGTTATGAATGGTACTTGGAATAGGTTCACTCGTCTGAAGCCGTCAAGACATGCCTGTAGAGAAGATATAACGAGATGTGAGGTGGCCGCTAACCAGTAAGTGAGGAAGGGTGAGTTATCGAAGCTTCATCCTTTTGTACGAGTGTCAAGAATACGACAATCACTGCACCGCAACTTTTTCCGATGCAGCTTGAATAGATACTTTGAAGCACGTATCTTGAAAATTGGGGACGCTATCTGTCACTTCCAACTCGTTTTGCTCGTTGTGATTTCCTAGTGCGAACATCACCCTTATTGCTCAGCCATGAACAGTTTCTGCTGCTAGGGTGCCAAAAAATAGTGCTTAGCGCTCAGGGCACAATGCGATTATACGATGTAAGCTAGGATGAAGGCTTTGCAGGCTCAAGAACTAGCTAGACCTCGATGCTTTGAATCTACTTTGCGAAACACCTGTCTGTGTGCCACGAAGTCTTCCTTTCAGCAAAGCGCGTTACAGGTTTATCGCGACAATACGTTAGAAATTGTAAGACTAGTACAGGCTAACTACATGTTGATGACACCCCGAACTATCGCAAGTGCCGTTGTGGTTGCATGGAAAACTACGACTACTCAAACTGTGGTGTTGATAGTTACATGGTGTGACATTACCGAAACAGTATGCAGCCAAAGGGTGTTGCTAGACGTCATGGTGTATCCTGCAGCAAAAAAGTGTCGTTACCCATGATTGGAATTCAGCACAAAAGCGCTAACTCACATCAGTAGAACTCGGATGCCTCTTGTTCAATCACTAGAAATACCTTGAATTCTGATGACTCTCTCTGTTTTAAGGTTATCTTCGAGCCATAGCACTAGAAACTGTATTTGCAAGTAGTACAGCTCTCACGTGTTCCAAGTGCTCGAATGGCGGAAGTGAACGCCTGACCATTTTTAAACTGATGATGTATAACGTCTTTGAGCTCACAAACACCAAACCTATGTGGGCCGAACGAACTGGAAGCCATTAAAAGACTTCTTGTTGCTACGAGATAATAAGAAACCCGTTACACTTGACACGCCCTTGCCTTGCAAGCACGAGAGCTGGCATGTCACACTCTCCGCTTTTAGTTTGTCTTTCGTGTTTTCTCTGTCTTGAAGTTGCGACACCCGCCTCATGATTGCTCTGCCTAAAGAACCCTCGACCGTAATTTCCGGCGGGTCCCCCCTGGAACCACCACCACCATCACCACCACCGCCAAATGAACGGCAGCAAACTTCCCCAAAGGGTTGGTACGTGCAATTTCGACGAGTCTTTTTCGCACTTCAAATCAGTTACAGCGGAAGGTATTCCATCGAACGGTTATTGGCGCTGGAAGAATACACTCAAAATACATCAATCGCTCGAGTACTGATGGTATGCATCGGAACTCCACTACCCATGGCAGCTCTTGTTCTACTTCAGGAATGTGTGCCTTTACAGGACCCAACGGAAGGCTGGAGCGCAAACTTTGGGTTTTGGATTCGAGTAGCAATTCTCGGTGGTGTTGTGGCCGTTGGAATAGCTGCTTTCGTCGCTTACATGATTCCAGGCGTCGTGCTGTCCAAACGACAACTTACATTGATTTTCATCGGTCAGGCAATTGGGTACCCTGCCGTTGGAATGCTCGTGGCTGCACTTTGGGTTTTCCCGATCCCCTTTATGGTTCTGACAATCATGACCCTCTTTGTACTGGTGTTTATTGTGCTGTTCCGCATAATTGTTGGAAAACAAACCTTTAGTCAAATGGCGACACATAAAGAACAACTCATCTTACTTGTCAGCTTCAGCGGCTCTCAGTGCGTAATGGCCTTCACCTACGCAGCGTACGAAGTGCTCTTTGAACATGTCACCGGCACCTTCTTCGAGTTACCCGTGGTACTTTTACTTCCTGTTATCAAAGTCATCATGAAGAAAGTGGTTTCACTAGCCATTGTGCACATGGAAGACATGATCCCTGAAGGCGTCATCTTCACGGTTGACTTCTTCAATTCAATGTATCTTGCCACATGCATGCAGAACACGTCTTCCATCACGACAGTAGCCGCAGTGATGGTGCTTGACTTTGGACAAACGGCAATATCTCTCCGAAGCCTTCACAAAAGATCCGACACAATTTTGTCTCGACTTCATCAGGCCTGCGGTATAACTCTGAAGAGTGATAGTCTACTACCTGTGGTCCGGTTGTTGTGTCGTGATAAGGACAAGTTTGAACAGCAAGACCGTCAGGATGTTCTTCTGTATTCCTGCCTCCCACACAAGGTATCACAAGATGGACAATCTCTCCTTAAAACACTTGAACATGTGCCGGACAACGGAGTTTGCAAGCTTCCGCAATTTATGATTTCAAAGCCGTGGAGTCACTCACGCCGCAAGGAAACAAGTGTTGTGCCAAGTAACGCAAAACCAATCACCATCGTTAGGCCAGATCAAAATCAGCAGGAACCCGCTGAGTCGGTTGTTATCGAGGTGTCAGTTCCTCTACACCAAAACATTCTCAGAGAGACGCTCGGGGTGCTTTTTACGTCTGAATGTCTCATATTGACCGAGTATATGGAATTCATCATTCCCGTTCTGTACGGGAATTTCATACTGTTGGTGGTAAATCTGCCCAGTGCACGATATCACATGGACTTGCTGGATGTCAACCTCGATAATGTAGCAGACACACTGCTCAACGTTTACGTCTACGCGCTTTTGGAATTCGCTTCATTTCTGACGCTCACGCTAATGATGATGCGGAATTGTCGGCTGCAAGCGATCTACCACTTGGCATTCGTGCTAGAAACGCAAGCGCTTCTCGTGCAAGTGAAGCTGATGACCTGGGTGTTGATGTCCTTAAGCTTTCGCGTCATACATTTCGGTAAGAACGATTTTTTCACCAGTGAGCAGGTCGGTCGAATTCTATGTATCTTGTGTGCTAACACTTCCACTTGTCAATTTGCAGGCGCTGACTTCACATTTGAGTTTTCTTGGATGACGCACAACAACGCGTAACGTGCCAAAATCTCCACATTCCAAGCAGCTACGCAATCCCCGAGAAAACCCAGCATCAGCTTGCGACCATAAAAACGATGACATGACAGTCATATCCTTGAATAAAGCTTCATCTAAGGACAGTGTTCCTTCATTCACCCCATTGTTTGCAAATTTGGTTTGTCGCTCCAATTCCACAAGACGTTAAGAATAGTTGACCGCTTGTAGTCTTCCGATACTTCAACAAAAGAGTACAATAGACTTTTTGCACCAGCTTGTTTTGCAAATATTAGAGTCGGTGTTACGCCATGCCTTGCCGTCCTTCTTGACATTTTGTTTTTGCCAAACCGATAATTACACCATCGACACCAACAAAGTTTGCACCATCTCTCTGCCAAAAATCAAAAATGATTCGCAGTCATGCAGTACGTCAACTATGATTGAAGACACGACCTTGATCCGCATCACTGGAAACGAACGAGCTCGGTAACGTGAACTCCATCACGCGATTATTGCAACATCCCAGTATTCCAAATATGTTCGTCAAAAGATGGAGACGGCTCAGCATTTGGCAGGCTGTGCTTAGGGAGGCAATGGATATCAAGTTCTCAACTCTACTCCACGTGGCTTCATTTGGCTTTTTCGTCGTCATATTGGACTCAGTAAAACATCAACTTGTTATCAGCTGTAGCGCACGTATTCCCACACAACTGCAGTAGTCTGACTACTCCTCAGAGCTACGAGAAATGAACAGAGGCACAGTTAGCAAAATAATATGAATACACAAAAAGCTTGTGCACTAGTATCTGTATTGTCGTAAATGTCACCGTTCGAAGAATCAAAAACACTCATTCGTTGATTGTCCCCTTGTCTACAGCAAACGTTTCTCAGCCGCGCGTGCGTGGCCTTCGAGGCCCTCCATGCGAGCCAGCAGTGCCGAGTCCTTTACAAGTGCCTGCGATTCCTCAGCGTCGTCAATGCGCATCCACGTGCGTATACGTAAAAACGTGTGCACCGAGAGTCCACCCGTGTATTTCGCAGTGCCGCCAGTCGGAAGCACATGGTTCGGACCAGCACCATAGTCACCAAAGACTTCAGCAGCACGTCCGCCAATGAAAAGTCCGCCATAGTTTGTAACTTTGTCTGCAACTTCACGTGCATTGCTCGTAATGATTTCTAAATGCTCTGGAGCCAACACGTCAGACATGTTGACACATGTAGCCATGTCAGGACATAGCACTGCAAAGCCATTCTTCACACTGATACTAGCTGTTGGAGCCGATGGCAATGTCTCCAATTGCTTTGTAAGCTCTTCATTTACGGTATCAATGAGCTTTTGACTCGTAGTTACAAGAATTGGTACAGCTGCTGTATCATGTTCTGCTTGGGCCAACAAGTCGGACGCAATAATTGAAGGATCGGCTGTCTCGTCTGCAATCACGAGACACTCAGACGGGCCAGCCAACATGTCAATGGCACATTTGCCATAAACAAGCGATTTGGCTGCTGTCACCCATTTGTTACCAGGACCTACAATAATGTCACAGACGGGAATACCTCCAATACCGTATGCCATTGCAGCAATTGATTGGGCTCCTCCTGCCGCGAGAAAATAATCAGCACCAGCTACATACGCTGCAGCAAGTGTCGCTGGTGCTGGACGAGGAGACGAGACAACGACTGTCTTTACACCAGCTACGCGAGCCGTTACAGCTGTCATTAACACAGAGGATGGCAGAGGGTATCGCCCACCCGGTGCATAACACCCAGCTGTAGCCATGGGTGAAACCTACCCCATATCCATTTCACCCAACAACAAAAAAGAAACCAATGAGTCCCACTGCTGCTTCAACTGGGTTATATCTAAAAAACCTCAAAATAGTTTACATACGTCTTGACCCGCTACTCCGCCATCGATTTTCTGCTCAATGTTTTTAATAGAAGCCCGTTGAGTCTCCGCGAACAGTTTGATACGCCCGGCCGTTCGGTGTAACACTTGTTGCTGGGCCTTAGGTAACGTCTCAAATGCTTTTTGTAGTTCCAATTGGCTCACAAGAAGTGGAACATTTTCATGAGGCACGTCACCTAATCTCACAGCGTGTTCCATGAGCCCTGTGATCCCTTTGACACGCACGTCATTGACAATGAGCTTGGCGTCTTCGAGCGCCAAGGGGTCTACAGGATCGTATGCAAAACTGGCCACGTCGGATGGAGTGATCTGTTTAAGCGGGGATGCCATGATGCTCCGCAAGAATGATGGTCACTTGTGGTGGTGATGGTAAGAGGAAGAGTGTTGGTGCACGGCCAATAATCAGTGGAGTACATAGCGTTTATGTGGTATACACAAAAAAGCGACACAGTTCTGTGTCATGAGCGCATAATATGTCTTGTTCGGTACGATAAACGTCCATTTCAGGACAAAACTACTTGTCACGAGCAACCTTTTGTGTCCACCACACTAGATTTTGCTTTGTCATGTACGCTGGAGGTGGAGCGAACGAAGGGGACCATCATGGTGGTGGCAATGCGCCATTCTCGAGCGCTGCGACGGAAGCCAATGATTTGGATGCATTGGTCTTTGAATTTGGTACATCAAGATGTAAACTTGGCTATGCAGGCGAGGATTTTCCGCGTGTATTTGAGCATCCTATGCCCCTCGAAGACCTGCAGGATGATCAGGATTTAGGCCGACGAGTCAGTCGTAGGTCGGCGCAGGTCGAGAGTGATCCTGAAAAAATGGCCCAATGGCTTTTTGATGCCAGTTGTGGACAGTTGCAGACGAGACTGAGTGAACATCCGCTTCTATTGGTGGAAAGACCATTTACTTTACCCGAAGAGATCACAGGAGATATAGGACAGGATCAGGATGAACAGGATGTCTCAAGTGGTACCAATAAATCAGAGATCAAGACAAAAGTTCAGGCCCATAGCAGCATGAAGAAACGGGACTTTAAAGCTCGAGAACAGATGGTGGAAGTAATTATGGAAGAGCTTGGTGTTCCTGCTCTTTTTGCTGCAAAAAGTGCGGTCCTAGCTTGTTATGCTAATGCTAGGACCAGTGGCCTAGTAGTGGAAATGGGCGCGACATATACTAGTGTCACGTCAGTACATGAAGGTTATGCTTTTGCATTTCCAAAGAGTCAAGTGGCGTTATTTGGTGGTCATGATTTGGACGCTTTCTTGAGACTCAAATTGGCTCCGCAGATTGTCAAGAATCTAGAAGAGAAAGCACTATTAACGTCCATGGATATGGAAATTGCCAAGAGGAAGAAACAGACATGGTTCTATGTCGTCGAAGCTAAAGAAAGTGGACTTTGTCGTGCAGCTGACGGACCTTTTGACGAAGCGCAGAATGCACAGTTGCCACTGATTAATTATGAGCTGCCTGATAAAACCATTGTCTCAATGGGTACTGAGCGGTTTAGTGTGGCGGAGCATTATTTCTTGAAAGAAATAGTGCCGACTGCTACGAATAGCGCGACGGCCAGTATTGATACCAAAAGCTCCAAAGCGGATGGTCATGGTATGCGACTCCCGGAGATGATCTGTGAGACGGGAGGACTTACGACAGAGACGGAGTTACGTAAAGAGCTTTTCCAGAACATTGTACTGACAGGGGGCAGCTCGTGCTTTGAGAATATGCCAACCCGAATTGAACGTGAAGTGGTGACGAGATTGAGCGGCATGCCGTTATCCTTGACAGGATCGGGGAACAACGGTGTATCGAGCGGTTTCCCCAACAGTTTGCGCGTGAAGGTAGTTGCTGCGCATCAACAGGAACGTCGTGTGGGTGCTTTCCTTGGTGGTTCGATTCTCGCGTCGTTGGGATCGTTTCATGAGATGTGGATGTCGAAAGCAGAATACGCAGAGCATGGTGCCGCTCTCATTCACAAGAAATGTCCATAAAGAAGTAGCTGACATCTTGTCATGAGCTGGAGCCATGTTCAAGGCGTTTCCTTCGCAGACCACACGGTTAAACTACAGTTTTCTCCGTCGGGAAGCGTTAAACTTTGGCTAATACATCGTCAGCAGCTATACTGACAATGCTGCAAGGCCGTACTAAAAAATTTGTTATGACGCGAGACGTCATTCATGGGTACGACAGCGCCTTGTTTAGCTGTCGGTACACCTATAGCCCCTTTCAATCATACAGCACTTGAGTGCAAGGCTAACACATAAGCTATCTCGTTGGCCGTCGAAATCCACAATACATGCGTTATTTCTTCCACGCGCCCCCATGCCTTCAAGCGTTGACCGTTACTATTTTTCTGGGAAAATGTAGTAATGTCCTTGTCTCACAAGGAATGCCTTCAGACTGACGCTAGCTGCCTCATAGAGGTCATGGATCAGTTATGGTTATGGCCATCAGGATGATAGTGCGAGCTCAAAACGCATACCATATAGGCATGCCAACTTTTGCCGTTAGCAATGCTGTGGCTGTGTCGGATCGTGTATCGAGTCGAATGAAAGCAAACTCACGATAACATTCTTTCACTGCAATCCGGAACAGTATCGCTATCCCATACTACCAGCGTGCAGCTCTACAATGAAACGAAATGGATCAATGTTTACACGCGATTCCTACGATCACCTTTTCAAACGTATGACAGACAACCCATCATTCGTTCCTCAAAAGACTTTCAGACAGCACCATCACGAACAGATTCAATCTGACTCGATCTCTCGCAGTTGAAAATCAACTCCAAAGCCTGGTACATTCAGTCTCATGGCTCTCATTCACAACCGCTATCGCCCCGTACGAAAGCTCGCTCACACGACGTATGGTGGTATCTATCTCTGCAATGACGAAATGATACAATCGCATCCTGTGGTGCTTAAATGCGTGTCGCTATTGCGTGCCATTCACATGCTGGACCAGTACAAACCGAACCTTCAATTGCCCGACGACCCCCGACAAGAAAAGGCTTTTGCCAATTTCCAACGTGTTTCGCATCCACACCTTGTCAAGTACCTGGATGACTTTGTCGAAGGTCACACGCTGTATTTTGTGCTGGAATATTGCGCTGGTGGGGACCTGTACGCCAGTGTGAACCGAGGCCAAAACCGACGACTCAACGGTGTTGACGCACTTGCTGTCATCAAACAAGTGGCGGAGGGCGTTGCTTACTTGCATAGCCACAATTTTGCCCATCGAGATTTGAGTCTCGAGAACATCATGCTCAACCAAGGTGTGTTCAAGATTGGAGACTTTGGGCTTTCGACACGGACCGATCAGCTGTGCTTTGAGAGCGTGGGCAAAGCTTATTATATGGCGCCCGAGGTAGTAGCCCCGAAAGTCATGTACGACCCCAAGGCGGCCGATATGTGGTCGTTGGGCATTATCCTCTTCATCCTCGTCACGGGGTCACCGTTGGTGCCACTGGCGACGGAAGAGGATTCTGCATTCCGAGTGTTTAAAAAGGTCGGCGTGCGAGAGGTGCTAGTAGCGTGGAGGATGGTAGACGTGCTTGATGAGAGAGCCCTGAAGCTACTAGATGGTCTACTACAGTGCGACCCGAAGAAGCGAATGACTGTCGAGCAGGTGCTGAGTCACGACGCTTTCAACCGGAAAGCAAAGGCATGATGAAGTATGCAAACTCGATTGCATTAAAGCTAAGAATGCGAGCACTTTGAGGTTGTTTGATTCGCATGATGCCTGCAGAGGAACGGTATACATCCATGTATACATGGGTTTGCCTTTTCAGCTTGTACCCTCATGACGGATGAAAATGTACCCATTATGAAGCTGGTAGTTAACTCATCTCAGTACATAACTTATCAGCTGAAGTTGCACGAGTTACTGCTACTTTACAAATCGTTGGCATATTATTTTTCAGAGTCTAAAGCGAATTTAACGTTCATGGATCCCCCGGAGCAATTGTACGCACTCGTGCTTGAACTGTCGTCGCCTGAACAGCGTGAAAGCGCCTTGTTGGAGCTTAGCAAAAAGCGCGAGGAGTTTCCAGAACTAGCGCCTATTCTCTGGCATTCGTTCGGGACTGTGGCTGCGCTACTACAGGAAATTGTAGCCATTTATCCACTTTTGTCACCTCCCCAACTCACGGCTCATGCCTCTAACCGAGTTTGCAACGCACTGGCTCTTTTGCAGTGTGTCGCATCCCATTCGGAAACTCGTACTCATTTTCTCAATGGTGCGTAACTAAAAAAAAGAAGAGTGATGGTCTTAAGTGAAAAAAAACACAGAATGTGGAACGATTTTTTAGCCACACTTTTTTGCCATATCTAACCTTTTTGTGTTCCAGCACACATTCCCTTGTATTTGTATCCGTTTTTGAACACGGTGAGCAAAAACCGGCCATTTGAGTATTTACGTCTGACAAGTCTTGGAGTCATTGGTGCACTGGTTAAGGTAAAAAAAGAAAAACAAGCGTGATGGTTCCATTTTTTGGATACTGACTCTTTTTTTATCTTTTCGTTATATCAGGTTGATGACTCAGACGTCATCAATTTTTTGTTACAGACGGAAATTATCCCACTTTGTCTCCGGATTATGGAAGCAGGGAGTGAATTATCCAAGACAGTGGCTACATTTATCGTGCAGAAAATTCTGCTCGACGACATGGGACTCACTTATATCTGTCACACTCCCGAGCGGTTCTATGCCGTAGGAACGGTATTGAGTAAAATGGTGGCAATTTTAGTGGATACGCCCGCTCCACGACTTCTGAAGCACATTATTCGTTGCTATCTTCGTTTATCGGATAATCCACGGTAGGATATTTTAGCTGCATATGGGGTTAGTAGATGAATGTAGTCACTCATTTGATGCTCTTTGTGTTGTGTTTACAGTGCTAAAGAAGCTCTTCGTCAGTGTCTGCCAGAAGCTCTACGTAACCACACGTTCGATGAGGCTCTGAAGGAAGATGCTACTACAAGTCGCTGGCTCGCACAACTTTTGTACAACATTAGCACGGATACAAGCGTGGGTGCTGGGGCTGTCCAGGGTGCACGTCTCTCTAGTTAGATGGACGGCCTAGAGCAAAGGTAAGAGAGAAGAACAGCCAAGACAGGGTACAAAAAATTACTCGACAGCAAATGGGGTTGGCAAGACGTCATTAAAACTTAACAGCAAAGCAACCTGAATCCTCTCAAAACTTTCCTACATACGAGAGGGCACCAGACGCTTGATAATTTTGTTGTACAGTGACGCATAGACGTTTTCATTGTGCTGAGCAAGACGTCGTAGCACTGACGAGGTCTCACTGATCTCCGTGGCAAAAGGCGCCAGTGATGGATGCAGATCATCCATTGCATTGCCTTGCTGCAATGAAGCTTCGAAAGCGCGAGATGCTCGTGAGAAGAAGAGCTTGAATACGGGATTGTCAGCAGCAAAAGATCCGAGCAGACGCTTCTCCAATGCTTGCAATTCTTGTTGGACATCTTCGTCACCCGAACTCTCCAACTGACGAACATCCTGGGAAGCTTGGGCAGCAAGCTGTGCGCCCGAAACTCCAGGTGAGAGCAACAGCGCGCTCAGCCGATGGCCAACAGTGTGAATGAATCCTGCAGGAGTGGCTAGGCTGCGACGAGCAACGTAGTCTTGAACCAATGCAAGAAGACTTGAAACAACTGCAATGCGATCAAGTGTATCACGACAAGCACGAATGCGCTCCACATCCAGTTTAAAAGTTTCCGGCCAAACACGAGTGGGAGTTCCATCGATATGTTTCACCACCAGCGCCCAGATACTTGCGCGCAGAAAACGCTTAAATGCTCCACCCTCGTGACGCAAAAGGCAAGCATGCTCTGATTCATCAACATCTGATCGTGCTAGATAGACTTCCATCTCCAAACCCAACCATTTTTGCGTCATTGCAAAAGTCACATCCAAACTTTTAGATTCCGACATCCGTTTGTAAAGCTGCTTCTGCTCGTACTCTACGCCATGTTGCTGTAGAAATGCGCCCAGGAGACCGAGATGAGAGTTCAGCACATCAATGCGCAGTTCGTCAACCTTATCCAGAGCAAAAGCAAGGAATGCTACGAGCAACTGGACTGGGGTCATTACACCAGCCGCAACACGGTTGGCCCAGTCGGATCGAAATTCCCGCGTGCTGGCAGCTCGTGCTGGTGCTTCCGCTTTCTCAATGGCGTCCAGAACACCATTGCACCGCGCGTGAATGGCGCGGACATTCCTCATGGGATCTTGCATCAGCATCCGAAGTTGGTCTGAGTGAAGTGCACTGTCCACCTGATCTATCAACGCTGACACTGCGATCCCTGAATTAGTCCCGCTGCCACCAGCCAGAGCATCTCTAAAGATCGTGCGCAGCTCTTCCGTACGAGCAAGCAGCGTCTCGACATCGTTCGCCGCAATCACGCGGTCCCAAAAGGCCTTCGTCATGGCTTTACGTACACGAACAGCCATCGCCGCTACTGAGTGCTTTGACGCTAAAGCTGCAGCCGATACTTCCGCATCCTTGTCTCTTTGGACCTGGAAATGCGGGTTCATAATCAACTCGTGTACAAGTTTTGGATCGGCAAGAAGAGCCTGGTTGACACTCGGTGGATCTCCGCCAGAAACTTTATCATCCGCCACATCATGTCCCCGCATATCGTCATCCTTTTTGTCCTGATCACCTCTCTTACCTACATTTACCGGTCTCGACGCCGATACCGCGGTGGTCTCAGACGACAATGGATTGTTATCTCCCTCAACATTCACTGACATATCATCAGCATCCACTGGTGCATTGCCTGCCCCGTCTTCCTGTCGTAAACTCTGCTCTAGCTCCACAACCTTCCGCTTAGCATCATCTCTGCCTACCAACTTTTCCAACGCCATCTGCATTTGCACCAATTGTCCCTGCGTCTGTCGTAAAAGTTCATAGACTCCATCCACTCCATTTTGCGCTTCCTGTGCTTGCATCTCATACTTCCTGTACACCAAACTCAACTCCCGATATGTCGTCAATAATTCCGCTGCCAAACACTCTGCATCCCGTTTCTTCCAACGGGCAAATGCCTCCGTATAAAAAGCGAATCTCGCCGACAATCCTGCCACCGTTTGTGTCAGTTCCTGTGATCTTTCAAACCCATCTGATGCTTCCAAACAGCGCATCAAATTCTCCATACTCGATAGAATCCCACTAGCAGCATAGTGCAGTCTCTTGGATGGATTACGGCCCATAATGTCCATAGGATGGCACGTAATCATTCCTGCCATCATCAAAACCCGAAAACTCATACCTCCTTGAGACGATACCAGCCGCATCCTTTTGGTATCCGTTTCTACAGGTTTCTTCCCCAAAATGTTTACTTTTCTGTGATCGAAACCTTCAGCCATCAAGACCTTTAACAGCTGTTGTGCAGCTTGTACCACTGTACGTTGTTGCAACAAAATCATACAATTTTCAAAACTTGCCGTTTTCATCTGATTCCAGCAAGAAAGCACTTTTTTCACATCTTGTTGCACTTTTCGCAGCGCGGTTGCCGTTTTACGGTTTGCCACGTGGCGACGGAACCACCGCTGGATATATTTCACCCTTGTTGCCCGTTCTTTCACACTTTCCACGCTTTGCCAACGTTGTATCAGACGGCGAACACGTTGTTGCGTTTGTTCGTGACGACGACGAGTTGCCTCGTCTAGTTGATCTGCGAGTGTACGTCGTGCTCTGTCCGCCCTGTCGCTTTGATTCGCGCGCACCAATTCGACTTTTTCCGTAATCAACTCGGTTCGCTTTTTACATTGAAGTTGCAGTTGCACCAGCTGTTGATGGCGTCGTCGTGCCGCCTCTTCCACTTTCGAAATGGATGACTGACGAGAAACCCTAATCTCTTCATGTCGCTTCATGCGCATCCCCCTTGCCACCTCTTGGGCATGTTGGACTCGCGCACGAGCTCGAGCTGCTAGTTGTCGAGTGTGCATGGCACGAATATCATTAGCACGTGCAATACGCGACTGCAATTCGGCGGCTAGAAGCTGCGGATCCGAGGAGGCGCTGGTGGGAGCGCAGCAGGCTCGGGAACGGGCCTCCAGACGCAATTGACATTTACTTTTTTGTTTATTCACCATTTTTTTACTTTTTAAGTTTTGATAAAATGAAAGATAGAGAACAAAGAAATGGAAAGAAAAGACATATTTTTTGTATACTGAATAGAAATGATAATGTATGGAACAATGTATGTAAATGGAAGGGGTGGTTATGATATAAAGGAATTAGCTGAGGGGTAGGCGATAGCCCTCATTCAGTTAACTCGCAGTCTCTTAACCGTTAGATTGTGAATTTTTTGGGGCATCGCTCAACACTGTTGCAATGTATACAAACAACAAGAGTTTTTGACCCGACAATGCAAAAATGTCTAAACGTTGTGTTGCCTCTGATTGAAAGAGCATATAAAGTGAATGATGGATCGTTAGCTGCCGCAAAAAGGGTGTTGTTTTAAGTTTTTTATGCACGAATCTGCCCACACATGGGATGATACCATATATCGAAACCTGCATGGGCTATTCGCGCTCCAAAGATCAAATATGTTTACTCTCAACAAAGATCGTCTGACCGGACGACATCACAACGATATAATTCTTGTCCAACTTGATACGTCCACACTTTACTTTTCTCAGGCCCCATATGGTTTGTAGTTGGACAGGAAGTCGAGGAAAAAAACAAATAAATGAAAGACGAATGGATTTTGATCAGAGACGTTGTGACAAACTCATACGATAGGGTTATTAGATCCGAGGTAAACGTGATGTTAAGAGACATACACCTGTAGAGGTTTCGTCTTGAGGACCACCTGGTAGTTTTAAATAGAAAAAAGCTAGGTATCACACGGACAAGAATGGAATCATCTGTTTGCTTACCAAATGTTTACTAACAAGAGCAGATCGTCATTCTTTCAATGATCGACTGCCCGACGATAGTGCTGTTCCTTTGTAGGTGTCTATTGTAGCTGCTCGAACCGTCGCTCATTGTCTTACGGTGGCTATCACGAAAAAACAATCTTAAAAAGGAGCTACATAGTTGAAGATTTTGTATTAGGCATGTACATGTTGACGTTCATTTGCTAAGCCTTCGCAACATTTGTTCGAAAACAAGGTCGTCTCATTACTAAGAGAGATTTTCCATACTTACTAGTAACTTATTACGTAGAAGACAGACAAACAAACGTCCTCAGACACAAAACTTTGCTCGTCCTCTGTTTTTTTAGCACATGCGGTAGGGCCTTATCCGTTAACCTTTCTACAAATAGCTCCCTGCCACCGACATCTTAGCCGTTACGGAGTATCATCCCTTTTTCTAACTTGTTGGGTCGTTGCAATCACTTTCAGTAATTAAATTGCGAAACCATGTGCAACGGCCGCTTTGTCTACAACCCGTTTGAGAAACTTTCAATCTCCGAGGCTGACAAGGACAGTCTCCAAGAATTCGGCTACAATTTTGTCGATCAGAATGTTGAAAAGTACGAAGCGTTCATTGCGAGAGTCGACCACAAAGTTGATGAAAAGAAGTGGAAGCTGATCAAACACAAAAGTGATACTCGTGTGTACCTCGAACGCGAATCGGTTCATCAGACATCCGAGAATGGCGTCAAGATGGACTACCCAGAGTTCTTGATGACTGGTACTACTTGGGGAACAGTCGATGACTGTATGTTTGGGGCGGTCAATCCGACACTCGAGACAATGCGGATCAAGGCTTCTTATGTCGAGGACATGAGTGGAGGGGCAGTATTAGCTTCTATCGATGTGCCTACGATCGAAGAGCCCTTCAAGTCCATGACAGTCAAGTGGATGGAGCTCGACCTTCCCTTTGCGTCGACATCACTGGTGAAGAATCGTGACTACGTTTACCTCGAGTGCACAAAGATTGTTCGTTTGTCAACTGGTGAACGTGTAGGAATCATGACCTTCCACTCGGTGAATTTTCCACAGGCAAAAGAGCTGCCTAGTCGTATTCGAGCGAACATAACAGTCTGTTGTATCTTTCGACAAGTAAGTACTGACACTGTAGAGGTGTACGGATCAGGCTATATAGATCCCGGTGGTGACATGATCAAGGCATTTGTGATGTCTAGTATTGCAACGGGATACCTCACAACACTCCGGTACGCACATTGCAGTAATATGAAGAAACTGGCGTGGATGTTGGCAAAACGATACGAGTTGGCGAAAGAGTTGGGCACCCCAAACCGACCAAATATTTGTGTCACTTGCACGAATCCGATTTCAAAATTGCGATTAGGCGATTACAGCAAAAGCAGAAGCGGCACGTGCAAGTTGTGTGCAGGGTACGTGTGTCGGTCGTGCCGATTTCAGTGCAAGTTGACTTTTATCGGCTCCGATCTACAGCTAGAACGGCGCAATGTATATTTTTGTGGACTGTGTCTGCAAAAAGCTAGGAACATGAGTCCAGTGGAAATGGCGAGAGAAGATGCCACAGGTTCTTGCAAATACGGGGTGTCGTATACAGGAACTGACTCGTCCTCTGCAAGCATGACGTCTATGAGCTAGACGTCTATAAGAGCTAAATAATAAACGTTTTGCAATCAATCCAATGTCGCCATACCACGATTATTAGAAAAACGATAACCTCTTGTCCATCTGACAAGCTTAGTGTGCTTGCGGCCCACTGTTGATTGTTTCTAGGATCAATTTCAACGTTTAGAAAAGCAGTTTGACGCCTTTCAAACCAAAAAGTGAGGCAAAAAAAAGGTGTCACGACAATCCAAGTTTCACGTGCAAGCCATTGGTCTTGTAGTGAGTGCAACGCTTAAATCCATACATTCTTGATCAAGGCTCTTTTGAAAGACTTTTTTCGGTGGGAAAATATGTTACGGCGTCTTTCCAACACTGTGTAACTGTTTCTGGAGCAACTATGATCAATTCATTAATAATTTTGACTGCAACAGCTAGTTGCAAAGCTTGAATGGTGGCGGCCAACAGAATGTTCCCAGAAATATGAAAATGAGTGCGCCGCGAGACACGCAATGGACAGTAAAAAGGTGATGGTCTCGATGAGCAGCGAGCACGTTATAATAGTGTACGCGGACAGTCTGTAATGCAATGTCTCGCCAAAATTATCGTGGTCGTGTTGTGTCTTCGGACACGCTGTAATAAACAATGCGCTCAAAGTGCGTCATGATACTCTCCACTTGTATCCCTTCAGTTTTCATCACTGAAAAATAAACGTGAGGTGAGCTGCAGGGTACTTGCAGCGGCAGCTCCTATTCTGTATTTTGTAGCGATTGTATGAATCACAATAGCAGCAATAAAGTACCGAGCTAAGCCAGTCTGTATGCGAGATAGACCACTGAGTGGCCGGCTGGAACAGAATAAAGAATTAATGCTGTTGTTCAGGAGCTCTTTAAAACGAGAAGAGGATCGCCCACCAATCTGTTCGCCCGGATCGTCTCGATATGTCTGATGTAGATTCCATCCAAGTGTTTTTGTTCTTCACAAAGCACTGGTCTTGTCCAGCCACAAATGAAAGCGAATCACACAGGAAGGTACAAGATAGGCAACTGCAGCAGCACATACAGCCATATAACCGAGCCCACCTAAAACATGTGAAGTATAACTCACAAGTCATATTAAGTTAAGTCTCGCAAGAAAGAGATTGAGAATCCGGCTTGCCTGAGTCACATCAAAGGATGTTGTCACTGGAGCATAAGCAATTCTCGAATGTAATGCAATGGAGCTTGCCAGGGCATCTGATGCATATCTCCACACCATATGAACGTCAAATAAGGTTATGACGTACACAGCCATTGTATTCTTACGACTAAGGTCCACAGCTCCTTTTTGACCACCACAAGCAGAAGAATCCAGTAACTTAGACACTAAAAAAATCAACTATATGTTGCTGTCAGCACGTAACCGCTTTGACACAGCCAAATAGTTCATGTAAGTTCGCAACATGTGCGGCTCGCCATGTATATCACGCTTGTCCGAGATCTTTGGCCGCCACTTGGTCGGCTTATCCCATGCTCGCCAATCTTTGTCTGATTGCCTCGTTTGAGCCATAAAAAGTCTGACAGCATGTGACACGTTCTCACTACACGTGAGAGAAGAACAGACCGTCTATTTCAAACATTAAGGATTGGTAAGATGTCTGGAGTGCTTCTACCAGGACTTCGTCATTCTTCGCCTCGCTGGCTCAATCTGCTGGCTCGAGACGTCGGGCGTCACGGGGGACACTCCGAAAAGGGCACGTGGAATCGGGTATCCAGCCCGAGGTGTAAACAGTGGCTCAATGATCGCAACAAGCGCCGGGCACCACACCGATCAGTCCCGATCGACCGCTGATGCACCTGGACGGGGCCGATCAATTCACGTTCTTGGCAAGTTCACTTCGTGGGACCGAGATTCGCGCTCGGCGATCGAATCGGCGGCTTGAAGGCTGACGTAGAATAGCAGGAACTATTGGGGAAAGAGGGAATGATAACCGCGGTCATCGATCCTCTCCCCCCGGGGGTAACAGGGTTGGTGCTCCCCTTACGGTTCGCACGCTGCGCTTGCCCCCCATAGCGCACGCAGCAGAGGGAAAACCTCCCCCCTCTTATCCTGGGCCTCCCGTTGGAGGGACTTCCCGCCCTGGTCGGAGGGGGCCGGTTGACCGGCTCTTTGAAGGTCTTCGTCTCTTGGCCGTTGTTGCTCGAAGGCTCGAATTGGGAAGTGTTCTCACTACACGTGATAGTGCTGTACATCGTAAACCATATCGAAATGTATCGCGCACAGTCGGGTTCTGAATTCACGCCTATCGACTCGCCTGCCACGGATTGTTGCTGCATTCTTCCAAACAGCGCAAATAGACTTGACTTGTCATACCCGATTGGGCCAACCACGACGGCGATAGTTCTTGTCGGCAATGCAAAAAAACCTTGTAAGTATTGGTACAATAGCGTGTCGGTGGTGTTAACACAAAGTGATAGCTATATCGTGGCCCCGATTGTGTTCATGCGACACCACAAACTCCGTCATGTACGACTAGTTGTGATGATGCTTCCGATCAGTTAAGCAAGCGTTTGCCAAATTCCTGAAAGCCACTACGCAAGGTTTTGTAATTGAAAATGATCGCAAATATCGTCAAGACATCTAATATATCGTCCAGCATGAAAATGGATATGGACCACACCACATTACAAATCATCGGGGCAACCGCGTTGGTCAAGCGAGAGAATGTTGCTGCCGCTCCAGCTATACTTCCTCGTAACTCCGTCGGATATCAGCACTACAGCGAGTCTTTTCATGGACAAACTCTATATCACTCGAAAACCCAGCAACACTTGTTCGTCATCTTTACTGCTTCGTGCCAATCTTGTAAATCGCTATACGTAGATTGACAATCTGACAATTTGCTCATCAAGAATGTGACATTCTCAGTAGGTAGCGCCAATAGAGTTGGGTCTAAGTCCGATGCAGATTCAACAAGAGCTCGCTAATATGTGTCCTCTTCCGTATGTGAAGATATCAACAACCTGAATGCATTCTTATCAATGGTAAACAACAAGGAACTCCACCATCTCGAGGCTTTCAGCGGCATATTACGGAGTAAGCTCCCTTTGAAATCTTGCCTACGATGAACGTACAAACGGAGCCACCTGACATGCTGGCGTTATTGCTTGTGCTTGAAAGTGTCGCAATTTCCATAGTATGCTTAGTGAGAAATCAGAGCACCACGCTGAGTGCTGCACTAGGTCGTACAAAATTTCATTTCATATTCGCTGCGATGTCTGCAGTCGTATAAGGACGTCATGTACCATAGAGAGTGAATGAGATGCCACAAACAGGATTGAGTCGTTCTTGAACCAATTGTTTTGTTGCACTTTATCCCACATAATAGGGGGAAATCCGCAGTCTTTTTGTGAAGACCAAAACGACGACAAAGTCATGAGTAAATGACAAGCCATAACCCCACTATAGCGCTCAGCCCACAGTGTTCTATCGATGTCCATTGCACAACCATCCGTACAGAGATTGCGAAAAATTCATAGCGAAAAAAAGCTCAAAAATAAGCGAACGCCATCATTCAAAGTTGTACCGCAAGTAGAAAGAAAGATTGCCTCGTGTGACTTGAATAAAGCCCAATGTGAAAGCAGCTACAGCTTATGAAATAGCGGAGAGCACGAAGGTGATGACACAATAAGTCATTTCCCCTTCCAGCACTTTCAAATCAAAATTCTCTTACATGTCACTACCATTTCCACGGAAGCAGGGGACCTGCCTTCTTTGGCTTTCTACGCGCTGCAAGAGCACGCTTAATAAGTGCCTTGTAGCAGTGTGGATGAGTGAACTCGTACTGAATCTTTATCCATTTCAACGTCTCATCTGATTGTTGGTTCAGACTGTGGCTGCCGGCATTTAAAAGACGTACGGTATCTTTAGCCGTCGCTAGAGCCTGTTTAACTAGTTCCCACTCTTGTTCCTTTTCTTCTTGTTGTTGTCCTAATAGTATTAGGGCTTTATAGAATCTCATGACTTTTTCTTCTTTGCCATTAAGGACTTTGAGCGTGAACTCTTCATCTCCAATCTGAAATTGGAGCTTACAGTCACGATCCACGACGCCCGTGGACTCGAACATAACGTGTTTTACTTGGTACTTTTTATACTCCAATCTTTCTACTCGTTTACGTGTCGTGGTGGACGTTTTTGCACTTAATTTAATGAGAGCGCGGCCGGTAAAGGAAAATTCGTGACGAATTGATTGTAGCGCGAACAAGATTTCTTCTTCTGGTAGTAAATATGATGACGCCCAGGTACGAGAGACGTCTGCAACTACCTCACAGGTGTCGGACGTGCCTGCAAAGTCCGATACTAAGCCCTTGATCGCTGAATTGGTGTTACCCATTCCAGTGCGGAATCCAAAGTGAAAGCGGAAATGAGGAAACCGCTCTCAATTTGAGTCACTATCAGGTAAAAAGAAACCCTTCATTCGACAACTACCGTATGAAACAGTAGTGCGGAATGCAAAATAAAAGCGGAAATTAGGGGAAACCGCTTTCAATTTTGATCGATATCAGGTCAAGGAAACCCCTTCATTCAGCAACTACCATACGGCAACCAAAGTGAAAGCAAAATGGAAGCGGCAATGTTCAAGCGTTCATTCAACAACTACAACACCTTTTATAAGCAACGGCAACTTGCTATTTAAGTCGTTTCTGGCAGTTACATGTTGCTCTTGACAATTGTCTCAGCCATGGCACTAGTTATAACCTCACGGTAACAGCGTTGATTACGTTCGGTAAAGGCATGTTCAAGCCATGCAACCGCCGTTGTCGCTTGTGACACAAGACCGTCACCCGTTTTGATTGACAACTTATTAGCCGCTTTGTCCAAACACTTTTGAGCTTGTTTCCAGCTCCAAGAACGAGCATTTTGCTCCCTTGCAAGTCGAAGCAACATCTTATAAACCCCTTTACCACATTCTTCTTCCTTCCACGTGATAGTAATTGATACATTCTTGTCACCGATATTAAAGGAAACCTCACAATCTCGGTCCATCCGACCTGTTGTTTCGAACTGTATCTTGGAGATGAGACACTCTTGATACGAATATCGCTGCACCAGTTTCCGAGTCGTTGTAGCACTTTCTCCCCGTATCAATATGAACGATTCATTTGTAAAGGCGAATTCTTTCTTTGCAGATTCAAACGCAAGTAAAATATCTTCCCCCGGCAACAAATAAGAGGCTGCATGTAATTTTCGCAGCTCTTTGGCTTTGTGGGCAAATATCAGATGAACCTGTCAGATCTTTGCTCAGACCTTTCAACATGGCAAAGTGATACAATAAGCATGACAAGTTGATACAGTAAAACAAATCCAGTATAAATGTACCCATTTCATTGCAATATACTATTTGCAAGCTAAATAATATCCTCTTCATGTGTACCACATTTTCATTTAATCCTCTAAAAGCTATTTTCAAAAATCCGTGGCTATGGTTTCTCCGCGTCTCTCGCCTTCGCGTTCACGTTCACGTTCCTCGACGCGTTCAACACCTCATCATTCTTCTCCTAGTCGCACTGAACGCAAAGATTCCATCTCACACTCTCGTTCTCGTTCTCGTTCCATCTCCCGTACGTTTTTTTTTCATCTTTAAACTAAAAAATCCCCTTATATTTTTGATCTAAAAAGTATCCATTTTCTGACATTTTAGTCGAAAAATCACCACAAACCAAAAAAATTGCCTTCGAATCGGTGACATTACGTGTTGAAAACCTCACACGTAATGTCAATGCCGATCATTTACGTGAAATTTTTGGCAAATTTGGTCTTGTTGTGTGTGTCAACATGACAATTCCACGAGGAAAAGCCAGTGCTGTGGTAGTCTTAGCTACTCAAAAAGATGCAGATAATGCCAAAGAACATATGCACGATGGATGGTTGGATGGCAATAAATTGCGTGTGATACCAGATGTTTCTCTAACTGAACCATCTGATATCCGTCGTACTACGACTCCACGTGCCATCACGACACGTTCGTCATTGTCTCCGAAAGGTCGCAATCGACGTAACAGACGATTACGGTCGCCAATATTACGTAATCGTAATCGGTCTCCACTACGTAATGGACGTGGACGACGTTTTGCACCGTCTCCGTTCCGTGGTCGAAGTCGGAGTCGGAGTTTTAATACCAATCGACGTGGAGGTCGGTCCCGTTCACCGGCTTTTCGTCGACGTGCACCGTCTCCTTTTCGAAGTGGACGACGTAGTCCATTACCTCTTTTTCGAGGAGGACGACGACGATCTCCAAGTCCATTTCGACGTCGTCGGAGCTTAAGTCGGAGCAGAAGTCGAAGCAGAAGTCGAAGTCGGAGTCGCAGTCGGATCCGAGGACGTAGTCGCAGTCGGACTCAAAGTCGCAGCAGAAGCCGAAGCTTTAGTAGCCGCAGTCGGAGCCAAAGCCGGAGCTCAAGTCGTGGACGAAGACGTCGTAGTCTCAGTCGGAGTCGGAGCAGCCGAAGTCGCAGCTAGTCTCTAATTGTTTGGGAGACAACAATCTGTCAAGCATGGCAACGACACTTGATCTAGTTCAAACGTGTGTTTGATTTCGTGTTCCTGTTACTCGTTGTTGCCATTTTTCTTATGAATACACACATCTTTCATCATCACTTTATTGTTGTTTTCTTCACAAGTTTGACATCCTAGTGCGTCCCTGATGCCGTCGAACAAGAGGAGAACGCAGCAAAAGAGAACTGTCCCTGTCAGCAAGATCCTGAGCGTCATCGGTAGACATGGTACGGTTTTCAAAGCCTAAAGCTCGGCGCGCTGATGAAGGACGATTGCCAGTGCCAAATTCATGCACACCAGATATCCTGTCGGTTGATATCCGACTGCGTACACGTTGGCCTGACCCCACCGTGTTTGCATCCGAGCTACGTGACACACCCGAGACGGAAAAAAAGCGTCCTCGACCATGACGTCCACCCCGAAAAACATTCCCTGCCGACTGCCTCTGTGAACGAGACGCATTTTGTGTGTCTGTATCTGCAGCCTCCGTGTGCGTATGCTCGTTCTCCTCTTCGTGTATATCAGTGTCAGAGTCCAACGGGAGACGCTGAAAAGCCAAAGAGCCGCGACTCGCGTGGCGTTCAAAGATCGGCTTCGTCTTTTTCGAGCTGCGGTCGAACCTGTCGGTAGACATGAAAGACTCCACCATGACACTCTCTGCGTCGTAGCTGAAAGCACTACCTCTTGTCGCTGAGCGGCGATTGTCAAGACGGCCGATTAACGGACGAGGCGCCATTATCACAGCAGGAGCAATCGGCTTGGCGACGCTTACATCCGCCAAGCTTGACGTCAAGACAGACCCGTCGACGCGGCCAGCCTCGCTACCAAATGCATTCTCAGGGATCTTTTCTGCCGGCGGAAACGTGAGCAACTTATCGGCAATGTGTGTGAGCCCATACGCGTTCACCTCCTGCGCCAAGTGTTTGTACGACGGCCTGACCATCCGCATGTAGCCCTTCCACATAAAGTCGCGCGACAACGCGGTAACGACAACCAACGGGACGACCAGCCAAAACGCGTCAATGCGAAAGGTGTGTGAAAAAGTCCCATTCCAGTATGATGAGCTCACGGGACCGCCACTCGAAATGAAGGCTGCCGTGCAGATCCAGAGCAAGAACGACAAAATGTAGATGGCAATGTGCATGGGCCACCACATCTGCTGGTGCAAACATAACTTCAGCGTCACCACAATCAGAACGACCGTGAACGAAGTACAGCCGTACACCCACATCGCTGGAGTATCACCTCCCGTAACCAAGAAACACATGCCGTATACAATGCCAAAACAGATAACAAGCGACTCCCACATACACGACGAAATCCAAGCCCACACGACCTTTGTGTTGAACCTCGTGTTCTCTTGACCAATTCGGTACAGCAGCGGGTAGTTGTGTGCCAAGCAAGCGGGTACGTCCTGTTCGAAAGTACTTACCAGTATGATTGGCAAAGATGTAAAGAGCAAATTGTATCCCTGCAGTCCCCATTCAAGGAAAAACTTCTGCCCTGAGTAGCCAGTATAGATCATGTACCAAAACTGCGTCAGGTTCAGTATCACGTTCTTGTAGAAAATGTACAGGATAAGCTTGCCCATGCGGACGTAATTCCAGCGTCCATGGACAAGTAGCAGTCGCGACAAAAACTTAAATTGAGCAATGGCATAGTCCGATGAATTGGCTGCTTGCATACCTTCCTGGCCAGAGATACCAACACCTACGTGCGCCGCTTGAATCATCGAAACATCATTAGCACCATCACCAATAGCCAACGTTCGGATTTTCGGGTTGTTATCACGAACCAGCCGTACGAGCTGTGCCTTCTGTGCAGGCGACACACGACAAGCAATCACGGCTACACACTTCTCCGCGACCTTCAAAAATAGTTCAGGACACTCTTCCAGCGCCAGCTCTAGTGTTTCACCATCAATTACCAAAGCCAAGTCCTGCTGAGGCATCTCGGCCATACTTTCGATACGGGTCAGCCTTTTGTTTTGGTTTCTGAGTGAAACCAAGCTTCCTCTTGACTCTGAATGAATCAACGAAGCATTTGGCGCCCCATCTGGTGTTGACGCAGGCGTCTCTCCACTGTCTTCCTTGTGAGCATACGCTTCCAGCTCGCCCGTGATAGCAGCCAAGTCAGAGTGCGTATCCGCCGAAATTACAACTCGTTCAATGTCTGAAGCCAATAGCCGGCAAGCAAAGCCAATATTTATTGCTGTCTCCTCCTTGTCACCAGTAAGCATCCAAATTTTGATCGATGCCTGACGCAACTTGTAAATTGTGTCGGGAACATCAGCCTGCAGTCGATCCTCAATAGCTGTAGCGCCCAAAATGTCCAGATTTACCTCGATTTTCTCCATTAGCCGGTCAATGTCATTGTCCTCACCATTGCGACGCAGATCAATTTGACGCATATCATTAATTGCTGCACGATATCGGATTACCCACGACTCAAAGAAGTGTGAATCAATGTCCGTGGAACCAATCACTAGAGTTCGTAATCCCTCAGAAGCGAATTGTTCCATATGTTGTAGCGTCAAATTACGCGTCTGCTTGACAGCCGGGTCATTGGTTGGTCTCAGGCGCTCGTACATCACAGTGTCTGCTCCCTTACATAAAAGCTTTAGATCTCCGCTTGGCCCCTTGAGAATGACCGACATGCGTTTACGCGTGCTGTTGAACTCGAGAACTTCGAGGATCTTGTAAGCACCCACACGGTGTCCTGCAACTGGCTGATTGCAGGTCATGTCTTCAGGATGGTCGATACAAGAAAAATACTCCACCATTGCCTTACCGGGCCCACGTGCGACAAACTTGTAACCGAAGCAAGCAGCCGCAGCAACCAATGCTTGCTCATCAGGAGAAGATGCACTCAAGCGGAGACTATTGTCTGGGGCCTTTTCTGGCATCACCGTGTGGCAAACAGCCAAGTGCTCGAAAAACGACTCGATGGCCTTTGCCTGGACACTATTATTTTGTGCCATCGCATCAAAGAGTGAATCGTCCTGGTAGTTCACAAACGGTGCCTTCACCACACGATCTGTTGCATTGTTGCCATCTTTCTTTAGTGAAATTGCACAACCGCCATCAGGAGTTACAGCGTAGAAGGAGGACGCTGTGGGTGCCTCTTCCTGCTGACGCTTTCTCGCCGCAATACCTACCTCTGTCTCCCCTAGCCCATATGCCACCCCGTTAATGGAACACTTGCGAAACTCCATGATATTGCACGTCAATGTGCCCGTCTTGTCCGAGAAGATGTAGTCAATCTGGCCAAGCTCCTCATTCAAAGACATCGTGCGTACTTGGCACGGCGTGTCCGTCTCTTCATGGTACATTTCCAGATCGTTGTTCATGAAAAACGACTGCATAAATTTTACCGACGTCATACTTACGTACAACGACACGGGAATGAACGAGTTCAGTAACAAAAAGTAGTACAGCACCATAATGAAAAAGTTTCCGACCGGCGACTTGACAGCCATCGAGTCTCCATCATACAAATACCACGCTCCTTTCTGCGGATCAATTTTCAAATTTTGATGATTCCAAACCGTTGACAAAATCGTACCCGCAAGACACAGTACCACCATGAGCACACAAATATATAGAATCTGTCGATTAAGACGTCTTTCCATATTGCTCCACTTCATTGGCTCAGATGATGAAGCCATCATAATTTTTGTATCCGGACCCGTATTCACTACCAGACCGTAAATATACTCTGTATTACGCAGCATGGAGCCCCGTAATACAATCGAATTGGTCGTAATAACCTCCTTTTTTCCTCCTTCCAATGTCATGGATCCACTAAACCGATGGATTGAATTATTTGGCACTTCACACACTACTGTGCCCTTAATGTCACCGACTGCTGCATCATTCAACAACGTCGTATACGTTGCTTCTAGTCCCTGTCGAAGTTTCAAATTTGTCTCTCCATCCAACGATTTGGTCTCGACATAACAAATTCCAACTGGATTCATTGGATCTGGTTCAAAAGCTCCAAGAATAATCAAATCTGCTGGCACAGGGTCTCGATTCCCCACTTTTACAATATCTCCCACTTGTAATAAATGCCATTTCGTGAATTCAAATTTCCGTGCTTCTTCGTGATATTTCTGGCACAATAAATTATTGGCAATTGAATCAGCTTCATGTCGTTTATAGTCTTCTAAACATGCAAAAAACATGTCAATAAGGACAATAATGGACAACGCTGGTAATGAAGCTGGAAAACCACCGGTATTGGAAATGGGTTTAATTGTTTGCATAATGGAAATAATAAGAAAATAGGCATTGGCCAATTTACTAAATTCATAAAATAGTAATTTCGGTAGAAAATTAAACACGGTAAATCGACTGGTGATGACCAAATTACTACAATAGCCCATTTCCGCATTTTTATCCCACGCATTCAAATAAATTGACCGATATTCCATTTTGGGTTCTTTTTTTAGGTTTTTTACGTGAGGTTTTGGACTCAGTTCTTCCCTCTCAATCACTTGCGTATGAACAATTGCAGTACCCAAAATACTATCGGGTTCCATTGCATCTACTGAAGAAGATGATATGAGAAAGGGTTGTAATAGAGAATAAGGAGCAGTAAGTGTCCCGCCATTTTCATCCGATGATTGAGACATTTAGAGAAAGGAAGGAATGGCTTGAGCTTGTGGACGCAAATGACCAAATGTGGGATTAGTTTTTAAGGAATTGGGTACGGAGGAGAACGAAACTGAAGACTTTTTTAGG
This sequence comes from Peronospora farinosa, assembly GCA_947646735.1. NCBI lineage: Eukaryota > Oomycota > Peronosporomycetes > Peronosporales > Peronosporaceae > Peronospora > Peronospora farinosa. The sequence goes on along the minus strand of CANTFK010000054.1, from coordinate 14,607 downwards.
CTATTTGGTGTAGAAATGTTGCGACAGCCCAGATGGGTAGGATTGCATGTTTTGATAACCTGTAAAAAATGATATATATCGGGTTAGAAGAGATAAATGCCGTTGAGAAAAAAAACTATATCTGTTGATTTCGGGGGACAACGGATTGAGTCTCTTAAATTTAATTTCCTATGATGAAGCATGGAATGGCATAGGGATCAGATTGTATGATGCTGAGCGAGTTGTGTCGACAGTTCCAGATATGCTGCATTTATTGATGAATAAAACCTCTAAAACGCCCCAGATTCACCCCTCAAAACTAATTTTACTTATGTTTACCTACCCTTATTTAGTGAATTAATTAATCCTAATATTCGATAAAAAGCCGTATATTCTGTAGCTCCAGTATCACAACATTGCCTTTAGTGAGGATCAATATATTCCTTGTTGGTGTCGTACGCTGCATTATCTCATGAACTGTTCCATACTATGGCACGGTCGTTCATTTATCTTTGCATACATAAAAATAAAATGATTATACACTTATAGTCCTGACTATTTTCATTTCAATTACACGCGTATAAGTTTTCATATGACGCAAAACCGTTTTAAGTGATACATAAGCCTAAACTCAAAAACCCTAACCTTACTGGTTTATCTTTATCCACAGGTTTAGCTCGTATAGGTCACGGTGCACCTTACAATGGCGAGCTGTATAAGAGGCGGATCATGTGGTACTTAACAAAGATATAAGCTTGCTACAACCTTCTTCTTAAGTAAACACCTTATACTTGTCGAAGGCACGCAAAGCACTTTTTTCGATCTTTGAGCAACGTTTACTAAATCCAGTGGCATAGCTAGCAACACGGCTGAGCATTGCTATTATTTAGAAATTAACCAAGCAATTTTCAACGACATGGGCACGAAAATGACAAAGGTACCTGGCAAAAAAGTTATAAGGTGCAGCACTACAGGCGAAAAAGTCGATCATGAGGCACAAATGCACAGATGAATAGCACATTTTAGCGGTTACTGACAATTGAATTGCCTGACGAAAGAATATTGAACATTTCGATGCGATCGAGGTAGTGAGGATGCCTAATTGTAACTATGACGCAATTTATCCCTTAATTTTGCCAACGCCGTTTCATACATATGACTAATCACTTAGTCAAGCATTGTTCGACGACCCAAAAATAGCAGCTACTTAAATAGAATCTTAATAAGCCTAATATTCGCAATACAATTTAGCTAGTATAAACTTATGTTTTTTATTATAAATTTCGTACACTGCACATGATTATGATTAAGCACACGCTAATAAATTTTGCCTATAAACCTCGATAATATGTCAAGCGCAAGTAGCACAATACTGAAAGATTAAGCATGACATGAAGAGTATGCCTCGCTCTTCATAAAAGCAAGCCTGGTCACCCTTTCATGTCGTGAACACTGTAAAAATAACGAGTCCATTGTCTCGTCGTCACGTCTCGCTTCTTAATGTATATAATTTGTCAGCAATACTCTTTAACACACGGTCTAATTTTGTTTTATAAAATTTACGTCTCCTCGTCCTCAACTGCTTCGAATGTATCGTAAATATTTAATACTCTTTCATGTGGCAATCCAAGTTTTGCTAATCGTTCAAATGTACTGAGTTTAGTTGATGCTACTGATGCCTTTACAAGTGCCGTCTCTGCCCGTAGTTTCTGTAGTTTTGCCTGTCGAAGTTTCTGTTTTATCCGATGTTTTTCCTTTTTCATAAGGTGGTTTTCCTTTTCCATTTCGAGACGTACACGATCCATTTCAATCTTTTCATATTCCACCGCAAGACGTTCATTTTCATCGTGATTTTGCAGAGATTGGGGATTCGGAAGAGTAAAAGAGACCTGAATAGGCGATAGATCGTGTGTTTTCGTACTCTTCTTTGCTGATGACGGGCTGTCTGCCATCCCGATTTGGTAATGAAAAAATAGTCACTGTTTTGAGAGTGACAAGAATGGTAGTTATTATTAACTATTAGCGTTTCGAATATGTTTATTGTTTAACATAAAAGGCAGTTAAGAAAACGATTTGTATATTCTCGAAAAATAATGTTATGCGATATAAAGTTAAATGCTAATGATGAAAAAATAATCGTAGGGGCTGCATTGTTGTTGTGTTAGAAAATGACCTTACATACCTGGACTATTCAAATTAATGCAGTAGAAGCGCAGTTAACAGAATATATTGCCTATGACCTTAGAAAAATATTACGGTCACGTTATTCCAAACTTATGCATTCAAAATTCTTTGTTTTTAATATACAGTATATGTATATTACGTGTGCAGGAAAAGGTTTTTTTTTTACTAGTTAGAATTGTTAAAACAGGGCCTGCTTAATATAACTCTTTGTAAAGTAAGCGTTTACTGCTGTAACCTCCACTTACACTTTTTTTAATTTACCGATACTTTACCAACCGACACATCATTTTTACACAAAACGTAACTAGGTTACCTTTATCCGTACCCCATCAAGCACATCATGGCATTGCCAACGCACCACAAGAAGAGGTTATCCCACTTTATTTTACTCTTAACACAGTATTTAATAACTGATTTACAAATGATGATCGTCTATTCCGTAGAAAACGTGATCCCGAAGCTTTTATACAGCGTTTAGTGGCTCAAAATCTACAACAATGTGCCAAGGTAACCGACGCTTTTTTGTCCAATCAGCGTGCGCTTAGCCATCAATTGCAACGTTTTCAAGCCCAAAAAGCCCGTGCAGATGAATTGGGTCGATTACAGATGGCAATTGAGCAACTGACCCATTTTCAGACTCTTTTTGGTACACAAATGGACAAAGAAAAAACATCAGAGCACATTCTGCGAAAACAGATGGACAAGTTTTTGACGAAAGTGTTACACATAAAAAGGCCTGTATCATTACGTACACACCAGATTGTTTGTGAACTGCCTCGTCTCATGAAAAAGGCATCTTTAATTGTAGCCACACGTCGACAAGTGATAGAGGAACAGCAAGAACTGCCAATGAATCATCAATGGATTCCTATGGTCTTATGGAAAATATATCATCAAGTGGAGAATTTGATCCCAAAAAATGGCGAGTTGAAGTCATTGAAGACTGCAATGCATGAGGTACTAAAGACATTGAAAGAAACAAACTCATTCGTTTATCTGCAAGTTCTTTATCAACCACCACCGGAATATCTGGATGCACAAAAATGGGAACTGACAGCATCGGAGAAAGTGACGGCAATCTCAGCGACCATGGCGCCGTATGTTCAAGAATTGAAGAGAAGATCCTTTGCGCTGTTGAACGAAACCGACTCATTTGTGAGAGTCCAGTATGGATGGAACCAATTACGAACAACACTTACTTTTGTGAGAAGAGCTACAAGACACTTTCATGGCTTGATTTTGCAATTGTACGCAATAACGATGGGACGTGATGACACGAATGTACATGCTGGGATCATATCGGAAAAGGCTGCAATTGGAATTCTTAGTGACAGTGCAAAGTTGAGATCACGATTGAGGTTATGTCGTGCTAGTGCCAATGCAGAAGACTATTTGACGATGGAAACTTACGAGTGGACACCCGAATTACTGGCGTACCTTGATCAATGGAGACAATACCGAGACAAGCAACGGATTGAAAATCTTGGATTTGATCGTCGAGAGAGAAAACATGAATTCCTGCCTCAATTTTCAGGTAAAGATCTGCCAAAGCACCACATCAGACGAATACCACGCAAAGATGTACTCACTGAGATTGGATATCATTTAGCTTGCGTACATGATGTATGGCGAAAGTCAAAGTTAGGTACCTCCCGTTTTAAATCAATGAAAATTGAAGATATCGGTGTGCTGGAAAAGAAAATCAAAAGCAGCTTCGGAATGGTGGTCGATCTGGTCTACAAAATGATGTTAGCTCGTTGGATGGATCGACGAAAACGGCCCGCTAAGTGGTGGGCTTCTCTCCAACTCCGTGAAACAAACTACTTTGATCGGGAGCACGAATCGCCTGTTGATCTTCCTGAGAGCTTTTCAGGTGACTACGCAGAGAGTTTGCAAGAGAATGATACTCAATACTCTTTTCCAGACAGAGCCGAGCTCAACGAAAAAAAATTACATGATGCTACTAACAGCGAATCTGTTAAACACAAAAAGAGTCAAAGGTCAAGAATGCAATTTTCTGCTGTGGGTGGATTTCGACGTCCTTCTACGGTGACATTGGTGAATCATGCATCGACATCAAAGAAGGAGGCGACTAAACTGATTCCATCTCCTGACCTTGTGATGGCGAAGCCACTTGTCTTTGCCACGCCAATCCGATCTCACGACGTTTACGCGTGGACAGACAAGGATGTTCGGGCTTTCACGCGCAATACTAAGCGTATAGCCGACGTACGTGCCGCAATGGTGGGTCTACGTGACCGTTTCGATTGGTTGACGACTTCCCGTGAGGTTACAAGCGTTACTGGAACTGAGACTAAATCAGCTCTTGGAGAGAGTGCGTGTGATGCGTGGCGAGCGGCATTCATAGCTACTCACTTGTGTACGCTAACCAAGAAGGCAGCTTCTTTTGCCGAAGAAGCCGCAATCTCCGAGGCCGCGTCCGCGCTTACTTTGAAGCGTTCATTATATGCAGCTGAGGGTAAGACAGCTGCAATAGAAGAAGACAACGAAGACTTGTCAACGTTGCGCGTTAGTTCAGACGAAGCACATGTTCAGGAACTGCAGGAGAATGTTCGACATGCACATGATCGCGTTGCAGAACTACTTTCTATGTATGATGGCCAACAGTCGACTGAGTGGCGCGATGTCATAATATCAACTAGTCTTGCCACTGCTCAGCTACTGCGCACGATTTCGGAGAATGAAGTTGTTCATGGAATGCTGGCATACAGTAATAGATCAAAGGCATCGACATCGTAATAACAAATACATACAACCTGTCTTCATGATGAGAATTTCAGCATCATACTTGAGAAGTAACATGTAGCGAAAATAAACACCTGGTAGGTGAGGTAGTTGCGCTGTGGAGGGGGGAGGTTACCAAAACTCACGTTTCTCGATCAATAACGAGAAGATCGAAAACTTCCGTATAACTATCACGTGGCAATATAAACAAGCGCTTCCGAGTCACCAATGGGCTGAACATACCAATGCTGGAATCCCGAGCTGCCGCTAAAAAGGCAAGAGACTCACAAAGCGCCGACCAATTCCGGGAGAAGAAATGAGATTGATGAATCTCATCGAACGTGCGTAACCAATTGGACGCATTTCTCGTCAAAAATGTTGAACCAGAAGTCCGAAACGACAATTGTCACGCCAACAATGGGAAAATCTGCTGTAAATTTACAACGGCTTGATTAGAAGCATCCGTGCTCATACAGCGCAAAACCGCGACTTTGCGTGCGCAAAGCACCGACCGATCCACTCAATCATTTCTTCTTCGGTGGGTAGGCTCGTTAAATCCTTCAGCCCTCCATCAATTTCACGCCGATGTTCCCCCAAACGAATAATCTCATGAGCTACTCGCCACCACTATGATCAGCAGTTTATGAACACCATTTGTGAAACCTCAAGCGGGAGTAACAATCGTATAGCGTGGTTGCATCGAGAAAGTAATAGTGAGCGCACCCACTATCAGACACAACTGCAGACTCAAACGTGGCACCGTCTTTCGTACTGAACCCTGACGTGATCCACGTCCCAAATCTTTGATCGTGGCTTTGCAGCAGATACGTATTGTTTGTGATTGGCTCGGTGGCACCAAAGTTCTTCAGGCTCTCTCGTAGAATCCATTGATGCATGACGAGCTTTTCTTTAGACGGTTGTCCGTGTGAACGATACCATTGCGAACAGTGCTGAGCATTTCACAGTCACCAGTGGCGTCGCCGGACGCAAAAATCGGAGCTGTGCCGTTGTGATTATGCTGGAGGATACTAAAGAAATCCTCACCATTTCAAAAACTCAAGTGACCGGATAACTTCTCACCAATTTTCTAGTAAAGAGACCCACGTCTTTCGTTGCAAAGCGTACACGTTGTCGTTTGGTATCGTGCTGCCAAGTCTGAAGAGATTGCCAGCTTCAGCAGCAAAAAGTTGTGAGTCGCACTGATGATGTACACGTCCACGCTAGCTGCATACAATGCACGCATGGTTGACTCTTGGCCATTACAAAAGCGCAAACCCTTCAAGTACTTCCCCTCAACTTCCAGTTCACCTGTCGATGTTATGCCGGATTCTCAAGCGATTCAGCGAGATTCCAGCCAATACTTGAGCGAATGAGGGACTTTTAACATTCCAACAAGCAGTTGTGGAAAGACCGTCATGGCAAATGGTCATGGCATAGTCCGTGTGGTCGTTGCCGCTGTCCATAACCTCAAGACCGAACGTCAGGAAGGCGATTTGGGCACGGAAGTTGCTGAACTCCCGTGTCTTTTTAATATGAATTTTGGGCAAGTGACATGGGTATAGCGTTGTTTGTCGTATTGGAGGTGGGCCCGATGTAGAAGTCAAAAGAGCATCGTGTAGTCTTTGCCGGTGTCGGAGGGAAGTGTGGACAGGGTCACATCGGCACCCTTGATATCCTGACTAAGCACTGAATTCGTGGGCTGCTGGCATTGTATCTGAGCGCGAAAAGAACCTCGAGTTCCGCTGGCCGAATTCGAAAGTTTAAACTCACCTGGTACAGCACCGAAGTGTACAAAATGTTGCAGAACATGCCCGTGTTGTCCCCGCCAAAGATAGCGCAGCTCTAGCCATCTGCATGGACTAAATTGACAACTACCATAAAAAATTTGGAGACCATCTCGTTGTTGTGACCGGGGCTTCAGCCACGAAAAAACGTTGGCAGCCAAGACAGAGGTGAGGTAGATTGTGGACAGATTGATTGAGGCGAAGCCGTAGAGTATGATAAGCGAACGTTGGTGGTGAGACAAATTCTACATAAAGATTGGTAGCCTCACTGCAGCAATCGCAACAGTTGTAAAGGTTGCCAACAAGTCCGATGATTGAGCCTTATAGTCTGTAATTTAGCTCTGCCAATTATAAGATGTAAGTGCGACTGCAACGCTTCATGACATATCGTATGGAATACATCCTCGCCCGTGACAGTTAGCGTTAATTGTCAAGATATGTGCTTTATACGCGAATACCAAACTTAGATAAAAGATACTAATCTGTTGGAGTATCTTGGCAGGCATCTCCGATCGAAACGAATTACGACACTGGTATAGCCCCCTTCCTACAGATGTAGCTTGAGGAAAGCGTATTCATTAAAAAATTCACCGCTAGGTAGTGGAGCTTCAACTTGGAATATCCAAACAATCCCTGATGTGCGGAAGCACAATATTACATGGAGCTTGTACTGAAGTGAGCAGCGTCTGATAAGTGGCATTCTTAGGAAGTTTGGCCTCAATGAGAACACTCCTAGATCGTGACTGGTTATTTGCAGTACCTTTCACATCGATTGCAATCAGTTTATATTGCTTGGCTTGCTCAGGAGTCATCGTCTGAATACACAACGTCCAGGACGGGAATTCGCTACCTTCAATGGCTTCGAAACAAGTCTTGATTGGCGATGTCGGGTCGGCACCAGCAAGAAAGGCACCTTCGTCCGCAGGCATATTGCGGATACCTTGGTACGTATTGAAATGGTACTTCACACAAGTCATCTTTCCACTCAGCATTGACATTAGCAAACGTGTTACTGCCGTAGCCGTTCATGAATCGGTAGCCGGCTAGAATTCCACGATTCCAAAAAAGCCACGTTTGCATGTGAGTGACTCAGGACGGAGTGAAAAGAAATCCCAGACCATATTGGCATCTTTCAAGTGAGAAGCGGGCAGACGCTTCTGCGAGTAGATAAAGCTTGGGAAGAGTATTGGGTCGCGAATGAAAAAGATCAACATACGAGATCCCAATGACCTTGTCCCGTGTATAAATTAGAGCGAAGTTGCATACTGAAATTGCAGGTCGCTCTTGTTCACACAAAGCGACACTACAGGGACATAAGTCATCTTGCTTTACTCGTCCTTGCTGACACTATCAGGCGCACTTTAATCTCGTCGCTAACACGCAGCATACCCTCCAGAATAATGTCACCTGCGACGCCACTCTTGAAATTCTTCACGTCATCACCAGGCATATTCACATCAAATGTACAGATGGCCATCAGCTTGAGCTTCGAGGAAAAGCCTTGCTTTGGGATGGGAATGCTGCAGCAAATGCACTCGCACACCACGTCCACATTGGACTTGTACAAGGCCAAGATGAAAATAATTGGGGCGTCGTGAGCGACTGTAGCGGCCACAAACATTTATATCGGTTCAAACCTTATAACCTGCTCGTGTGAGCTACAGTGGCATCGTTCGTCATCTAATCCACTTTGATCTGCACAGTATTGAAATTTCTGTAAGCCTATGATCTCAATAGCAGCAAAAAAGGTACTTTGACATCTTTGGCTACGAATACACTTGATTACTGCAACAAGCACAAACGGTGCATCCATGAAGGCGATGACAACGTTCATCATTGTAGCCAGAAGAGACATAGGAGAGAGAGAGTGAGGGGTTCAGCTGGTCGATTTACAGGGAGTATAAAACTATGTGCAAGTGACATAGGAGAGATTAATGTGACCTATTTCTACTGTTTTAGTAGTCATACTTGCAGTGAACCGGCTCAGTCCGACGTTGTGAAAGGACAACTCTGACCCGTCTGAGTGGTTTGCGTAGAAGAAGGGCATCAATATGTTATTGTGGTAGTCAGCCAATCAGAATGAAAGGATGTCCCACATCCTTTTCGCTCATTCGACAATCTGCCGACTAAAAAAATGGTCACGCTCTTCTGTATAATCGTTGGTACGAAAGAAAGCGTATTTCCTGTGGATATTGACAAGAGACAGTCGGTGGGGGACTTAAAAGATGAGATTAAGGTGGAAAACCGAAGGAAGATTACATGTCCTGCAAGCGACCTGCAGCTCTACCCTGCCAAGATGGTAGAGGGCAAGTGGCTGGCCTCGAGCTCGGACGATGTAAAACAGCTGAAGAAGGGCGAGAAGACTTATCACGTTGTAGAGTTAATGAAAGAAGACCAAAAGCTGCAAGGAGAGGACTATATTGCCGATCTCCTTGAAGGTATGGAGGATCCAAAAGGAAAACAAATTCACGTGCTGGTGAGGGTTCCGGAGCATGCACAACCAAAGATAGGGTTGCGGCTCGTCAGCGGATCTATTGAGAACGCGCTGGACACAAAAGGAATTCGCTACCATCTTTATCGGCTGGCGTCAGCACGGTGTGGATACTACGACCCGGCGCTCCGGAAAGAAGAAAAAGACAAGGATGTCGCTTTTTGGTATGAAGCCAAGAAATTGCGCATTCATGTTCTATTCAAGACAGGTGCGACGATCTTGCCACTGTGTAATAGTGCTGCTTGTGCTTACTAATTGTCTTTCTTTTACTTGTTCAGAAAGAGATGCATGGCTATTCAAAAATGCCTTGGACTCGGATCCGCATACGCTTGGCTCTCGATTGTCCGGCCAAATTATTACGTGCAAATTTACACGATTTGAAGCTGGGTATATTGAACTACAGCATATCACGTTTCTCGACTATGATTCACAGGAGTCAGATTCTCCGCAGACTACACTGATATCCATTTCGTCGTCTACAATCCGTTCGGTTCTGGACTTCGCAAGTGAAGAGTATTGTTGTATGCGAATTGAAGAGGACTGGCTGTTTTGCCCATACGGCAAGCCAGAAAGCTGCCACATGATTTTGAGAAAGCAATGCAATCGCAACAAGAGTCAATTTGGCAAGTTCGATCATGATCCGAACAATAGGCTCGCACTTTCTCGCGAAATGCATGGCTTTTACGACGGTCTCAGTCTTGACATTCCCATCGTCAACATGTTCCCAGTATCTGTTGAGGAGAAACTATCAAATGGCAGCAGATACAAGGTACTTGCATGTGCATATATTCTGTTGTGTATGTGCGAATATGCTGACGCTTGCATGTGTAGGTCGAGGTGTTGGTGAAGGTATACGACTTGTATTGCACCAAGCGCGTCTTCTATCGTTTAAGAAGTGGATCATCGAGGACCGATGATCCACTTGTGATGAAGACGTTTGTTTACGTCGAGAATCCTGACACGTTTTGTTTTTGCATGAAGTGGAAGCATGATGAAATCGTGAAGGTGTGGAAGAGTTTTTCTGCCCGCATTCGATTGAGTAGAATCATGGAGAATTGATGAGGTTAGCTTTCAATTCTTACGTAAACAATTGGATGAGTGTTAGTGTTAAAGATAAAGCAAACGCTACAATACAAATAACGTATCCAATAGTAATCTATTTACGCAATATTCAAAAGAGGTTGGAAACATTGGGTCGTCCATGAGCCGGTATAGCAACCAAGAAGCTACATGCAGCAGCACAAACGTGCAACCACAGCTGCGCAATCTTTACACTTTTTCGGAAGATGCAACAGCATCATGTCATTGTATGACTTTTAAACTTCGTCCATAGAAACCACGTTGTATTCTCTCGGAGCATTGAAACGGGTGGTATTGTTGTAATGAGCGGGCTTTCCATTTGTTGGAACAATCAAGAGCAAACACGCTTCTCAGGACATCATTTGGAGCAAACTCAACTCGTATACAAACTTTTGACACCAATATCCAAGTCTCTGATCAATACGTTCACTGGTCACCTCTTATCTTCAATCATGTCCAGCGCAAATTCCATAAGATTTTTCAGGCATCGGACAACGTTGTGGTGACATGAGGCTAGACGTCTTGGGTTTCCAGCAAATGCGTGTATCCGATGCGGGAAACGAGTCAGACATTATTCTGCAGTATACTATCACAGCTTCAGAACGTTTACCTCGCCTGAGGATGCAGACTCAATACATATTGGCACTGCACCATGTTGACATTTCCATCATTATCGCCGCTGGGAACCATACATGTTCCTAATATTCCGGAAAATATCGACCGTTTGCCGCGCAAGCTGCAGTGATTGCATCTGAACTTTCTCACGCATGCGAGCTGACCGCGATTTGTGGCCGCAAAGCTCCTGCATGTCTTGTTTCGTGACAACCAACAATTGGATCAGATCATTTACTCAGGTTGTTCTCCAGTCATACCAATGTCAATGTTTACGTCTTCAATAGCGTCGTAGCTGTCTGCATCTTTCGACGCAATGGCTTCAGCATGAAAAACGGTCTCCGAAACAGCATCATCCGAGTGAGCACCTGCGTCATTTATGCAAGTCGAATTCGGGCAAGATGGTGCAGCTTCCCTGCTAGAAGAGCTTGTTTTATTTCCTGTTCTGCCTTTGAAATCTAACGGCTTCAGTTGCTTTTTCTCGTTAGGAAGCTGGTTTGATACAGAATGTAGCGCAAGTTTCTCGGAACCAATTACAGCATCCTGGATCAGCATTTGCGCACGACCTACAGCAGCAAGAAGCTGCCTTGTCGATGAATCAACCATCGTCCTGTTCACATAGCTGCCACTAGTCACGTTAGTGTCGTCACGACCCATGAACCTAAACTTCTGGACCTCGTGCTTCATCATATGGTTTGTAACAACTGAGAGCGCGTTCACTTCCGTGCGAATAGCATACTCGTCGCTCCACCGTAGTAAATATGATACCAAAGTATGTTGGTCCCACGAGCAAATGACTTCATCACTCAGTAATTGAAGTTTGGAGTCGGAACCCACTTCCATCTCGTCATCGCCTGGGTTCCGATTAGAAAGTGCGGTGACTTTTCGATTCCAATACTCCTCAGCAAGGCGATGCTCCAGGGCTTCGGTTGCCACATGTTGAACAACAGTTCTCGAGTCGCAAATAGGACCATCCCCACGATTCTCTGACACCCCTGGTATTCGTGACTGAGAGCGAGCAGTCGTATTCAAGCTCCTTTGGCTTCGATCACTATAATACGCATTGAACTCCGTGAGTTGAATACATCGAAGCTGGTCAGGTTCATTCATGAGACGCACTGACCATAATGCCTGCAGGTGGTGAGCATAAAGCTCAAGAATCTTGAGGATACTAGCAGTCACATCCGACCAAAAGACAACACCCGATCTAATGCCACAGCCTCAAGATTATCGGTCCACTTAAAATCGTTCCACAAACACACGATGTTAAAAAGCTCGTCACAGACGCAATGAAGCAGATCATTGCTGTCATTCTCAAAGTCAAACGCCAGACTTTCCACTTTACGGAAATAACGGAGTGGAAACAGCGCAGTCTCCGAGACTGCTTCCGAGCCAGCAAGTTTACACTGATAAAATTGTTGTTGTGCTGCTTTCCTAGGCTTTCTCGATATTCAATACAGAGGAGCAGCTCGGGAAAGAACTCGTACGTGTCCCGTAAAATCTCTTCGCCAGGTTCGTTTGAACTGTGTTGCTCTTGTTGAATCTGCTGCTGATACTTATGCGGAACCACAAGCTTTAGCCTTGACTTGTATACACCCATCTTGCGCTCAAAATGGGAATTATTCAGCGCCACGGAAGACCCACACTATTACCTGCACCCAACGAATGCGTCTAAGAATGCGAATGTATCTTCGCCGTTGCACTCGTCGCCCTCGCCAGGCTGTGAATTCGGATGCCGGGGCGCGTCAGCTTTGAAGTGGGAGCGAAAACTCGTGTCACAAATCAGCTCGCGGATGAAGTCCTTTGATAACGTAGCGTATTTGCTAGCCCGTAGTAGCGGAGGCAAAGAAGTCCTTAACCGCAAGAAGATGAACTCGATAATCCGCAAATTGCATCTTGTTGCGATGCAGCTGCACTCACTAGTATCACACCTGTATTGCGTGAAGGGTCACGTGACATGCAAAAAAGAGGTTGATTCACTACCATTTGCGATTTCATCGAGCAATCGCTTCAGTGTTACCCTCATAACGTACGATTGTGGATCAGAAGATATTACTCGTTCTAGTAGGGACCACAAAAACGGCGGTAGCTCGCGAGGCCACCGAAGCGACGCCTCTTCTTCTATCTTTACGGCCAGAAAATCACCTCCGAGTTTCAAGTTACTCTTTTCAGAAGAAATCTGCGCCACAACATCTTCTTGCTCATCTGATTCACTTGCCGGGTCATCAAATGCTCCTTCTTCAAACCAATCATCGTCCTCCCACACTCTATCATTTCCATCACCAGGTCGGTCATCGTGCATATCAGTCTGGATTAATGGCATATTGTTGCCATTCGAAATGCTGTTAAGCTTAACAGCTTCTGTCTTCTTTTCGGCAACTTGCTTATCGACAATAGGTATGTCCACAGCTATAAAATGCTCTAAGCCAGCTTGCAACGCGTCAGCTCTTTCTTGCAGTGTCTGCTCCTTTCGTATCAATATAGCTTCAAGGTAGGTGTCAAGCTTACCCAACAACTCATGTTTTCGAAATGCGTTCAAGCCGCACGAAGGAGAACCAACATGCCACTGTAGATCATAAGCAATGCCGCAAAGAATTTCCATCCTTCGACAACTTTTACTGCTGCTTTTCACTTGACGCAATCTATCTTCCTGTATCAAAAGCAAAGTCTTCGCACTCTTGTAATTGGCTTCCACCTCGTTCAGTCGCTCTAACGATGCAATGGCATGATTGTTAATTCGAATAGTATCGGTGACGATACTATCAACGGTCGACCCAGTGGGCTTCTCTTTGTTCAAACTGCAGTCGTATTGCACACTATATTCAGATACTACTGGTACTTGAACGGGCGACTCCTTTTTGAGCGGAACTTCAGGGTCAACAGACACTGCTTGGTTTTCTTTACTGCTTTCGGCAGATAATTCCATAGCGTTCATCGCACTACCAGGGGTGTTGTAGTCGGTATCCTTCACGACATATGATGGAGAGCTTGCAACACAGCTTTTCCTTATCATTACAAAAGCACAGCAACTATGTCAGACGTGGAAATAGAGCGCTTCAGTAAAGACTGAGGTTAAGCCGTACCTTGTCGGGATATCTGTTGGTGCATCCGATCTTTGCGGCGACATGAAGGCAATCGTTTCTTGGATCGATGCGTTCGAATCCAGCGGCACGACCTCACTTTGTAATATATGTTCGACTGGATGCTCGTCTGCCGTGGAGTTGTCGCTTGTCAATTGAAAGTTTTGTTCATTTGCGCTTTCATCTTCTTTCTCTGATAGCATCTCTCTGGTCAAACTTTCTGCATCTTAGTTTACGTTGAAGGCGGCAAGCTCGTCAACAGCAAGTTTCGATTGAACCTCGTTCATAACACTATTATTGTAGACGGGCACTTCTACGAAGTTGCCTCGTACTACGAACACACACCTTATGCACAAGCGAGAAAGCGGTTAGACCGTCTTACCTTTGCGTGCGAGGGTGGTTATGCGGTTGGTCGACTGCTTCAGCAGTCGTACCACCAGTTGCCTCTCGCTTAAGCGAGAGTGCAACAAACTTCTTAACAAGTAGGCACCGACGTCACGTAGAAGTTTTTCAGCTTCTCGTGCGTGGTGCTTCGGTGTTAAGCAAATTCAAGACTGAGATATATTTAATTAATTATAACTAAATATATGTTTAACTACTGATTGGCTATATATATATGTATATATATATATATAGATCGGATACGCGACTC